>OZ026518.1:11303469-11318776 GCA_964019695.1 Loripinus fragilis | reverse complement strand
TTAAGAATAACGTATAGCATATATTTTCATTTCTTAATTATTTTTCCAGAATTGCCCAAAAAAGTGAACGATGGGATTCTTTTGTAGTTGAGTATATATATATCAACATTTATAAATTTTGACCTGTGACCCTTAAAATACAAAATGGACATATCCATGCTTATTGTATCAATATGTACGGGAAAATCCATCAGAGTGAAAAGGGTTAACATATGTGATGAGTACCATAAGCGCAGTGTATGATCCCAATAGCCCTATAGTAAGAAATACAGCCCTGGCATAATGATCACAATAGATAGATATAGATAGATAGATAGATAGATAGATAGATAGATAGATAGATAGATAGATAGATGGATGGATGGATGGATGGATGGATGGATGGATGGATGGATGGACGGACGGACGGACGGACGGACGGACGGACGGACGGACGGACGGACGGACGGAGGGAGGGAGGGAGGGAGGGAGGGAGGGAGGGAGGGAGGGAGACAGGCAGGCAGGCAGATAGACAGACAGACAGACAGACAGACAGACAGACAGACAGACAGACAGACAGACAGACAGATAGATAGATAGATAGATAGATAGATAGATAGATAGATAGATAGATAGATAGATAGATAGATAGATAGATAGATAGATAGATAGATAGATAGATAGATAGATAGATAGATAGATAGATAGATGTCAAGAGCAACAAGAAGAGTGTCTTACCTTTGTATTAAAGTTATACACAAACTTATCATGATCAGCTGTATTTTTTTTGATAGTCTTTGGCATGGCATCTACTCCATATACCCATATATTGTCCATGATCAAACTGTTCACAACAGAATGGCTATGTGTGATGGACATAGTTAGCATTGTCTGAAATGAATAAAATACTTATGCTTCATATTCATACAGATAGACTTGGCCCCAAGTTTTGAAACATTTTCATTCTCAACTCAACTGAACATGAAGTTTATCCTGCTCATAAATGTTAAAATGCCAACAATTGTTGGCATTTTAACATTTAATAGCATGATAAATCTAACATCTGAGTGACTCAAAGCAAAAAAACTTCTTCATTTGTCTGTATTTTAGTTTTTATGAGCAGTTGAAATTTCGTGCTCAGCTGAATTGAGCATGAACAAAAAGTATAACCTCAAGGCCTGCCCCAAAGTTGAGCATGATTTTTTTTTAATAACCTCGGGTCTGGTCAAACAGTGTGAGTCTACTCCAGAAATAGCAGATTGATCCGGGTCTACACAGCTTGTCATTCTGTCAGTTCATCGGGTAGCCAACTGGATTTATCCCATTTTAGCATTGTACGGTAAGTTTATGAGTGAAAGCTGAAAATTCCCTAACTCCTGAACTTCAGAAAAAACAAAGCCTATAAAATACGAATAATTTCAAGTTTAAATGGTGAAATGTCAATAGATAATCAAATACAAAACAGGGAAGCTTTTAAAATCATATTAATTCGGTTTGATGCTGACTTTCTATGGAACATCAGCCTCAAAATCCTGAGTTTATGAATAATCCTCAAAACTTTCACCCATGTAAGCTTTGTTGACTCCATTTAATTCTAAAATATAGTTTTACGAAAATTGGACATCATTTATAGACCTGAATCATCATGGATTTTGTAATACACTGTAGGAACAGATAGATACACTGATAGGAAATGCATAAAATGAATGGTATTACTTTGACACCAGAAAACAACTGTAGCAGAATAGGTTATTTCTTAATCAAACCAATACCAAGGTTTCACTCTGACAAAAGTTTGTTTTGACCACAAGTTTGATACCACGACATCAGTCAGACATTTCCGCTTCAGATTTTAAGTGCCCTTGGCTCTCAGGACACGATTATTCTAGAAATGAGGTCAAAGGTCAAGGTCAAAAGCATTATCAAAAGCATTTATGTCAAAACTGATCCACATAATCCCCAGATCTGGTCACGAGGTTATAAAAATTGTTTTCATGCTTAGCTCAACTGAGCATGAAGTTTCCATTGCTCATAAAAGGTTAAAAGGTGAAAATTTAAGATTTTTCTTAGTTTAAAACCTTAAGATGTTTTATTTATCCTGCTCATAAATGTTAAAATGCCAACAATGGTTGGCATTTTAACATTTATCAGCAGGATAAATTTCATGGTCAGTTGAGTTAAGCATGAAAATAATTTTATAACCTCAGGGCCAGGCTGTTCTTGAAGGAGCATTCTGATAAGGACTTGCACATTCCAACACTTAATTCTACACATTTCACCAGGTCGACAAGCTGACTTGCTAAAATGTTATGATAAACATGGTAACAAATTCAGGGGTCATTACTTGATAAAAACAACTTTAGAGCGGGTACAGGTTTAGTTGAACAGAACATTCCCATCAAACAAAGAGGATTCTACTTACATTATCTAATGTAAACTGACTTCTAAAATATTCTTCTTTCTGTATTGTATCTGTAAAACATAAATGCAAGTTGAGCCACGGTAGGCCCAGCCAAAGACAAACATCAGACACCAACCAACTGATAAAGGTTTTAGGTCAGGACCCGGTTGTACGAAGCTCAATTATCTTTTAATCATGGATTAAAACCTCGATTAATTAGCGCCTTATTAAATCGCGTTGTACGAAGCTCAATTATCTTTTAATCACGGATTAAACCCTTGATTTAACCCCGATTCCTCAATTAAATTTAATCGACGTCTAGGAGGTGAATTAACCAATTTAATCATTCATTAGCCCGAAAAAAAATGGCCGCCGACATAGCGTTTGTCCATCCAGGAAGGCAAAGAAATGGAAAAAACGTGAGAGAAAGAGCAAACCATGGCATGTAGAGATGACCGACGTGGAATTGCGCCGGGGATACCGCTTCTCAAAGGCCAACATCTTTTTCATCTTAAGATTGATCAAAGAAACTACCTGTCAAAGTACACAGAGATCAAATCCCATCAGCGCGGAACTCCGAGTGAATCCCCAAAACACTGTTTTTCATCAAACATTCATTGTAAAATGTCAAACGAAAGTCGTTCTACTTAGTGACCGCAGAGTGACGTCATGGAACTACCCAGCTAAGTTGCAAAGTGCGGGTGGCACACCAGTTTAGAGTAGAGCATTGCTTTATTGCTATGTTACTTTTTCTTGCTCTTCCTATACACATATCGTTTAAAGTTTTCATGAAAAATGCCATTCCCATTTGGACAATATTTTGGAAGATGCCACATTTTACGCTGGTGGAAATATTCTGTCAAGCGTGACGGTGGAGAGGGGGGGGGGGGGGAGGGTGCTTCATAATGTCCTTGGTTTAAAAGCTTATACGAGTCATTTCCTGTTAAGCAGTCAGTAGCAATAAATAGGCCTATGATATGTGAATCATAATATCCGTGTACATGTATGTCAGATTAAAACCCTTCCCATTGCTTTAATCCCTAACTAAAATACTTTTTTCATCGGGTATGCGAACATATGCCTCATGGCAAGGGTTGTTTGTCCCCTACATAAAAAAATCGTATCTAACCTATATGAGGGGATGGACATTTGCCCCTTTGAATGTGGGCACCTGCCCCCTCTGTATAAAAGTGCAATCCGCATCTCCGTCCTGTTCTTGTATAATACCCTCCCCCCCCCCCCAGCTCTGTATGTTAAAATAAGGGAAATAAATACCTTATCAATTGTCTTTTTTTCTCTTATTTTGAGACTTTGTGGAGTGAGGAGGAGTAATTGTGATTATTTCCATTGGGAGGAAACTCACTTGCAATTTAGTTTTAATTTTAACTCCAAACCTACCATTTGACGACCTATACAGTCAGTGGGAATATGGGCTCACTCTTATAGGGGATGGGTGCCGCTCGAGCATGGCATGGCTCAAAACAGACCTAAATTGAAATTTTGCATGTGCGGATCCAGAGGGGGGATAGGGGGTCCGGACCCCCCCCCCCTAGAAAATCACAAGTTATATGGGTTTCTTTAGATATTATGATTAGGACCCCCCTTCCCTGGAAAAAGTTGGACCCCCACCCCCCCCCCCCCCCCCGCCTGGAAAATGTTAGACCCCTCAGGATCCTAGGAAAAGTATTGGACCCCCTCTATAAACTGTAAAATAAGTTGAGGACAAAATAAAAATTAAAAAAAAAAATGCGTTGTCCATCATGACCCCCCCCCCCCCCCCCCCCCCCCCCCCCCCCCCCCCCCCGAAAAAATTCCTGGATCCGCGCATGATTTTGTAACCAACAAGTTTGAGGTCGCTTAAGTTACATGTGCTAATAATGTGTGGGAGGGTTTGCAGGTATGCGAGAAGCGCAGGGAATAATAATTAACCCCTACTCCGCACCCCATTGCTTCGTCGCCTTACTGTTTGTTGTTAGCAATGTTAAATTCATGTTACTTGTCTCATCTGTGGTGAGCTTCTTGTTCCGTAACCCAGACCAGCATGCCAACAGAAAAATCGGCTCAGATGCAGCTGTATGTCCCGAAGAGACATCTTTACTTTTGTGACAAGTCCTGTAATTTCACATACCGACTAAACAATAAAAGATTGCTGTATACATGTATCATATACTGATATTTTTGAGTTAGTTATAAAATCATTACATCTACATGTTACGTCGGTACAGTCACTTACGCCTATTTTGAACTTCTATGCGACAATATTACAAGATCTGGGCCCGGAATTACAATGCCTCCCTAGAGTTAAGGAAGACTTAAGTTAAGTATTGATTTTTCAGGATGCAAAAAAATAACGTTTAAAACTGATCAAAATCAAAATAGTTTTAATTTTTCTGAAGATCACAATGATATCACACATCGATTCAGGCAATTTATTTAGCATTTAGTATAGCATGTTGAAATATTAATACTTAACATAAGCCTTGCTTAACTTTAAGGAGGCATTGTAAGGCGACCGTTTGCATAACTTTTGATCGCCCCTTACGACATTCTCGGGGGGTAACTCCCTATGTATGACATAGTACGGATGTGCGCCCGAATACCCCCTTTTTCAGCGCCGCCAGGTATAAACCCCCTCTTTTTTTTTAAAAAAAAAGAAAGTATTATGAATGTCCCGTTTTCTGAGTTTTGGCATTTGAATGGCCAAACTTTTCTGAATTCCATGTATATGCCCATATTTTCGCTTAAAGATTCTACAAAATCTATAGACCCAGATTTGTGTTTGGCCAAAAAGTCTGGACCCGTACCCGGCCCAACCTGGTCTCTGGCCAGGCCCAGTTCCAAAGAGTTTGCTTTGACCGCATTTTGTATTCAAACACTGCGAACTCGAGACCAAAGTGCCACAGTTTCGTGCCTCACCGGCGTCACTGCGTCGTGTCATTGAGTAAGACACATTAATCCTAGCATAATACTGGTTCAGCCCAGGAAGACCTGTCCCTACGTAGCTAAAAGATTGTTGACAGGGACGTAAAGAATCAAATCAAACAAACAAAATAAACACCGCGAATCAGGCGCAGTCCCGAATTTTGTCAGTCTGATCATGTTTGATCATGTTACAGGGTGTTTGTTTTGTATTCCTGTTTGTTTTATAGTTTAAAACTGATTTGGGCCGTTTCAGTTCCAACTTTTCTTGGGTCTGAATAGATCCAATACTGTTTACTGAGGGGTAGCATCTGACGTTCGTTTTGTTCTAGGCTTATTGTTTAACTATTTCGAATGAAAACCCGATGTTACGGTTGCGTTCTTTTTTTTTCATTTTCATATCATAGAGCTAATTTTGAGGAGAGGCATGAGGTTGGTTAGGGATGCGGAATTCGGTGGTAACTCTGTCATTTGGTCGTCTTCATTTTCGACCTGAGTGTGTCGTTATTTGGGGTGTTCAGGGTCTCCATGGGCTCATGTTCTTGATTTTTATCTCGCGCAGGCTCGCCTTCCCAGCAAATATATGGGTCCCATATGGGCTACCCATATGGGGAGTGCAACCGGGTTCAGTAAGGGGTCCCATATTGGTGTTTTTGTTGATTTGATTCTTTACGTCCAATCAACAATCTTTCAGTTATATAGGGACGAGTCTACCTGGATTTAACCAGTACTAAGCTAGGATAAATGTGCCTTCCTCAAGGAACACAACGCAGTGACGCCGGTTAGACTCGAACCCGCGGCCCTTCGGTCTCGAGTCAAGCACCCTACCACTGAGCCAGTGCGCTCCCTACATGGGTTCCATATGGGTTAGCCCATTTGCGGGTTGCCCATATGGGTCCCATATAACAGTCCCATGAAGAAAAAAAATGATATAATCATCTTTATATAAAATTATTTCCTTGTTTATAATGCATGGCTACAAATGTAGCTTCTACAGTTGCGGATACAGAGGGGATTCATGTGGTTCGCTTGAACCCCCATTTGAGACAAAATTATTCCATTTTTATGAGGAATTTCAAGCAAAATCAGCATAAACTATCAAATAATCATGTACAATTTTCAAATCGAAACCTCCTTTGTAAATTTGAACCCCCTAGCAAGAAATCCTGGATCCGCCCCTGCTTCTACCATTTATTTTATCTTATTTACATGGGCCAGCCCATATGGGACCCATATGGAACCCGGTTGCACTGCCCATATGGGTCCCATACGGATGCCCACATGGGACCCATATGGGTCTCATATAGATTACTTGCTGGGTTTTTCAAACGCCAGATTTCTGCGAAGCCTGAGTGTTCCGGGGGGGGGGGGGGGGGGGGGGGGTCTCTATTTTTTTCTGCAGGCGTAGGCTCGAGCCCAGCATCTACCTTTCACCCCCAAAAATATCAGGAATTTCAAGCACCCAATTTTTTTTACCCGAGCCTACGTATATATGAAAATATCAGAGTACCCCTACCCCCCCCCCCCCCCCCCCCCCCCCCCCCCCCCCGGGAGTGTTCTTGCATAGTTATACCAGGTGCCCCAATGAGTCAGATAAAACTGGCGTGATGAAAATAGCAACAAGACAATGACGTCATTGTTTACATTGTCATTGGCGACGCTTTATTTCAACAGACTCTGTCAAAAAAAACAATCATAGAGTACATGGAGTAGACAGCCTTAACATTTCCGTGATATCTGGATGCTTGGTTTATCTTTACACTCTCACTGTGTCTCATAGAAAATTAACCTTTTATTGCGAAAGAACGTTACAGGAGTAAAGAACCCCGGGTTACAATCGACCATCCCGATCAGCTTGATTCCTCCTCTTTCTTTACGTCCTAAACTTGATTGGTAAGTTTAGACTCGAGACTTTCTCTTTTCTAATATGGCGGCGTTTTGTTTACATGGCTGAATTATGGGAGACTGGTTTTATGATTTCTATTGAAATTAATTACGAACCCTCGATTAAAGCTCAATTAACTAATCAACCGTTTAATGAGGCTTCGTACAACACATTTAAATACATTAATTAGTTAATCCATCGTTAAGATTTAAATGATTGATTAACGCTTAATCCATGATTAAATTTAATAGAGCTTCGTACAATCGGGTCCAGGATCTTAATTGAGTCTTAGGCCTGACCCTGGTGACCCACTGTATTGAATTTAAAGAGGAAACCATAGCTATAATCCGTGATTGGGTTTATATTCAGGCATGCAGACTGTCACATAATATCCATGATATGTATCCCACTTTTTATAACATTTGATGATCTTTTCATAGGGCCAGTTAAGCAAAAAAATTCTGCGTTTACATCGAGGCGGTTCTTTTGAGTCCCCACAACGTATGTTTTGGTTGGGAAATAAGAAAAAATAATTTTCAGTTATGCACTCTTATCTAGGGGCCTGCTTTTTGAATTGATCAGTAAAATAAGGCTGTCCAACAATTCTTTTTAATTTATAAGCTAAATCACCATAAAATACTGGCTCTGATTTGCCCTCTTGCAAAAGAGTTTCAAACCAACGTTGTATTTAACAATCAACTCCGACTGTCTGTGGTAGAATTTAGAAAATGCTTTACGAAGTTTATGATATGCATAGCCTTGTTTTAGTAGCTTAGCAGTCAAAAACTTGCATCAACTTTATTCATTTTCATTGATTTGAGACTTGATCTTTTAGGTGAATCATCAGTTATTTGTTAAAAAAAATATAGGTTTCTAGTTCTATAAAAATCATTGATACTGGACCTTGTGTTTAACTCTTTCCTTGCTAGTCTTGTCGTCTGCTGATAACCTTTGCAAACAGTTTGAACCCAGATCAGGATGGAGCAAACATTGGTCCTGATCTGGGTCCAAACTGTTTGACACTCTGATAGTGTCGCTGAAATAATTTTTTGAAAAAGTTAATTTGAAATAAAGTCAGCAGATGACCACAAAAGCATGAAAAATTACCCAGCAATTGCATAAGGAACAAAGGATTTTTTAAATATGGAATTTGCCTTTAAATATGGAATTTGGGAATTTCTAATACATGATTTAACTCCTGAAACACAGCTTTTGGCTGCAATAGGGTATGGAACTGACTTAAATTTTCTATGTATAAGAGACCAGTTACATCATATTTGACAGAAAAAAAATTGTAATTTGTGTTTTTTTGAATGGGTGTGTGATGCACAGGTTGAATGGAAAAAATGCATTGATCCTGTGTGTCACACACCCTTTAAAAAAAGATAAATTACAAAATATATCAGTCATGTATGATTTTTAACTATCAAAAATTAAGACAGTTGCATGTCATATTGCTGCCAAAAGTTGTGTTTAAGATGTTAAATTATGCTTTAAAATTCTCAAATTAAAGGCAAATTCCATATTTAAAGGCAAATTCCATATTTAAAGGCAGATTCCATATTTAAAAAGTCCTTTGTTTAGAATGTTCTATTTACCTATACTGTCTCCATCATCCCAGAATAAATCTCCCACAGATGTTCCACTTGCGTCAGGAACCACCAGCAAACCAAGAGGCTTTTCTCGACTGAAATACAGATTAATTATACAGTTAAACCTGTCTTAAGCGACCACTCAAAAGAAGATTGAAAATAGGTTTTCAAGATGGATAATCGCCAATAATGCAGGTCAAAAGTATTGCAGAATGCTCCCATGGAGCATTCTGCATTACTTTTGACCTGCATTATGATTTAGCTTTTTTGATTTGATTCTTTACGTCCCATTAACAATCTTTCAGTTATATAGGGACCGGTCTTCCTGGGTTGAACCAGTACTAAGCTAGGATTAATGTGTCTTGCTCAAGGACACAACGCAGTGACGCTGGTGAGGCTCAAACCCGCAGCCTCTCGGCCTCGAGTCAATCATTCTACCACTGAGCCACTGCGCTCATATTCTGCATTAAGATACCAAATGGTTCCACACCTTTGTTTTGTCTACTTTTGAGTGGCCACTTAAGACAGGTTTCACTGTATTTGTAAATATTTTAAATTTGGAATAACCAGGAATAAGTAACATACAGTGGTCCCTTTATAACACACCTCATTATAATATAGATTCGGATATAACACAGTCAGTCATGTTGTGGCTCCCAAACTTTTTTACCGTGGAATTTTACAAAAGAATTACCGGTAGTACCTGAAGACTGTATTGTTGGCAGGTTCCTGTGTTGGTAATATATAACCTCCTCGTAAGAACAGCGGAATGTAGTCTCTTGGCGCATTGACAGTCACCATTTCTTCTGTCTTATGTATCTCTTCTCCCTGTGACAGAACAAACCAACATGTCAACATGTCATGAAACTTTGGAATTTATTGGAAATTTGGAATTTATTTGGAATTTATTGCAAAGGTGAAGAGTGATGGCTGTGATAACCCAGTGAATCTATAGTCTAACCAGAACCTTCACTGTTCGCAAACATGAACTATGCAAAGCAATATGGGCCTCGTTGCGAGAAAATCTGTCTTCAGGGTTTCTGACAAAGCCAGATTCAAACTAGCCTGCTCAGCTACAAAGACTAGCTAGAAAATTGAAAATTTGCATGTAGCAAGTTTGGATATAAAACTTTCCAAAAACCGAAAAACATAGGCGCTGATCATACTTGCACTGATGCGCAGGCTGGTCTGCGCCTTTGTTGTTCGCAAACCCCCGAAGACAGGTTTTCTCGCGTCCAGGCCCAAATAATGTCAGATCATTGCCATACCACAAACAATACATTGAGCAGTAAAACCTGTCTTTAAAATAGACAAAACAAAGGTCCTAGTGGAAAATGGTAGCTTAATGAAGGTCAAAAGTATTGCAGAATGCTCCTCTTGGAGCATTCTGCAATACTTTTGACCTGCATTAAGCGATAATCGGTATTGAAAACCAATTTTAAGTGTTCTTTTTGAGTGACCGCTCAAGACAGGTTTTACTGTATTTCAAATGATTAATCTTTGAGGCACTACCTAAATATAGCAGCAGAGTATTTTTCATGAACATTACTTTGGTGTCACACTGTTTTGTTCTGTTCTATAATCTCTGTCTCTCTCCTAATATAGAGGATCTTACATGAGTGATCATTTCATATGAAATTTATTAAATGAGACTTTGGGGAGTTTAATAAATTTGTTATGAAATGGTCACAAGTTTAAGATTCTGTATATCATATGACATTTTAAATGCAATTTATTCCCCTTCAAATTTGTTTATTTCAATGAAATTTTGTATTTTTGTCACAGACGTAGTCATGACGTTACTTGCTCTCGCCGAAAGTAATATGTAACATATGGTCATGACTTTATTTATGACAGATGTTATCCACTGAACGGTAACATCATATGATAAAGAAACTTCTTACGAGTTCTAAACGTTAATATGACATAATATTAGATCAATATCCTTATGGCTTAAACATTAAAATAATGTCTTAATTAAAATGATTACTGCATGCTATTATTCATTTGTGACCTCTAAGTATTGACCTTTGGTCGAGTCCATTTTTCTGGGTTGAGCAGATAATTTACCGTTAACTGTTTATAAAATGTCTATATATCCTTAAACGCTATATTCAATTGATATCTGTCTATGGTTCAGTGGTTAAAACGCTCTTCTAAAACACGTGCAGTAGTGAGTTCGAGCCTCAATTCGTACCTTTTATTTTTGTTCTGTTCTGTTCTTTTTTTTTTTTTTTTCTTTTTTTTTTTTAAGTTTATTGCATGTATTGATGGATAGGAAAGTAAGTTTTATATGTTTTAAAATGATTTTAGTGTGTTTTTGGTTTTTTTTTTATTTGCAGTTGTATATTCTGCTTTTTTTTATACTTATTTAGCAATTTCATCACAGTACTCGGACATTTAAAATGGTATCTTCTGTCTGTCGCGGAGTTATCATCATGTATAAACGACTGTTTAACCAGCCTCTATCAATTCCCTGACCCTGCGAACGTATCTGATCCTGTTGAGGACTCCATCTTGTCTCTCCATCAGAACTTTTCGATTCACTAAACAACGTGTGTAAGCACACTTCATTTGAAGGAGATCTTTGCGAAGACGACCCTTGCTGCCAGTGTAACAATGCTCTATTTGAGCTCTGTTCTGATGTTATCAAGAGTCGGCAGAACCTTCTTCAAGGAGTGCATGCTGTCGATGGTCCTCCGCACAACACCCTGGTCAAAGTCATCCAGTTACACTTTTGACGTAGATGACGGTGGTTGCTTTGGTTGTTGCTGTTCGTCCTGTGCCTTCTTTTTCTCTTCCACAATTTTTGAGCGGTAGATCTGCTAAAACCTGTGAGTGCTGCAGTCCTATCCCATACACGATGCAGTGACAGTTCTCTTCCAGACTTCTTTTCCTCCATGCAGAACTTGTTTACGTTTTCAATAATAGCTCCTGCATCGTCGCTGTATCTCCATACAAGCCTCGCCATTTTATTGAGTGAAGTCGCTTTACATGTGCATAATACACCAAAACATGCTTATTCTGCAAACATGTAAATCTCGAAAACTTTCCTGCATATTTGCAAAAGCAAAAAAAAAAAGGTTTTACTGGGGCTCGAACCTTCAACCTTGTTATAAAATTCTTTGAGTGCAACCGTTATACTTACTGCGCCATCGAATCGATTGCAAAATTTACCTTGTTAATACGAATAAGTGCATGGCATAATGTTATAACACCCCTATTTTATGGAACAGTTCATTATTGTTAGTGCAGTCACGCCCTGATGCTTTTAAGGCTATTTTAATGTAGATCACAAACATTAGTTAAAATACTTGAACTTTTGTTCCTAATTTGACATTCTAAAAAGGTTCTGCTTGTTAAATATTGCATTTTTTCAGAATCATATTCAACAAACATAGTATTGGGGTTGGTAGCTCAAATGAGCCACATCATTTTTTTTCCTGCTCAACTCAACTGACTTTTAAATTTCAACTGCACATAAAAACTAATATACTGAAGATGCTTTCAAACTCTCAGATGTTGTATTTATCTTGTTAATAAATGTTTAAATGCCAACAATTGTTGGCATTTTAACATTTATGAGCATGATGAAGTCCATGCTCAGTTGATTAGTGCATGAAAATGGTTTTATAACTTCAGGGGCTGGTATAACTCAAACCTACCTGTTCAGCTACATAGACTAGCTAGGAGTTTGAAATTGTGGATGTTTTAAGTGCAGCATTTAGATTGTTTAATTTAAAACAATAAATGATACCAATGACCAGACTTTGTAGATGTATATGCTGATCATTGGCTGTGATGTTCCAAGACAGCATAATTGGAATAGCTATTGAATTGGTTAGAATTATGCTCTAAAGATAAAATAATTACTTACAGTGTAATAATCAAACCATCTTGCTGCTGGGAAATATACATCCTTCATGATGTGGCCCTGTAAAATAAACAGTTAAAACAAAATCAACAGCCTGTAAGAGGGTGCTTAGCTATGGCTATAGTACAGTATGGGATCCAGCTCAAGAAAGACTGGTAGCTTATCAGTACAGTATGGGATCCAGCTCAAGAAAGACTGGTAGCTTATCAGTACAGTATGGGATCCAGCTCAAGAAAGACTGGTAGCTTATCAATACAGTAAGGAATCCAGCTCAAGAAAGATTGGTAGCTTATCAGTACAGTAAGGGATCCAGCTCAAGAAAGATTGGTAGCTTACCAGTATAGTAAGGGCTCCAGCTCAAAAGATTGGTAGCTTATCAGTACAGTATGGGATCCAGCTCAAGAAAGATTGGTAGCTTATCAGTACAGTAAGGGATCCAGCTCAAGAAAGATTGGTAGCTTATCAGTACAGTAAGGGATCCAGCTCAAGAAAGATTGGAAGCTTATCAGTACAGTAAGGGATCCAGCTCAAGAAAGACTGGTAGCTTATCAGTATAGTAAGGGATCCAGCTCAAGAAAGATTGGTAGCTTATCAGTACAGTAAGGGATCCAGCTCAAGAAAGATTGGTAGCTTACCAGTATAGTAAGGGCTCCAGCTCAAAAAAAATAGGTTGCTTATCAGTACAGTATGGTATCCAGCTCAAGAAAGATTGGTAGCTTATCAGTACAGTAAGGGATCCAGCTCAAGAAAGATTGGTAGCTTATCAGTACAGCAAGGGATCCAGCTCAAGAAAGATTGGAAGCTTATCAGTACAGTAAGGGATCCAGCTCAAGAAAGACTGGTAGCTTATCAGTATAGTAAGGAATCCAGCTCAAGAAAGATTGGCAGCTTATCAGTATAGTAAGGGATCCAGCCCAAGAATGATTGGTAGCTTATCAGTAAAGTAAGGGATCCAGCTCAAGGAAGACTGGTATTTTATCAGTATTGTAAGGGATCCAGCTCAAGAGAGATTGGTAGCTTATCAGTACAGTAAGGGATCCAGCTCAAGAAATACTGGTAACTTATCAGTACAGCAAGGGATCCAGCTCAAGAAAGAATGGTAGCTTATCAGTACAGTATGGGATCCAGCTCAAGAAAGACTGGTAGCTTATCAGTACAGTAAGGAATCCAGCTCAAGAAAGATTGGTAGCTTATCAGTACAGTAAGGGATCCAGCTCAAGAAAGATTGGTAGCTTATCAGTACAGTAAGGGATCCAGCTCAAGAAAGATTGGTAGCTAATCAGTACAATAAGGGATCCATTGGTAGCTTAACCAGTACAGTAAGGGATCCAGCTCAAGAAAGATTGGTAGCTTATCAGTACAGTAAGGAATCCAGCTCAAGAAGAATTTGTTCTTTGAACATAGACCAGTGTATGCTCAGATGAATTCTAGAGACTTCCATGCTTGCTCACACAAATTATAAATGTAAATAAAGATGCAGACCAAATAACAGATATCTGATCGTACTGCAGTAAAGCCTGTGTAAAATGGCCACTCTTAAAAAGACCAATAAATGGTTTTCAAGAGGGATTATCGCTTAATACATGGTAGCTTTATGAAGGTCAAAGGTGTTGCAGAATGCTCCCTTTTGACCTTCATTAAGCTACCATTTGTCAATAAGATCTTTGTTTCGTCTATTTTTGAGTGGCTGATTTACACAGATTTTACTGTATATAATCTGTTATATTCAGTACTATATTTTTGGTTATATCCCAAAGAGTGAATGTACAATAAACTCTTTTCCATCATTGAACCTCTTCTTGTGTGGCCCTATCAAGATCTCAAATATCTTATATTTCTAATGATATATTTCAAAAAGTATCAATCCAAGAACCATAGTATCCCTATAATTCTATTCAATTTTATGAAAATATATTCCACTTCCCTCTAAAGAGCATTTAAAGAAAAATAAAAGAATTTATGTCAAATAGCTGACAAATAAAATATATTGCAGTCACCATCCCGACCAGTGGCAGTAGCTGATGCATTATCTAAGGCATTGATTATGAGTTGCTTGTTCTTTAACCCTTTACTCCATAATAACACCTTTTGACGCCTTTGAAATATCCTGTATTTGAAAACATTATGGTAAATGGGGCATTTGCTTGAAAATATTATGGAAAATAGAGCATTTGCTCATTTGGAGCAAATGCTCCATTTTCCATAATATTTTCAAAAGTATCTAAAACTTTACTTAATTTTTTCTATATTTTTCAATGTTGTCTAAAAATAGAAAATGATGTCATGACCTAAAAATAGCCAATGGAGTAAAGGGTTAATTAGTCTCAAAAGATCCAAACAATGGCCCTGGGAATAGTGAGGCAACTTACATTGCGACAACAATATTATAAATGTCTTGTATGGATTAGATTGTTTCACCACAATAGTTTTTACACAAAGCCAAGTCCAAGGTTCATTGACGTTTTATTCAAAATCCCATGTTTTATTATTATGCCAAAGCTCAATTAAGGAAAGTATATTGAGGAACTTAATTCACAAGTGATGAAAATGACTTTTTCACTAAAGCAATTTTTAATTATTGTACTCGAAAGAGAGGGCAGAAATTTTTTAAACACACCCACCTGCTGAAGTACTGGTGCAATCAAGAGGGCACTGCC
>OZ026518.1:10903504-11303446 GCA_964019695.1 Loripinus fragilis | reverse complement strand
CCAGTTTTGAATATCATACAGTTCTTCCCTTTTTAATGCCTTGTTTGGGGTCCATAGGAATGGACTGTGTTATATGTGACTTGTGTTATAAAGGGACAATTTTACAGTGGAATTATAGGAAAATGAACATTTAATGGTTATTTTACATTTTCAAAGCAAGCCTTTAATGAATCTTTAGATTTTTGCAACCGTTCATAGCCTCATCAATCACATAAATTTGTTTGACAGCTGCCAAGCTCACTTGTCCATGCAATATGCTTCGAACATCAAATTCATTCACCAGAAGTGGCACTGGTGTCGTGATTGACAGCTAGCTACACCTGAGTCACACATGCAAAACAAGCTTCTTGTTTGCTCCATTGGCTGTCCGTGTTCACACTGGCTGTTTGGCTTACGTTTTGCTTTTATAGTTTTAAAACAATAGTTGCGAGGGGTGTAGCTACATATAGTATTACGCAAAAACCCAAGTACACATTTGGACCAAAAATATGGGAAGATTCTATAACAGTTTTGATGGATTCTTGATGTTATGTGTACAAAAAGGTGTGCATAGAACCAATATTGATATCTCTAAATCCAATTTTGGCAGAATTTGTGATGTTGGTATTACTTCCTCAAAGGATTTATCATCAACTAACCCAAAGTGAATACAGGTTTAGATAAACAAAAAATTTCAGCGTAAAAATTGTTAATATTTTCTTACCATTCAATTTTAACATATATTTTGGGTGCTCAAAAGAACTGTCTCATTGAGTACCCACAACATATGTTTTTTTGGTTGAGAAATAAGAAAATTAAATTTCAGTTACACACTCTTTACTAAAGTCCTGGTGAATGAGGACCTGCTCATATACGGTTTTTATAATCTACTATTTCCAAGAGTGTGTTTATCTTGGCAAACAGCGCAGACCCTGATGAGATGTCACATTTTGCGTCGTCTCATCTGGGTCTGCACTGTTTGTATATGTTCCCTTTTTGAATGCATTCTGCCTGTTCCACAAGTTTGTACTTTGAATTTTAGGCTAGCTACGCCCCTGATTGTTTGATTTTTTGACATCACATGTGACATCATATATGCATGATGACATTTTGTAAGATGTCTGTATTACAACACTGAAACTACTGTATTTGAAGCAGTTTGTGATACAAAATGAGTTTTTGACAGAGCCCAAAAAATGTTGTACCCAAATCTTCCTTATGCTCTAACTAATGTAATAAATACCCACACTGAGTGTTTTGTTCAGTCATAAGAATGTTACAGATGTTTGGAGTTCTGAAGTGGACTTTGAAGTCAAAGAAGAAAGTGGTACCTGAATCTAAGACTCTAATTACAGGCCCCCAGATAAGAGTGCGTAACTGAAAATTATTTTCCTATTTCTCAACCAAAACATATGTTGTGGGTACTCAAAATAACCGTCTCAATGAGATGTTTTTTTTTGAGCACCCAAAACACATGTTTAAACTGTTGGATAAGAAAATAATCACAATTTTCCGCTCATTTTTTTACTTAACTGGCCCTATGAGTTAGAAAAACCTCAGTACTGTCCACATCCACAAAAAAGCTATTTATTTCAGTATTCTCTGATAGCTGCGTATCTTGACCCTCGGGACGAGGATGAATGGGCGAGACTGGCGGACCTTACTATGGAACAGAATAATGTGGATCAAGCTATCAAGTGCTACACTAATGGTATGTATCATGTAATTATTAGCCTCTGTATGACAAAATAAACAAAATTACCTAGCCTCAAGGTTATAAAACTTTTTTCACGCTCAACTCAGCTGAGGGGAGCCCAGTGGCTCAGTGGTAGAGTGCTTGACTCCAGACCGAGGGGCGTCACTGCGTTGTGTCCTTGAGCAAGAACATTAATCCTAGCTTAGTACTGGCTCGACCCAGGAAGACCCATCCCTTTATAGCTGAAAGATTGTTGATGGGATGTAAAGAATCAAATCAAACAAACAAAAAGTCAGCTGAGCAAGAACTTTATCCTGCTAATAAATGTTAAAATGCAATCAATTGTTGACGTTTTAACATTTTTAAGCAGTATATATACAACATCTGAGAGTTTTAAAGCAAGATTTATCTTTATTTTTAGCATATTAGTTTTTATGAGCAGTTGAAATGTTATGGGCCGTTGAGTTGAGCATTAAAAAAGTTTTGTAACCTTGGGACCTGAGCTTCTAGGAAAATCTCGGATCAGATGTTATATCAACTCAGTCAGTTTGGAGTCCTTGATGTACAATAAGTGGGTAGCAAAGGGCTATAGGTTACTTTCTGGGGACAGTGAAGACTTATCAGAATGAGCAGATGGCTGCAGCCCAGGCCCCGAGGTTATAAAACTTTTTTCATACTCAACTCAGCTGAGCACGAAATTTATCCTGCTCATAAATGTTAAAATGCCAACAATTGTTGGCATTTTATCATTTATTAGCATGATAAATACATAATCTGAGAGGCTTAAAGCAAGAAACTACTTTATTTGTCAGTATTTTAGTTTTTATGAGCAGTTGAAATTTCATGCTCAGTTGAATTGAGCATGAAAAAAATATAACCTCGGGACCAGGCTGATGTCATCTTTGTTTGGCGCACAGGTCATTTTGTTGGTTTTGTCATGTAAAGGCTCATATTTGAATGGGTCCAGATAAAAAAAATATAACAAAAATGATATGCAAAACATGATTTACAATATCATTTAGCATGCATGTTGTTGTACAGTCTGATGAGGGCATTGTCTGTTTGCTTGGAGAAAGGAAAGGCACCAGAGAATGTTAAAGGAAGTATTGATTCATCTTATTGCTAGCTGCATAGTCTGAGTAGACCTTTATATTTTTCAAAACAGCATCAGCTAAACAAAGTTGCTAGTGATAGAATACAAGTGGTAGAATACTTGTGGTAGGATATTAGTGGTAGAATACTAGTGGTAGAATACAAGTGATAGAATACAAGTAGAAGAATACAAGTGGTAGAATACAAGTATACAAGCAAAAAATATAATTGATATAGTACAAGTGAGATAATACAAGTGATAGAATACAAGTGGTAGTATACAAATGGTAGAATACAAGCGATATAATACAAGCGATAGAATACAAGTGGCAGTATACAATCGATAGAATACACTTGATAAAAAACAATGTATAGAATATAAGTGATAGAGTACAAGTGATAGAATACCAGTGATAGCACACAAATGTGAAAGTTTAAAAGTGTGAAAGAATACAAGTGGTACAATACAAATGATAGAATACAAGTGATAAATACAAGTGGTACAATATAAATGATAGAATACAAGTGATAGAATACAAGTGATTGAGTACAACTGACAGAATACAAGTGATAGAATACAAGTGATAGTATACAAGCAATAGAATACAAGTAATAGAGTACAAGTGATAGAATACAAGTGATAGAATACAAGTGATAGAGTACAAGTAATAGAGTACAAGTGATAGAATACAAGTGATAGAATACAAGTGATAGAATACAAGCAATAGAATACAAGTAATAGAGTACAAGTGATAAAATACAAGTGATAGAATACAAGTGATAGAATACAAGCAATAGAATACAAGTAATAGAGTACAAGTGATAGAATACAAGTAATAGAGTACAAGCAATAGAATACAAGTGATAGAATACAAGTAATAGAGTACAGGTGATAGAATACAAGTAATAGAGTACAAGTGATAGAATACAAGTGATAGAATACAAGTGATAGAATACGAGCAATAAAATACAAGTATAAGTATACAAGCGATAGGATGCAAGTGATAGAACACAAGTGATAGAATACAAGTGATAGAATACAAGTGGTGAATACACAAGCATTAGAATAGAAGTGATAGAATACAAGCAATAGAATACAAGTGATAGAATACCCCAAGTACCTTTTGCAAGTTTTTTTCATAAAATGATAACAATTTTTTTTAGTATCACTGCTCTATGCATAACTTTTGTTGCTCAAAAACATTTGAAGCAATGTTAATTTGGATAGTCCATGAGTTAAATGTACTAATCGCTTATATGCATAAAGTTGTTCTTTTTAACATAGCTATATCTAGTGAGGCTAGCTGTCTAATATTTGTTGTTGTTGTTTGGCTGAAGTATCTCTCTGGAAGGTAGGCTCTTTGGTACTTCTTTCATGGTAAAAACTCTCAGGTACATTATATATGGCATGTGTATCAGGTTGGGTTGTCAAGTAAATTTAACAATATTATTGAGTTTTGAATCGTTTCGTGCTTAAATGTATTCTTCAAAGATTTCACTAATGATTTGTCTACATTCTTGGAATTCATCTTCTACTTTAACCTCAAGAAACAGCATGCAAGAAAATTCACTATTGCCTGTGCCAAAGAACAGTCTTGACCTCTCAGATCTCCTCATACTGCTCACATTCCTCAATGTAATGTTTCACACTCTCAGGCTCCCCACAGGTACATAGAGGTGACTCCTTCAATCCTACCAAATGCATATTACCATTCAAGTAACAGTATCTGGTTCTAAGTTGGGTAATTATTCGTTGAGCTGGGATGCTACCAAATGCTATCTTTCGCTACCACTGAAGGATGGAACTCAAACATGTGTCTCCCTCTCTGTGAAACTTCCCATTGATTCTGCCACTTAATCTTGCAAGAGTCCCTAACTCCTGGTTTAACATCAATGGGGGTAAGGGCGGTGTCTACTTCTGGCATATTCTCTGCTTCCTCTGCTGCTTCCTTGGCCGGCTTATCTGCTATTTCATTGCCTGCTATTTCTGCATGACCTGGTGTCCAGTTAAGTTCTACTGTTACATTTTGATTTTTCAGTATTTCCATGGCTTGTTTTATCTCAAATACAGGTCAACCTCGCTATCTCAAAGTCCAAGGGAATGGCAAAAATACTTCAATTTATCCGAAGTTTGACATAAGCAAAATGTGACTTCACCCCAATATGATGTACATGTTTAATTTCTGCAAGACATACTTTTGCAGTACATGTGTAGTAAAACTGTTCTTTCTGAAAACCGGGTAGAAATGAAGACAAAAGAAATTCATTTTTAAATTAGTTTGTTTTATTTCCATTTTAATTACTTTGTGGACCGCCATAACGCCATAGCCTTAGCGAGGGATAAACAATATTGCGGAAACGGTGACTTTTTCTAATTACTGGTAATAAATAGAGAAATGGTGAAAACAGGCTTTAATTATTGAAATTTCTGTTGTTTTTTTTAAGAGAATAAACAAAGATTAAAACCAAACCAAGTTGTACATGTATAAGTAAAGACTGTCGAAAATATCTCAATAAACTTCATCAAGATTTGAATGGCACCTCTAGTTTTCTGATGTTCAAATCAAGCACTGCTGGGTTGTTATCAATCAATGCAATTATTTATACACAAACAGCTGATCAATGAACAATGGCCACCTCCACGCTATAACTTATTGGCGATTACCCGCAACAATGGATTATACTGGACTGAATTATAGGCTTATTTTCGATGTCTGAAGGTTAATTACTTTGTTTGACATTTATATTGCTTAATTTTTTGACCAACACAAAATTTACTTCGACACAAGTAGTGGTAAAGAAGCCGAAAATTAATTTTCGGGAATGAAAAACCACTTCGATTAGCTGAGATTTTGTGATAACCAAGTTCGACATAAACAGGTTTGAAATACAAAGCAATATTGGGGAAATACTTAGGAATGGATGGTCACTTCAACATATGCCATGTATTCGAGATAAGCAAGTTTGACATAATGAGGTTGACCTGTATTTCCGATGTATGTGACTTATTTTTCCATCCAAGAGAAAGGATTCCCACTGCAGACTGTGAGTCAGAAATGAGCATTATGATAATCTTTTTGATATCTATTCTTTCCATTTCCAACTTGATACTTTCCAGTGCTATCTTGATGGCCATTAGTTCTCCTAGGAGGATTGATGATCTTTTAGACCAGTTGCTTGAGGTCAATCCTCTCTTCATTAGGAAGAAACAAACGTGATCCGGCTCCGCAAGGACCTGGGTTCCCCCTACATGAACCATCAGTGAAGCCACAGACCACATCTTTATCTGCTGAATGAATCTGTTCTTCAATTATTGTTCTTGCCTCATTCTTTTGGGCTTTGCTTCTTGATTTGGAAGATCCAAGATTATTCTGGTATTCTGGACGCTAAATGGAAGGCGAGAGACACTGAAGATATGAAGCTTCTGGCTGTATTACTCTAACATCTAATCCTGTGTTTGTGATAAAATCTGTCATCTGCATGAAGGCCTTGTTAAATGGTGACAAAATCTTTTCTGGTATTTCCTCTGTCTGATATTTCCATGTTTCAAAGCATTTTGCAATTTCTTCATTTTCATCTTTAGCCACGATTTTTACAAGTTCTCTGACTGCTAATTCTTCTCTCTTTAGATCTGTGCTTTTATCTACTGCTATTGTTTGATTTTATTAACCTGACACAGGTGCATAATTTCACGGTTAGTGCACAAGATAGTTTTACCTTCCGTTGACTTTCGGTATTTACCGTAAGTTTTACAGGAATTTTGCAAGTACTAATGAGATAATGAAACGTTTTGCACTGTCCTACTGACTAGTCAAGTGGTTATGGTACAGAGTTTACAACCAAAAGGTCGTGAGTTCGAGTCAACATATGTTCTTTTTTTTTGTATTTTTACCTTTAATCAGTTCGTTTAACTTTATTTATTATAGATGTACCACGACCTCTGATTAATATCCTATGGATCATTATATTCAAAACGTTGATGTGTAACGCATACACTGGAACATCTACGTGCTTCAAACAACATGCATAGGGAATAATTTTCAACCGTATGTTTTCGCTATAATATGGAACAATATTTCCACGTGAATCTCTGAAGATGTTTCAGGCAGACTGGCTCATTTTATGCGTCACGCATCAAACTTTTGAAATAGAATGATCCAAAATTTCATTCTTCAAAGGTTGTGGCACATCTCTATAATAAATGAAATTAAACAAATCGAATAAAGGTAAAAAAAAACAACACACGTGGACTCTAACTCACAACCTTATGGTTGTAAACTCTGTATCATAACCACGTTGACTAGTCAGTAGGACGGTACAAAACATTTCATTATCTGCATAAGTACTTGCAAAATTCCTGTAAATCTTACGGTAAACACCAAAAGTCGACGGAAGGTAAAAATATCTTGTGCACTAACCGTGAAATTATGCACCTGTGTCAGGTTAATAAAATCGAACAATAAACTCTAGGTAAGTGATCTGTGAAGGCTTCAGTCTGACTGCATATGATGAAAACAAAAATTTCATCTGCTTTTGCAGTACGTTCCATCTTAGTGAAGTTTTAAGACATCAACAGAAGGGCTGATTGCTGCATTAAACTGTTTGCACTCGGAGTGCTAAAACTTTGATTTTTGATTGCGTATTTCAGCTATGAAGGCAGCCTCAACTCCTGAAAAAAAGCTGGACTACTGTAGATTCGGAAATTTTCGGGAGAACGTAATTTTCGCTAATATTCGCGAATTTGCTGTCTCGCGAATTCAAAGTTCTCGCTAATATTGACTTACTCAAAATCATGATGTAATGATCGTTGAAGATCTTTGAGAGTGGCTTATCAGGGACGATGGAGCAAACAGATACTGAAAAGAGAAAATCTTGCCTTAATGCGATTTACTCCCTCATTAATTTTATCCACAAAAGATGAAACAATATATGTGTATTTATTTGTGTTTCAGTAAAAAGAAATAAAGGGCTGTTTCTCGCTAATTGACCAGTTGTAGCTTAAAGGTCAAGTTAAACTGTTATTGGACATGAAAAGATTATGCAAATTAAGGTCATTTTACGTGAGCGTTCAACCGTTACACAATAGACGCTTAGTGATACCTAACAAAAGTGTTGAATTGATGGCTTGGACAAGCGAAAGTTAAGAGATCAATTATGTTAAATACTAATACCTGATCAATGATTCAGATAAGGACCAGTGACTTTGAGCGTGCGCTTAGATAGACAATGACATTACTATGGCAGTTAAAGTTGGCACGCCAAAAATGGACGGCTATTCTATGCACTTCAACTTTTGATCTTTGGGAAACTACAATATGCATACCTAGTTTCAACCCACGGAAATGACCGTCCACACGAATGCTTGCTCGCGAATTTAAAACCTCGCGAATAATTCGGAAATGGAAAAATTGCGAAATAAAGATCACACGAAAATTTCCGAATCTACAGTATCTTTGGGAGAGGTCCATGTTGTATGAAGAATTGAAGGAGTATAAGAAATCACTAGAAGGCTACCAGAGTATAATGTCTCAGCTACCTGACTAAGTGTACCACTACTAACACTTAATGCGCCAATCACAGCAAAAGTTGTCTGCTTTTCTCGTCTGCTGAAATGTTTAGAGCCTTAATGGCAAGCAGTGTGGACCCAGATCAGACTGCTCCTATAGGAGCAGTCTGTTCTGGGTCCACACTGTTTGCTTCTATACTTACTTCGTCGGTAATGGAAGGCAATTTTTTGCAGCAGACGACTTCAGCAGACGACATTTTCAGATACATTTTTTCTTGGCGCTTTAAGGGCTTACACTAACTCCATATATATTTCAGCTATGAAGGCAGCCTCAACTCCAGAAAAAAAGCTGGACTATCTTTGGGAGAGGTCCATGTTGTATGAAGAATTGAAGGAGTATAAGAAATCACTAGAAGGCTACCAGAGTATACTGTCTCTGCTACCTACAGCTGACTAGGTGTACCATTACTAACACTTACTCAATATATATTTCAGCTATGAAGGCAGCCTCAACTCCTGAAAAAAAGCTTGACTATCTTTGGGAGAGGTCTATGTTGTATGAAGAATTGAAGGAGTATAAGAAATCACTAGAAGGCTACCAGAGTATACTGTCACTGCTACCGCCCAATGACTCCGAGAGATACTTTAAACTCGCCTGGTCTCTAACTAGAGTGAGTTAAAAAATATGGGAAATTTTGTTTCAGTCTAGAAAATTAACTCTTTGTGGACCAGAAACCCATTGACTGGTACTTTGACCAACAGTGAAGACCTGCACTGTTTGCTAAGACAAAACCAATCTTCAAAAATTTTGGAAATTATAACCTGTGACCCCTGAATATACACAATGGACTATCCTGACTTAATTATATGTAGCTTTATAGAAAATTCTATTGGTTCTAAAAGGGTTTAGAAAGAATCAAGAGAGTTAATGAAAAGACAGGGAAATTCCCAACTTTGCTAAGATAGTTTTTGCGATCTAAATGATAAAAAAATGAAGTTGGTCATATCCTGAAACATGTCATAATCCTAGTTTGGCATTTTTTCTCCAATTTATCTTGCAACACATTGATAGTTTTACATGATACAGTGAAACCTGTCTTAAGCAGCCACTCAAAAATAGACAAAACAATGGCCTAAATGACACATGGTAGCTTAATGCAGGTCGAAAGTATTGCAGAATGCTCCCCTTGGAGCATTCTGCAATACTTTTGACCTGCATGAAGCAATAATTGGTCTTGAAAAACAAGTTTTGGTCTTTTTGAGAGTGTCCGTTTTAGACAGGTTTTACTGTAGTTGAAGTCTTGTGGTTTATAAGGGCTGTTAGGGGAGCTATAAAGCTGTCAAAATTTCCAGGAAAGTATCCAAAAGTTTGTGAAAAGTCAGTGAATTTAGAAATTAATCATGAGTGGCAACCTTGAGTAACTGAATCATTGAATTGTTGTAGTTATTGATGTTTGGGCATCACAGTTTACATTGTAATATGATTTGTTTTCCTTATTAGATCTAAATCTGATGATTAAAAAGAGGATCTTACATGAGTGTAACGTTTTATTTAATTTATTAAAAGAGTTGGGGAAAACCAATAAAATGCGAGGATTGTTGAGCATTTGATCCCTTTTTTGCAGCGAGTTAAATAAATTCAATAATACAGGAGAATAATGGACGTCATTACGTAACATAAAAATCTGTAAACCACTAGTGTTTTTTTGATTTTAAAGCATAGCGTTATATCACTCCCAGATGTGACGTCATTTGATAACTGTGTTAAAATTTAAAAGAAAAAACATATTAACTCTATCCTTGCCAGTGGCAACTTTTGCTGATTTGTTTTCTGTGTTTCCAGAGTTTCTATGAACTGGGTGAAAAGAAACAAGCATTACAGACAATCACACAAGCTTTCCAAGACCATCCTGACCAGATTACTGCAGAGGGTAGGCTAGAATAGCACTGACTTGCCCATCTATATTACCAGGGTCTTTCCTTTTGGGTCACATGGGTGAAAGTTTTCAGGATTATTCCTGAATTCAGGTTTTTGAGGCTGACTTTCCATAGAAAGTCAGCTTCAAAATGCTGAATTAGAAGAATTATAATAGGTTTTTTTATCTATATACAGTATGTCTAAATACAATTGGCCATTTAAACTTGGAATTGTGAATATTTAGTTGGCATATTGTAAATTTTAAGATTTGAGTTTCAAAAGTTCAGGCTTTTGGAAATTTTGAACTTTCACCCATAGGGCTCAGTAGTTTGAGTTAGCTCTTCACTTACTATCTCCTGATCTGGATCCAAACTGTTTGATATTCTGATAGTGTAATTTTGATCGATTTTTTTGGTTTTCATTTTGTACGTCATCCAATTATGGTTAATTTTTGATTCTCATGCACTTGCTTTTGTAACGTGACATCTGATTGGATAACGCAAACAATTTGTGACATTATATCCTGTGATATACTGTCAGAAATAGTTTGAGGTCATCAATTACATCACTTATCCTTGGATGACATTCAACTTAATGTGTTTTGCAATGCTCCAACTTGAAAGGAAACTGCAGAAATGCATTAGAATGGGGATAGCCATATTCAAAATTTTCATTTGGATATACATTTGGAAATCAATGTTTTACGGCTCTGCTCGCGTGTCGCCATAAAGCTAAATTTCCGACCATATATCCGACGATATACCTCCCCAAATGAAAATTTTGAATACAGTTATCCCCTATGTTAGATGTATGCACATTGTTACAATGCAATGACATACACTTGTACTTCAACCTTTACTATTCCTAACCAGGGGAAATTCAGTGGCTCAGTGGTAGAGTCCTTGACTCAAGACCGAGGGGCCGTGGGTTTGAGCCTCACCGGCATCATTGCGTTGTGTCCTTGAACAAGACACATTAATCCTAGCTTAGCACTGGTTCAACTAGTGTTGTTCGATTATTGGATTTTCATAATAGATCATGGAAAATAATCGGTTAGGAGGTTTCCACTGATGATCGATTATAATCGAAAGTTATCAAATGAAAGCGAAACATAGGTTTTATCCCAAAGATGTCTATCCTTGTACTGTTTTAAGGCCCTGTCACACTATAACGTTTTAGCCAACGTATGCTGACGTATTAATAATATAGCTAGTACGCTGGCATACGCTGAAATCTAATTAAAAAATCAAAAGAAGCATCTCTCTGAACTTATGCAAAGCGTACGCGAAACGAACATAGAACGTATGTCTAACTTATGAGTAACTTTTTCCTAACTTACTCCCGACGTAACATAACTTATGCTTGTATCAGCGTATAATAGCGTATGCCCAGCGTATCACTTGCGTTCTTAACTTATGAGAAACTTATGCACAACGAATGTCTAACGTGTTCTGAAATGTACATATAACGTACGTTAACGTATGCATAACTTACGTGTAGTGTACATCTAACTTATGTCAAACGTATTAAACAGTACAAAATTTTGTGACCACTTTGCCATATGACAACGTACTGAAGCGTGTTCGTAACGTATTGAAAATGTATCTCTTACTTATTCAGCGTACACCAACGGACTTGGTTAATTTTCATAAGCCCTCATACGATGGTGGCTCTCATACCTTAAAGTATGCATAACGTACCCGTTGCATACATCTAACTTATGCCTAACGTATAAGCAATACGTCGGCATACGCTGAAGATTTTTTATGCAAGTACAAAATTTTGAGATCTTTTCGCCGTATGACAACTTATACCAGCATACAGTAGCGTGTTCGTAATGTGTTTAAAACTTATCTCTAACGTATTCAGCGTACATCAACGTACTTGCTTAATAACTCATACGTCCGCATACATTGGTGCTAACGTACCTTAACGTATGCATAACTTACCTGCTGCGTACATCTAGCGTATGCCTAACGTACAGAAGCAGTACGTTCGCATACGCTTTAATTTTTTATGGATGCATAAAATGTAAGACCTCTTGGTTGTATGTCAACGTATACCACCGTACTATAGCGTATTCGTAACGTGTTTAAAACTTATTTCTAACGTACTCAGCGTATACCAACGTACTTGCTGAATTTTTCATACGTCGGCATACGTTGGTGTTATACCTCGTAGTGTGACAGGGCCTTAAGGATAAATTGTAAGCATCAGTTTCATGCTATTTTATAAACACTACCTTACCACAACACAAGTCCTGAAATCAAACTTAATTCAACAGCCATTGACATATTTATCCTTTATGCACTAATGGATTCTTCCTTCTGGATTGAAACAAACTTGGGAAGGGTCATTGTATACATCAATGGGTTACAGGTTATTATTTCCAAATAAAATTGTATTTCTTTCTCTGAAGATTTATTTTGTCCTAGCAAACAGTGTTGACCCTGATGAAATGCCACTGTTTCCACAATCTAAGGCATTTCATCTGGGTCTTCACTGTTTGTGACAGTGTCACAGTACACATTTAGGAGTCATCGTACAATGTTACGTACATGTACAATGGAGGGAGCGCAGTGGCTCAGTGGTAGAGTGCTTGCCTCGAGACCGAGAGGCCACGGGTTCGAGCCTCACCAGCGTCACTGCGTTGTGGTCCTTGAGCAAGACACATTTAGCCTAGCTTAGTACTGGTTCAACCCAGGAAGACCCGTCCCTGTTTAACTGAAAGATTGTTGATGGGACGTAAAGAATCAAATCAAACAAACAAACAAAACATGTACAAAGGGTTAAGATGTGCACTTGCTGTAATTACAGTTTACATTTTTATTTATATTCTATAAACCTTGCATTATCTTATATCAAAGTTGCCAATTTAGAATAGCAGCTTACAAGAGAGTCAGGTGTGAATCTTTTCGATTATAATCAATTATTAAGAAACACAATCGATTAGTAGAATCGAAAAAAAAATTCGATTGATCATCGATTATAATCGATCATCGGTACAACACTAGGTTCAACCCAGGAAGACCTGTCCTTTTATAACACAAAGATTGTTGATGGGATGTAAAGTATCAAATCAAGCAAACAAATTCCCAACTAGGTGTATAATCTTATATATTTTCAATCCTCGTTAGACATGAACATTCAAAATTCCACTTGAAAGCTCTGAAACAGCTCCAAATTCAGTCTCATTTTTCTAAATTAGATTAATCTTTTGCTAGTGACAAGCAATCTTAGCAGTGGTGGATGCAGAGGGGGTTCATGGGGTTTGCTTGAACATCCCTCCCTGCCCCCCGTTTTTAAATATCCTATGAAAATGAAATAATTTGGTCTCAGTGAGACCAAATTATTTCGTTTTCATGGGATATTTAAGAAAAATGAGATAAATTCAGCAAAGCAAACCCCCACACCTTTATACACATGAACCCCCTTTCAAGAAATCCTGGATCCACCCCTGCTTACTGACACAGGATGCGTAAGTAGAATATCACTGAGGGATTTGATGGCATGTGAGTGTTATGATGATGAGCATTTAACAGGATTGCACATTATTAAAGGTCAGTGTGACAGGGTTCGCACAGGCTTGAAAAGTACTTGTATATACAAGACTGTCTTGAAAAGTCATTGAAAATTAAATTTGCCTTAAAAAGTACTTGAAAAGCACTCAAAGGCCTTGAAAAGTCTTTGAATTTTACCATTTACAGGAGGATTAAACACTTTCTTTGGAGACATAAATCACAATAAAATTGTGCTGCATATGCTGCACAATATAAAAGCACCACAATTTTATACTAATTTTCTAAAACTAATGTCTTTAGTAATGTACTATGGCATTTCCGAAGTAGAATTGTAATGTGTAAATCAGTATTTTTCATAAGGTTTCAGTTCTTGAAAACAGTAGGAAAGTCTTTTAGAAGTCCTTGAAAAGTCCTTGAATTTTACTACCAACTTGCCTGTATTAACCCTGTGTGAGCATTCTTGAATGAGCCTCTTCTCATATTATTGCCTATCTTTACTTTTAGATGTGAACTTGCTGCTGGAACTACAGATTCCTGCTAAACATTTTGTCCAATCCACTGAGGTAAATAAATTTTGTGGTAATACATTTCTCCTAATTTTATATACACCATAGCTCCTTACCATACAACATAGGGCCAGTTAAGCAAAAATAATTTGTGTAAAATTGCGATTATTTTCTTATCCATCAGTTAAAACATGTGTTTTGGTGCTCAAAAGAACCGTCTCATCGAGATGGTTATTTTGAGTACCTACATCATATGTTTTTGTTGAGAAATAAGAAAAAAAATACAGTTACACACTCTTATCTGGGGGCCTGCATACTATACCTAAGACTTGAACACACCCATTTGATTCTATGATGTGATGTTTTATTGCTAGGTAACTGAAACCTGGCATAGGCTTTGTGGAGTGTCCTTGAGCAAGATGCCTTTTCCTCTGCTTAGTACTGGTTAAACCCAGGTCATCCTGACATGACTGAAAAACTGTTGAATGAGACGTAAAGAATCTGTAACTTGTACAATATTTATATGTATACTCAAAAAAACAATTGAAGGATATTTAGATTCAGTTCCATCTCTAACATTCAATACAATTAAACTAAACTAATTATGCATACATTTCATAGTTCCAGATGTCTGCAATCAAAATTAATGTTTGATTTAAGCCATGCTTCAATGATTAAAGTACAGTACATGTCCAAATGGCGCAACCCTCTATACTGAAAAGTCACAAACATTCAAAAATGATTGAAACCCATTTTTATCATTTGTATTCAATAATGACTGGCTCCAAAACCATTGCTGGCTCTCAGTCAAAAGTATGACTTCTAATTTTGTAGTCATTGTCAGTGTTTTACTTCCAATTTGTTTTCATATTGGCTGGGGTATGTCATATCTGTGCATTTTTGTTGAAGAAGTTGTCACATTATTAGGTGCAATTACTGACAAATGGATGTGAACACTTGTCTGTGGTCGGAATTAGAACATAAACAATGACCAGGTAAAGGTTGCAGCAAAAAGTATGAACGCTAAATGCAGCTAAATCTTTTGCTTGTAGACTTTGGGTAAAGAGGGTTGGTACATTTGGTGTGGAACTGTATTGTAACTAATGACCCATAAATTTTATTTTGCATTTTGCTGAATTGAATGTAGGTAGTTCTATCTGATACGAAAATATTTTGTTTGGAAATTGTTTTCTCAAATGTTATAGTCAAAAGAATTTTAATATCCTTCAACTGTTTTTTCTGAGTATATATCTTATCAAGGTGAAATAAAATATGTTGAAGCTAAAGAATGAAATGAAACAAATTTATACTAGAATACATATTTAGTAACATTATGTAATGACATCCATTGATGTTTTCACGCCAAAAATGTGATTTTAAAGCAAATTTAATTTCTTATGATAAATAGAATATAACATTCATGCTCCTGTATTGTTTAATTTATATAACTCTTTGAAAACCTATTTGATCTCTTCCTCAACTTGATTAATGATTCAATAATACATGGGCACTCATGTAAGATCCTCTATATCTAAATATGACTTACAATAGGAAACAGTGTAGGCCTTGATAAGGTGCCACATTACAGTGCCACATCTCACCAGGGATCTCATTGTTTAATGTTGTCCCATACATTGAATACTAGGCATTCACAGGACATTAGCAAACATGAATGACCCAGAGTAGATGCTACACTCTCATCTGGGTCTTTTCTGTTTTCTGAATTTCCATTTGTTGGACGGAAGGCAAAAATTAGACATCAGCAAAACAGTGAGGATCCATATGGTCTGCGGCGTGAGAAAACCTGTCTTTGGTGGTTTGCGAACACAATGGTGCAGATCAGGCTGCACATCCGCACATTCTGATCAGCGCCTTTGTTATTAGTATCATAATCAGACATACTACTAGTTAAATTTCAATTTTCTAGGTATTCTCTGTATCTGCGCAGGCTGGTTTGGGTATGACCATTTCGAAACTCCAGAAGACTGATTTTCTCCCAACCAGGCCCATATGAGATGCCACAGAATGTCTAATCTTGGTCTGCACTGCTTGCTACATTCTCCTTGTTCGATAGACAGTGAAAGCATTGTTCAGTCAAATATTAATGTTCAGGATAAGACATTCGCTGTCTGCATTTAAGCTGAAAAATTAACTTTTTACCTATTGGTAACCTTTGTAAACAGTTTGGACCCAGATCAGGCAAGACAAAATGTCTGGCCTGATCTGGATCCAAACTGTTTGACACTCTGATGGTATTCCTGAAAGAATTTCTGCTGATAACCTTTGCAAACAGTTTGGACCCAGATCAGGCCAGACAAAATGTCTGGCCAGATCTGGATCCAAACTGTTTAACACTCTGATTGTATTCCTGAAAGAATTTTTTCTTAAAAGTTGATTTTGAAAAAAATAATCAGCAGACAACAAAAAGAATGCAAAATATAATCGAGTAGGCAGAGTTAAATCTGTCAGGGCTTTTTTCTTCATTTTTTCCCATTTTGAGCCTCTTATTTCTTCAGGTATTGGTGAAGCAATGTGGTGTAGCTTTCAAGTTTCCTGGTAACATAGAGTGGTCCAGTGAAGTGCCCCTCATTGATATTGATCTCAAAGAAGGAAAACATGTTCCAGTCAGGTAAAGTGTCATGAAGCATTAGAGCCCTGGACCTGAGGTTATAAAACCTTTTTCATGATCAACTCAACAGTCCATGAAATTTCAGTTGCTCATAAAGACTAAAATTCTGAAAAAATTAAAAACTTGTTTGCTTTGAAACTCTTGTTGAAACAATTGTTGGCATTTTAACATTTATGAGAAGGAAAATCATCATGCTCTATTGAGTTGAACATGAATAAAGTGATATAATGCTATGCAATAAAACCACTAGTGGTTTACAGATTTTCAGGAAACGTTATGTCGTCCATTATAACGTTGCGTAAAAGATGGCAAAATCTTGGCGTTTTCATGCCAAAAATGTGATTTTTTATTAATTTTAATGTCATGTGATAAATAGAATCTAACATTCCTGATAACTGTTTTATTGAATTTATTAAACATGTTGCAAAAAAGAGATAAAATGCTTGTCAAGCCTCACATTTGATCTCTTTTCCTCAACTCGTTTAATAAATTCAATAAAACATGAGCACTCATGTAAAATCCTCTATATCAGGGCCTTTTAGTGATTTTGGCCTGAACTATTTTATTACCTGCTAATTTTGTTTGATGATAACCTTTGCAACAGTTTGGACCCAGATCAGGCCATACATTTTATCGAGCCTCAGGTGTGGTACTTGATTGTATCAATTCCTGATCTTTGTCGCCTTTCTTACTTTGTATTGTCTAAATCCAAACTGTTTGACACTCTGATGGTATTCATGACAGAATTTTTTAACTTGTTAGTTTGACAAAAAATCAGCAGACGAGAAAAATTCATGAGCATTTTCCCAGCATGCAAAGAGTTTTAAAAGTGCTTAAGCATTGTGACAGAAGAGTCTGATATGATTTCATTCTCTGCTGGTAAACTTATAAGCCAGTGATTATGCACTGAAAACATTACGCAAACTTCTTGGCTTTAACTCTTTACCTGCTAGTTTTGTCTGCTGATGATCTTTGCAAACAGTTTGGCCTCATCTGGATCCAAACTGTTTGACACTCTAATGGAATTTTTTGAAAAAGTTGATTTTGAAAAAATTCAGCAGGCGACAAAAAAGAATGCAAAATTACCCAGTAGGCAAAGTGTTAAAATTTCAAAAAATAGTTTAGTTCTCCTAAGTAATTTATTTTAGCCATTTTCATTGACACATTTCAGAAAATCTGGCAATGCTATTCTCAACAACTTCCATTTCTGCATCAAAAAAGATAGGTGTCGACATGAATAGACAAATGGATGGATTCAAAATTGATGTGGAGGAGTTAGATGTTTCTGTTTTGATACGTTTTTCTAGTGCAAAATTCTTCATTGAGACTGTTCTTTTGAGTTCCCACAACATATGTTTTGGTTGAGAAATAAAAAAAAAATACTGTTCCGGTACCTACTCTTAACTAAAGGCTTGTATTTGTAGCTACCATTGGCTATGCAATACTTTTTAACACATCAAATAAGTAGTTAAGCAGGACTGGTCTACCTTAGATACAGGTAAAAGCTGAAAATGAGGCTTTTTTTTTAAAGTAACCGTATCATCTTGTGCCATAACACCTCAGTATAGACAAATAACATATTATTTAAAACGCCTGCAAAAACTGCATCCGAAAATGTCTGTTATTGGTTAACGTAAGTATGGAGGCAAACAGTAAGGACCCAGATCAGAATACTGCTCCTTCTGGAGCAGTCTGATCTGGATCTACACTGTTTGTTGAAGGGTTCTTAAACATTGCTGCCTTTACAGTGACCCAAAAGCTTAATAATATAGGGGTTAAAAGAAATTATTCACTTAAATGCATGCTTGTTTTATATCAAGATAGTGCAGGCATGATGTATAGTGTAAATCACATATACCAATTCTTACCCCTCTTATTTCGTCGAAGCTTTACAGATGGATTTTTCTCAATTTCTACATACTTCTCCATGAATACGATATTGGTCTGTCATATATAAATAGTGTTCTGTTTGAAATAGAGTGTTTAATTAACCCGTATAAGCCCGGTGTCCTTTTTATGGGACATAGGCAAACAGTGCAGACCCAGATTAGACTCTGCATAATGCAGCATCTGATCAAGATCTTCACTGTTTACTTACAGAATGTTATTTTAAAATTCGGAAAATAAAAATGAAAAACACCACCCAACACCCCTAAAATTGGAAATGGGCTTGTTGTACTGATAAGGATAGGCAAGTTCATACGGCTTAGATGGGTTAATTCAGTACTATTTGTCTTGTTACTGCAGTTGTAGTGTTCCTGATCTTCTACCTATAGACTTACGAGTGAAGTTAGCAGTTTGTCTTATACATCTCAAGTTTGTCAAGTTAATCAAGGTAAGGTTTACTTGGTTCCCCTACAAGAAAGAGATTGGATCCCCGGCTTCCCCAGTTTGTCGGGTGAGACTTTAAGCCCTGGGGCTGTCCCCCTTATGACCCTAGCTGTTGGCAGAGTTGATTCTAGGCTGCAGGAGTGTGATAATTACGCTTTTTTGGCAGTATTGGCCCCAATTTTCAAACTCCCTGCATGGCTACTTCCGCAAAATGCCAAGATTTGGCGCAATTCCAGTAATCATGTGCGTATTTTTGGTCATTCTGTTTGCATTTCGGTCCCTTTATTCTATTCCATTCGTTTAATTTCGTTAATTCCGCCGATCTCGTCTTCTGACGAGACTTAATTTCCACTGGTTAATGTTGAATTGAACATTTCTACTTTCCTTTTTACAAAAATGGCTGTCTTATTTGCGAAATGAAATGCAGAAATAGGATAATGACAGTGTGCAAACAGGCATACAGGAATCTCAAACTACAGTCTAATATACCGTTGTACCTCGTTGGCCCACAGAAAATAAAGAAAAAAGTTTGAGTGCAGAGACGATGAATGGCCTGGCAGGAAAATCTGTACCATTTCTGAGGAATATTAAATTGTCTTCTACAGACCATGGTCGCATCAGGTATGTGCCATTTAGTAATCTATTTTCCAAAAATCTATCATTCTGGAGAAGAGGGTGCTCTGATTACATTTGTTTATATTCAAATCAGACACCCCTCCTGCTCTTCTCCTTCTGTCTTTGTCCACCACTTTTGAAGGCCAGGGTTATTGTGGTTGGGGGGATGAACAGAACAGGCCAGCGCCTTAAGACCACCCCTACTTGATTTTTTTTAGGTGTGGACGTGAACAGAACAGGCCAGCGCCTAAAGACGACCCCTGCTCGATTTATTTTAGGTGTGGACTTAGTTTTTTTAAGGGGTGAAGGGCTTGTCAGCATTTTTTTTAGAAAAACACCATTAACCATTTGATTTGCAGGTTGGCCCCCTTTTGGGAACACAGGGGGGGGGAGTTGGCCCCTTCTCGACAAATCCTAGAATCAACTCTGTGTTGGTGAGACAATTAACACAAAAAAACAAGAAGAATGGGTACACATCTAAAAGATTTGTTATTATCACATGACATCACCTCTTGGAGTAATATAAAGCCATGCAATAAAGTCGACAAACCATTGGCCGTTTACATACTTAGAAATTTTATGTTAAGACGCTTAATACAATTTTGCAAACATACTGGCAAAATCTTGATGGTTTCACGCCTAAAACGGATTAATAAAGTTATTTCAATCCAATATGATAAATAAAATCTATTATTCATGCTCTTGTATTGTTGAATTTATTACTCAGTCTAAAAAAGTGATAAAATGTGAGGCAAGTCCCCAACTTAGTTAATAAATTCAATAATACATCAGCATTGTGTCAGACCTCGCGCCTGGGAGTGAAATAACGCCATGCAATAAAATCGATAAACCACTAGTGGTTTATAGATTTATGGGAAACGTTATGACGTCCATAGCAACGTTGCGTACATAATGACAAAATTATAACGTTTTTACGCCAGAAATGAGATTTCAAAGTATTTGTCATATGATAAATAGAATCTAACATTCGTACTCTTGTATTATTGAATTTATTAAACTCGTTGCAAAAAAGAGATAAAATGCTCAGCAAGCCTCACATTTCATCTCTTTTCCCCAACTCGTTAAATAAATTCAATAAAACATGAGCACTCATGTAAGATCCTCTATATAAAGGTCAAAAGTATTGCAGAATGCTGCAATACTTTCGATCTTCATTAAGCTAGCATTTGTCATTAAGATCTTTGTTTTCTCTATTTTTGAGTGGCCGTTTTACACTAGTTTTACGAGGGGGGTTCAATATGTAATGAAAACCCATTTATAACTCCATCCACAAACGCGTCAGGATTTTTATGTTATATGCCAAACGAAAGATCAAAGCGTCGCCGTTATAATGGTGCATGAAACATTATTTTATCTTACCAAATTTAATAAGTTACAGACTTTTTAAAAATCACACTTATATACACTGCATATATTTTTCTCCAAATTGTAAAGTCTGATTTTAACAAAGGTAGAAAGGAATGCTGTATTTTCTAAAACAAACATTTAACATGTATGAATCATATATACACAGTTTTCTGACTCATTTCCCCTTTATCTGCTATAACGATACAACTTTTGACCGGTACCGATTTCTCGTGCAAACGGTTTTATTGCGTTACCCACTCTTACGTTGACGTCGTTTAAACAATGGACGTAACACTAAAATATGCATGGTTCTTGAAAATCGGAAATGTGGCTTTGTACCAGGAAAGGACAGTTTTGATTGTATCGAAGTTTCAATACACACAGTGCATAGGCGGCAGACCAGTTAAACTGAAACCAATATCTAGGGGTATCTCATCTGAGTGGTATACCATTTTCGTTTCCTATAATTTTAATGTCTGAAATTAGCCAGCCAGATTATGTACATGTAAATACGTGTAACAATGTCCAAATAATGCACCTGAATGCAAACATCGATGAAAGGCGGTATTTTGTCTGATCAATTTCAGTGTAAGCCAGAGATGGCATTCTTTTAAGCGATTTTCTTATGTCAAATGACGTACTTGGGGGTACTTTATGCATGAGATTATATATGGAAATTTAAAAATCGGCTTTATTACTTGCAAATGAACATCAAAGCGACCAGAAAACATGTGACAAATGATTTTCGTATAAATTTTTCGCCATGTATTCGTTCACGCAAAAACCACTCTGTCATTGGTATGCCAGAAAATGTAGCATCAAGGAGGATTTTAACTAAAATGGCAGCCTCAGTATTTCGTAGAATATGAAGTAATATCAAAAATTTTTGCAGGTATAAATCACCAATATATGGATATTTACCACGCGAAGAAGCAGACTGAAAACATCCCTCGTTCATGTAGTTATCTGCTTTTGAAAACACTGTTTTATTTCATATCGCAGTGTACTTCAATACCCTATCTTGAAAGTGGCTTGTGTAAATTAGACAAGGAGCTGGACAACTGCAATTTTACATTTATTTAACCAATAAACAGACCTTTTAATAAAAGTAGTTATGAAGTGTGTAAATATAAAACTTTGGGATTTACTGGGCTGTTTTCATTACATATTGAACGCCCCTCGTACTGTATGTCTACAAAAAAGGTAACCCTGCATAAAGTACCAAAATAAATTAGCAGCAGGCAACTTTTTTTTACAAATTTTGTTGCTGGTTTAGAAACCAAATAAGGCTTGACATTACATATTGTATATTTCACAAGAATCAAATTGTGAATATTTTCTTATCCATCAGTTTTAACATTTGTTTTGGGTGCTCAAAAGAACTGTCTCATTGAGAGTGTTCTTTTGAGTACCTACAACCTATGTTTTGGTTGAGAAAGAAGAAAAATATTTTTCAATTATGCAATCTTAATTTGAGGCCAGGCCCTGAAGTTATAAAGATTTGTTCATGCTTAACTCAACTGAGCATGAAATTTATCATGCTGATAAATTATCATGCTAATAAATGTTAAAATGTCAACAATTGCTGGCATTTTAACATGTATTAGCATGATAAATACAACATTTGAGAGTTTGAAAGCAAGAAAATCTGTTTTTCAGCATTTTAGTTTTTTTCGAGCAGTTGAAATTTTATGCTCAGTTGAGTTGAGCATGAAAAAAAGAGAGTATCATAACCTTGAGGCCTGGTTGTTGTTGTCCTATAATTTTCAGAAAGTGTTAGAACCTCTATATGAAGAGAATATGAATGAGAATGGGGACCTGTATCTGGATGTGGCTGAGGCTTACATGGAGAACGGCTACTATAAGTACGCAGAACCAATATTGGCTAAACTTGTTAAAACAAAGAATTATGACTTGGTAAGCTTTATTATTACTCTATTAGTTGGTACCTTTAACCCTTTCCTTCATGAATATTCATGCTAAGCTCCACCCACTATGAATAGTCATATAAATAAGGTTTCACGTTTGTACATAAAACAAAGAAATTCCTTGTCAAGATGACTAGTGTTTGATCAGATATATTTCCACAAGCAAACAGAGTAGACCCTGATCAGGCAGCTCTTGCTGCCTGATCTGGGTCTGCTCTGTTTGCAAAGGCATTAAAAGGCATCTCTATTAGGTAAAGGGTTAACTTTTTGACAGGGTATAGAAAATATATTTCACTTAAAATGATTAAATTATGGTGAACAATTAATAAGGATGATTTAAAAGAATTTTTCATGTTTTCTTAAACCTTTGAAGGGCTGACCTCTTGGTTCTCGTTTGTGATGTCTAATTGTGAAGTTATGAATTTCCCATTGGTATCTTGGGTCAGGTGTGCTTGATAGTATTGATTCCTAATCTTTGCCCTCTTTAGTTGGTCTTGAAAACCAATTTTCTGTCTTTTGAGAGTGGTCGTTTTACACAGGTTTTACTATATATGTTTACAGGCAGCTGTATGGTTAAGGTATGGTGATTGTCTCAAGTCTCTAGGAGAGGTTATTGCTGCTGTTAAGGCTTATTCTAGGGTTGTGAGACTTGCTCCCTCCCATATAGGGGCCCGCCTGTCCCTGTCAGCTCTTCAACAACAGCTGGGCAAACATGATGAAGCCCTCAAGGCCTTGGAACATAGAGATATAGAGGAGAGAAAAATGACAAAAGAGGTAAATGGGTGAAAGTTTTCAGGCCCCGAGGTTATAAAACTTTTTTCATACTCAACTCAGCTGAGCACAAAATTTATTCTGCTCATAAATGTTAAAATGCCAACAATTGTTGGCATTTTAACATTTATGAGCAGGATAAATACAACGACTGAGAGACTTAAAGTAAAAACAACTTCTTCATTTGTGTGTATTTTGGTTTTTATGAGCAGTTGAAATTCTGTGCTCAGTTGAGTTGAGCAAGAAAAAGTTTATAACCTCGGGCCTGATTCTCTCTGAATAAATATGGGCCTTGACGCATCAAAACCTGTCCGGGGTTTCTGAAAAAGCGAGACTCAAACCAGTCTCCTCAGCTACAGAGATGAGCTAGAAAATTGAAACTTTGCTGGTAGTAAGTCTAGATATGATACTTTCCAAAAAGCGAATAACAAAGGCGCTGATCAGTCTGCGTTGATGCGTAGGCTGGTCTGCGCCTTTGTTGTTCGCAAATCCCAAGACAGGTTTTCTCGCTTCAAGGCCCATATAATGATATTCCTTATGATAAGACACATTCAATAACACATACCAGGATATCCCTGGAGGGTGTGCCTGCGCATGCCCCACCCCCTAAACTTCATGAAAGGCTTAATATCTCAGAATCTGTTCAGATCTCTGCACATAAACCATATATAATCATGTTCCTTACAATAAGACACATTCATTAATACTGACCACAATGTCCTTTGGGGGTGTGCACATGCATTGGGGACTGGTTTGGTAGACTTCATAATGATAGATTAGGGAGAGGATTCTCTAATGTTGTTATAACTTGTATCCAATCCCTTTGTTTATGCACAATAAAATATGTTTAATCTATTATCCCATTTCTTATTTATCTATCTGTCCAAATTTTTTCCAGTGAGTTTTCCGTAACCACTGGAGGGATATTTCTGAAATTTAGGGATATGGTAGATATGGATGTGAAGTTGAGCAACTGGATTTCAAAATTAAAATGTCAGACTCTAAGGCTGGCCCACAGGCATACCCAAAACTTTTGCTCACTAACTATTCAGGATTGTTCTAAAACATTTTGATATGATAAATAATGATATGTAGTTTTGTTAGAAAGTTAGAAATTTGAAATCTATAAAATTATGTCTAAAATAAAGTGTCTTTTTCCCTCTAGGAGCTACAGATGTTGTTACAGAAATGCCATCTCTTACACAGCCAGGGTAAACTAGACGAGTTAGTAGAAAGTATCAAACAGTTGTTGTTTCAAGAATGGAAGGATGTAGAAGCAGACGAGAGTAAGTTTATCAATTACCCCTTTACTCCATAGGCTAATTTTAGATCATGACATCATTTTTTATTTTTTAGACAACGTTGAAAAAAAATCTAGAATAATTTAAAATAAGTTTTGAATACTTTTGAAAATATTACGGAAAATGGAGCATTTGCTCATAAAGAGCAAATGCTCCACTTTCCATAATATTTTCAAATACATGACATTTCAAACGTGTCAAAAGGCTTATTATGGGGTAAAGGGTTAACAGACGTCGCAACATTATTCCAGAAAAAATGAAACTTTTTAAAAGTACTAAACTGAAAATTCTAACACACCTCGCCCATATAGCCAATGGTTAAACTCAGTGATTTATTGTTGATAAATCACTGCACCAACTGGGCACGGACCGGTGTGACCTCATTCGGTAGCCAGTTTGATTTTCATGACGTCATCTATCACATACGACATTGTAACGTTGACATTGTCGTGTTGTTTTTGCAACTACTTGACATTCAAAATGTACGTAAAAATGCCTGTTTCAGTCTAAACAAGAGTTGCGGGGAAATTCTGACAGTCTGTGCAAGATGGGGGAATCTTTATAGACTCTGAAGGATTTGTTCATATTTTAATCTTTTTGTTTGTTAGAATCGAAATAAATCCACACTGGCAGTGATTTGTTGTTTAATATATCACTGTCTGTCAGTCAGTCGTAAGTGGATTTATCATTCACGCTTCACCCTTATGATTTATTCACTTTAACGAATGACCTCCAGCCAGTGATTTATTAACCAACAAATTACTGTGAGCACGAATCTATTTCTTAAATTAATTTGAAATGACTTAGTAATGAATGATTTATTTATATGTGTATGGAGTACATGTTACAACTTTTGTCGTCTGCATCTCATCTGCTTAATTTCTTAGCCTCTATTGCAAACAATATGGACCAGGTCACCCAGATCAGACTGCTTGTTGGAGCAGTCTGATCAGGATTCATGGTGTTTGCTACCATGATAAGATCTAGTCTGATGCGAACTTGAATTAATCAGTCACCTCTCATATTAGCTGAATTGTTGCACTTTGCCTGATAAACGTTGTCTATCTCACGGCATGAGCCTTTATCAGGTCATGATTACGTTGCGCTTTTTGAATGACGTTGTTAATGACGCTGAATCAATACAAAAAATCAAAAACTATGTCGTAATCGCTTGTTGACATCGCGAGGCTTGCCGAGCTATTCAACATGCGTTCTCAAAGCCAAGCCTGGTAAAATTGATATTAAAAGACACTCACCTAGTATTCTGACTTTTCTCTATATATGCAGCAGATGTAAAAAGCAGACGACATTTTCAGGACAAAAATTGTTGGCTGGATAAGGCTTAACCCATATAAGCCTAGCGTCTTTTTTGTGTTAATAGGCAAACTCTGCTTTTTGCTTGCAGAATGTGCTATTGAAATTGAAATTGGAATAAAAATTAGAAATACCACTCAACAACTCTTTAAACAGAAATGGACTGGTCCAAGTGATAAGAGCTGGAAATTGCATTCAGCTTAAATGGGTTAATGTCTCGAACTACAGTATTTTGCACTGGTTCAGCCAAATTAGAGCAACCAATGTTTTGGTTCAACCGACAAAGACAGGAAATGACCTGTCATGACTGAAAAATAGTTGACTGGAACATAAAGCATCAATGCAAAATCAAGGTTCAACTTGCTGGATAAGGTCTTAAACTACAGATCAGACAAACTTATAGCACTGTTTAGGGCAAGCTAGAGCCATCAAGATTCAACTGTATTTACCTAAACACTACTGTAAAACCTCAAAAATTCGAACTCCGATTGTTTTTGTTTTTAGCTCAACTGAGCCAAAGAATCAAGGTGTGCTATTTTGATTGGTCTCCATTGTGGGTCCTTCGTGCATCCATCCGTCCATCGTGCATAACTTTTTCTTTAAATGACATCTCCTCCTGAACCACTGGTCCAAATTTCGAATAACTTCACATGAATGTTCCCCATGATGCCCTCTTCTAAAATTGCATAAATGGAGGGCTGCCAGAGCTCTAGATAAGAAATCTTTAAAATGACATCTCCTCCTGAACCATTGGCCCAAATACAAAATAATTTCACAGAATTGTTCCTCATAATACCCCCTACCAAATTGCACATATGGTTCCGCTCTTCTGAAAAAAAAAGGGCTGGCAGAGCTCTAGATAAGAGATATCTTTAATCTGGATTTCCCCCTTAACCAATGGTCCAAATTCAAAATAATTTCACAGAATTGTTCCTCATGATGCCTTCTAAAAAAATTGCACAAATGGTTTGGGTCCACTGAACAAAGGGGCTACCAGAGCTCTAGATAAGAAATATCTTTAAACAACATCTCCTGAATCACTGGTCCTAATTCAAAATAATTTCATAATTGTTCCTCATGATGCACTCTACCAAAATTGCACAAATGGTTCTGCTCGGCCAAACAAAGGGGCTGTCAGAGCTCTAGATAAGAAATGTATTTAAATAACATTTCCTTCTGAACCACTGGCTTAAATTCAAAATAATTTACCAAAATTGTTCCTCATGATGCACTCTACCAAAATTGCACAAATGGTTCAGCTCTACCAAACAGAGGGGCTGTCAGAGCTCTAGATAAGAAATGTCATCAACAACATCTATTGAACCACTAGTCCAAATTCAAAATAATTTCACAGAATTGTTCTTCACAAAGCCCTTGTTAAAAACTGCATAAATGGTTCTACTCTGCTGAACATAGGGGCCATCTGAGCTCTAGATAAGAAATGTCTTTGAATTACCTCTCCTCCTGATCCACAGGTCCAAATTCAAAATAACTTAACAGAAATGTACCTCAAGATGCCTTCTACCAAATTGATCAGAATGTTTAGCCCAGTGTAGATACTTATAATATGTAGTTATGATGTAAAAGGATGTTTCTTGGTATCAATGCTGTATATATTTTTTCTAGTGTCCTATGTTCAAGCTATTCGAACCTTCAAACATAAGAAAGAACATTTGCTGGCCTTCTTTGAGATGAAGGGTAAAGATGTATCCAAAATAGGTGAGTAACAAAATCTCTATCTCGTGCACGGATCCAGAGGGGGGTAGGGGGACAGGGGGTCGAGACACCTCCCCCCCCCCTGAAAAATCACAAAAATATAGAGTTTCTTAGTAATAGTGGTCCGGATGTTCTGAAAAATCACAAAGCTACCAAGCCAGCATTCAATGTTGGGCCATCATTGGTATGCCATAGAAATGCCATTTAAATGGCGTTCTGCTGGCAGGCTATTGATGGCCCGCTTTTTGTGATATTTGGATCCTCAAAGGGAGTAAACCTGTCTTTGGAGTTTCTCAACCAAGCTGCTTAAATGCAAGAGACAAACTAGAATGTTGAAATTAGGTATGAAGCAAGTTATCATACTTTGCAGGAAGGGAATAACATAGGCACTGATCAGACTGTCCAAATGTGCAGGCAGGTCTGCACCTTTTCTCATGTCGCAGCGGAAATGAACCACAGTCAGCCGCATAGGCCATAGTCTTCTCAGCACTTTGATTATTCACTGACTGGGAGGTACCATAGCTATACTTTATCTCTACAGATTTAAAGTCTAACAAGTGTCTGTAACTGAATAGGCAGGCATGAATGAGTCCAACCTGTTCGTATTTGAAAGTTCGTTGTTTAACGATAAGGTTCACTTTGGGAAAACCACCTTTAGAATACAGCAGATTTATAAGAAAACTATCAGAGAACTTAATTTATAACTCTTAACATGCTGGGTAATTTTTCGTGCTGTTGTTGTCGTCTGCTGATTTTTTTTCAGAATTAACTCTTTCAAAAAAGGATTTTCAGGAACACTATCAGAGTGTCAAACAGTTTGGATCCAGATCAGGACCTACATTCTGTCAGTCCTGATCTTGGTCCAAACTGTTTCCAAAGGTTATCAGCATAAGACAAAAGTCGCCGCTAGCAAGGAAAGAGTGAAACACTTAACCCCATGGGGTTAAGCAATTATCAAGTCTCTATTCAACTTTCTAATTTTAGCAGTATTTAAAAGGGCTGTCATTGTGTGTGTTTAACATAACACCAAATAGCTATGGTCATATGGAGGTTTCATCAGATGGAACTTGAGGTTTACTTCTAGCACCTTAAATGATTCAAAATTGTTCTCTTTTTTGCCCCTATGAAGGTTAACCGTTTACCTCATAGAGTTGTCTTTTAATCCTTTTGCAAACAGAACAGACCCAGATCAGGCAGCTCTACAAGAGCTGCCTGATCAGGGTTCACTCTGTTTTCTTATGGAAATATGATACATCTGATCCTACACTAGTAATTTCTTTGTTTTATGTATCAACATGAAAGTTTATTTATACATGTATAATCATTCATAGTGGGTGGAGCCTAGCATGAATATTCATGAAGGAAAGGGATTCGGAAGGTATGTTTAAGTTAATGAGTTTGTAATGATTCAGTGATAACTTTTTAACATATTTCAGAGGCCAGTTTAAGCTGCAGGACCGTAAAGAAAGATGGATTACCTTTTACTGACCTCTGGGAGATTTTCCGGACAGTGAGTTACCTTTTGATTCTCTAGTTTTAGGTGGTATTAACCCTTTGTAAACTCTTGGATTTTTAGGCGCCCAAAGTTGACTTTGGGGGCATATAGTTTTTGAACTGTCTGTTTGTCGGTCCGTCCATTCAAATTGTGTCCAGAGCATATCTCCTATATTATTAGCTCACCTGAGCCGAAGGCTCATGGGTGAGCTATACCGAGCCTTCTCTGATGTTTAAGTGGCTTTTCCATATTTTGATATTTGCCACTATCATTAGAGTAACTCCTATTACGAAAATCCAGAATTTTCTTCACCTATTAAAAATTGGGTATTTTTACCAAAAATGTTGACAGATGAATGATGTATTCATTAGATAACTGCTTAAAATGATAAAACTAATGAACATACAACTGAAAAATAAAAGTGGTTTCACTTTTTAAGTGATTAATGGGAAATGATGGGTAATGAATATAGCTTAATCACCAACTATATGTGTACAGAGGGTAGGCTACAACCGGTGTGGATAATTTTCATCTTTGTAAGATTTCAAAGAAAAATATCATTTTATTTTAGAGATAAATCATAACTCGACCCTATTTAAACTTTTTATGTCACTGATCTTTCATTTAATTACCGTATTTTTCATTGAAAGTGCCCAGCCAAGACTGTCTGGGATAATTCTGGATTTTCGATAGCTAAGTTGCTCTGACGGTAGTGGCAAATATCAAAATAAAGAAAAGCCACTAAAATGTCAGAGAAAACTTGGACTAGGGTGAGCTAATAGTATACCAGTCACTCCGGCGTCCGTCCGTCATCCGTCCGCCCGTCTGTCTGTCAACATTTTTAAACATCTCCTCTGAAACCACTGGGCCAATTAAAGTCAAATTTCATATGGAGACTCCTTAGGAGGCGGGAACAAAAGTTTGTTCAAATGGTCCTGGTCATATGACCAAGATGGCCGCTACGCCCATATATGGTAAAGACCCTTTTAAAATCTTCTTCTCCAGAACCAGAAGGCCCATGACCTTGGGACTTGGTATGTAGCATTGGGGGTGTTGGGCCTACCAAGTTTGTTCAAATAATGATCCTAGGTTGGCCTTGACCTACTTAACGTCAAGGTCAAATTTGCTTCCTAATGCATTTAAATGGGAATTTTTTTGAAAAGTTGATTTTTTTTTAATACTGTTAAAGCCAAAGTTATTATATTTACTTGATATGTTAAAACTAATGAGACAATGGCTATAAATAAGTTTCAAAGGTCAAGGTTGACCTTTGCCCTTTCAGCCAAGGTCGCTCATATTGTGGTACCATCAATTAATTAAAACATAGTTTCTTCACAAACCATTGGTCTAATTGAACTCAAATTTCATGTGAAGACTCCTTATGATAAGTTAGCCAAAATTTATACAAAATTTCTTGGTCACATGACAAAGATGGCCGCCACACCCATATATGGTAAAAACCTTTTAAAAATCTTCTTCTCTAGAACCAGAAGGCCAGTAACCTTGAGACTTGGAATGTAGCATTGGGGATGTGGGGCCTACCAAGTTTGTTCAAATGATGATCCCAAGATGACCTTGACCTACTTAATGTCCAGGTCAAATTTGCATCCTAATGCATTTGAATGGGAAATGTTTTGAAAAGTTGATTTTTGAATACTGTGGAAGCCAAAGTCATTATTCTCACTTGATATGTTCAATCTAGTGCCTAGAAATAACTTTCAAAGGTCAAGGTTGACCTTTGACATTTCAGCCAAGGTCGCTCATATTTGAGTCCCATCAACATATTAAAACACAGTTTTCTCAGAAACCACTTGGCCAATTGAAATCAAATTTCATATGACAACTACTTATGATTGGTTAGCCAAAATTTATATAAAATTGTTATGGTCATTTGACTAAGATGGCCTCCACACCCATATATGGTAAAAGACTCTTTAAATATCTTCTTCTCTGGAACCAAAAGGCCATTGGCTTTGGGACTTTGTATTTAGCATTGGGGATGTGGGCCCTACCAGGTTTGCACAATGATGAATCTAGGTTGACCTTGACCTACTTTATGGCAAGGTCAAATTTGATTCCTAATGCATTTATATGGGGAAAATCTTAAAATGTTCATTTTTCTATAACTGTTTAAGCTGAATCCATAATAGTTGAACCTTATGAGACAATGATTTTATATAAAGTACCAATGTCAAGCTGACCTGTGACCATTTATCCAAGGCCACTCATTTGGACTGCCACACACCTATCTAAGCATCTTTTTATCAGATATCACTGGGCTGTTTGATGGATTAATTTTTAGATTGTTTAGGTCACTTGACCAAAATGGCTGCAACCCCCATATATGGTAAAACAAAATTTGTTCCATTATAAGCTGTAGTTGACCTTGACCTATTTTAACATTATTAAGGAGATCAGGTGAGCGCCTCAGGACCTTCAGGTCCTCTAGTTTGAGGTAGGAATCCCATATTTGGTGTGTTGATACACCTTGGGATCCCAGAATGTGGCATACTCATTACTGTTTTCCAGTCACTGTGACCTTGACCCCTGGCCTGGCTCATGTTTTATTGAATTTATTTAACAAGTTGGGAAAAAGAGATAAAATGTGAGGATTGCCGAGCATTTTATCCCTTTTTCGCAACGGGTTTAATAAATTTAATAATCAAAAAGTTTCCTTATCTTGACTTATGGCTTTATTTACAGGTGTGTAATGCATTGATAGAGAATAAACGATATAAGGAATTTGATGATCTTTCCTTGTTTGGAATGATGTGTCCAGTCTTCCAACAGAATGAGGAAACTGTAAAGGTGAGTTCTGTAAACTAAACCCTTGTCAGCCTGGCGGCGTAGCGCAGTCGGTAACGTGTCTGGCTACAGATGCGTGTCTGACTGCAGATCCAGGGGTCGCGAGTTCGATCCCGGTCCGGTCCCATACTTTCGTGGAGATTGATCATGAAATGATTTCTACGGTCATCATGAAATGATTTCTACGGTCATTCTCCTCCCTTCCGCTGATTCATTCGAGAAGGGTTGTTGTCAGTTACAAGCAAAAGTACAGTATGTGCACGAATTACTGGTTAACCGCTTGTTCAAGCCTGCCCAGGAAAAAGTGTGGTTAGGTGAACTGACCTTCCCGCAATGACCATAGCTGTTGACTTGATCCACATCTGAATTAAGGGTGAGGTTGGCGCCGTTAAACCGGTTTAAGCCCTCCAGTAAAAGTATTTTTACTGACCGTTCCAAGGCGGTGCTTCTTTTGTGGATCGTTTTTGTTGGTTATGCTTAATGTTGGTGCTTGTTGTTCTTTGTAGCCTTGTGGTCACCTGCTGGGAAAGGGCTGACCACTTGGCTGTCGTGTGTGTGGTGTTTTGTCACTTTCCCAAATGTGTCATGGTCCACATTAGAATCAAGGGTGAGGTTGGCGCCGTTAAACTGGTTTAAGCCCTCCAGTAAAATATTTTACTGACCGTTCCAAGGCGGTACTTCTTTTGTGGATCTTTTATGTTTTTGTTCTGTCTTGTGTTTGCTATGTTTTGTGCGCGTCTGTTTATATGTGCTTTGTGGTCACCTGCTGGGAAAGGGCTGACCTCTTGGCTCTCGTTTGTGGTGTCTTCTGTGAGTTTGTCACTTTCCCATTGGTATCCTGGGTTCAGGTGTGGTACTTGATTGTATCGATTCCTGATCTTTGCAACCTTATTACCTTGGGACGTAAAGCAACAAAACAAACAAAACAAAAAAACCTTGTCATACTTAATAGTTTAGGTGAGTTCGGTAAACTAAACCCTTGTCATACTGAATAGTTTAGGTGGGTTCCGTAAACTAAACTCTTGTCATACTGAATAGTTTAGGTGAGTTCCGTAAACTAAACCCTTGTCATACTGAATAGTTTAGGTGGGTTCTGTAAACTAATCTCTTGTCATACTGAGTAGTTTTATTTACTACACACACTCTTCCAGAACATTTATATTGTTAATCTGCAGCATTACAGTTGTAAGCATATGAGCCGCAAGATGTGATTTCCAACAATGTGTGATTTTGCCCAGTGTAGACTCATTTGAGCTGTTTCCTTTTAAGCATAAAAACTCAAAACGATGTTCTGTGAGTAGCTTAATAGTCAAAGAATATTCAAGTGACTGACAAAGGCTCTGATCAGACTGCACATATGCGCAGGCTGGTCTGAGCCTTAGCTGGTCGCACATACCACATTGTTGGAAATCTCATGTCGCGGCTCATGTATTTTCAGTCAGAGTGGAAAACAGTGTTGATCCTGATCATATATGGCTTTGTTGGAATTCAAATTATTTCATCTGGATCTACAGTGTGTTTTTAAAAAGGATAAATCCAGGCTCAGCAGGACAAAGATTAACAATATACAGTGTGCGATGTAAAAAATATTATCACAGAATAGCAAATAAATTTGTTAACCCTTAAAGCACTTTTCTCAGAAAATGTAGTCTGCTTTTGTTGTCCGCCTAAATGTTTAGTAGCCTCTTAGTCACACAGTGTAGACCCATATCAAACTGTTCCCATAGAAGCATTCTGATCTGGGTCCACACTGTTTACCTCATCACTAATATTAGTCAATAATGTTAGCCCATATATGCAGCAGATGACATTTTTCAGATTCAATTTTGTCTGCACTTTAAGGATTAAAAATTATTTAACTATTCATGCTAATATAGAGACCTGTCCTTTGCTGTAAAACTGCAAAATTATGTCAAAAAGATTAAAACTGGGGAGCCTGTTTCTCGCTAAAATTGCGCATTTTCCACAATAAAAATACAATATTTAAAATTGTCTGGTCGCTGGTATCTACTTTGTCTAAACTGTTTGTAAAGGTGATCAGCAGACGACACTAGAGGGAAAAGAGTTGACTGGCATGACACACCAGTTTAGGTGGTAGGTGGCTGGAATATTATCTCTGAGAGCATTGTTTAAGCTTACTAAGGCCAAATAAAAAATGCCTGTGTTTACGGTAACCCGACCCTACCTAAATTTACTGATGAAACCTAGAATTTGTGTCCATATTTCTTGAAAATATATATTTTTATGCATTTTAAAAGTTGAAATGCCTTTCAAAATGCAAAAAATTATATTTTTTACTGATTTTTTTTTTAGAAATGTGTGTCTATCCTACCTAAAATTTTCAGACCTAAAACACACTTATTTTTTCTTTGGCCTAATTATTATGTAATTGTGTACATTTCAGGAGTTTGAATTTATCATTCTACTTGCTGCACTGTTAGCTAGGAACAGTCTACGAGCTTATGCTTTTGCTAGGCATCATGTCCTGGAGGTTAGTAGCCACACTAATAGTAATCTCTACTTTAAACTAGCATCAGTTTGCTTTCGTTAACTTTTGTCACCTGCCGATAACCTTTGCGAACAGTTTGGACCCAGATCATGACTGACAGAATGTCAGTCCTGATCTGGATCCAAACCGTTTGACACTCTGATAGTGTTCCTAAAAGAATTTTTTTAAAAAGTTAATTTTGAAAAAAATCACCAAAAACGTGAAAGAGTATCTTAATCACTGAGATAAGGGATACATTTTTCCAAATTAATCAACACTACAACATCATCACAACTTATACATTAAATTTTAATGTTACTGGAAAGTCTTTTGATCTGTAGTTATGAGTAAAACACGTTTGACTTTCAAAAGACACTCAATTAACACTTAAACATTTGAGGAACAGAAACCTCTAAACAGGTACTTTAGTAAACAGTGAAGACCCTGATGAAATGCCACATAAAGCGGCATTTCATCAGGGTCTGCACTGTTTGCTAAGATAAAAATGATCTGCTGAGAAAGATAAACATTTTTTGTAAATTATAACCCTGTATATATACGGTAAATGTTCTAAAATTTCGAACACTCTAAAATTACGAACACCTAAAATTATCGCCGAAGATAATTTTAAAAACATCCTAAAAAATCGAACACTGACCTTTTTTTGAAAAGTGAATTTCTAAAATTACGAACACAAGTTATTTTCGGCGGAAAATCGTTGTCCGTTTATCTTTTTGTCCCATCATTCTGTGCTCGGTTTACTTTTAACGTACAGCGCGTGAGCGGTAGCGACATTTGGAAGGTTCCATTCTACTTAAATGGGTACTCTGGCACGTGACGTTCTTTTTGCAAGACTTTTGTCTGCTAATTGTGCGATACATGCTTTCAGATAAGATCAAAGGCAAGAGCGCATTAAAAGCACGGACTTTCCATGTAGTGCGTGACAAAGTTCATGCATGTTATATTGGTAGCCGCTGTCTATGCATCTATCAACGGAAAACAGTGCAGGCTACCTGCAGCGTGTTCAAATATTTTTAAAACCCTTCATTGGCGAAATTTTACCTATAAGAAGCATTTGATCCATCGGAATTCTTTAGCAATGGTCATTAATATGCATTTCCTTTGTCAGTATATTGTCACAGACATAAAACAGACATGCCTCGGGCAAGGATTAGGAGTTAAAATTACCGCGAGAAAACGCACATCTAAGGTGAAGAACTTAGGTCATACCAGTGACCTATATATATAGGTCACTGGTCATACGCTGCCTGGTCGTCAAAATTGAGCATTTGCATGTAACAGTAGATGTTGTTACTTTAAAAAAGCCATGCAAACCACAGCATTAAACAACTGAGTAAATTTACTTAATAAGTTTGCTTATACAAACTTATATGCAAACGGGCCTTTTTCCAAGTTGTGGTTTGAGTCGTGAGACACAAAATTAATGACCCATTCAACATAAAAGCGGTGATACTTGACAATGCTGTATTGAAAATGAACACTTGCGCAGGCTCGTCTGAGTCTTTGTCGCATGTTGTATGTACCAAAATATCGTGAAATTACATGTGCGGATCCAGGTCCGGACCCCGACACTGAAAAATCACAAAAATATAGGGTTTTCTAGCAATACAGGTCCGGACCCCCTGAAAAATCGCAGCTGCTAAGCCAGCATTCAATGTTGGGCAATTCATCGGCATGCCAGCGAAACATGGATCCTCCCTCCCCCATTCAACTTTAAAAACAAACGTTGTCAAAGTTGGATCCCCTTTGACAAAACTTTCTGGATCTGCGCATGAATTATGTCCGTCGACAGTTTAATTTCAATCAAGCCGGTTCACACGCACTGCATGCATGCGCTGATCCAGAACATTTAGTCAGAGGGGGTAGTGATAGAGGACCGAAATGCCACTAAAATTGGACCACCATCGGCCCATCAGCGAAACGCCATTGTCGATAATGGTCCACCATTGAATGCTGGCTTGGTAGCTTTGTGATTTTTAGGGGATCCGGATCAATATTGCTAGGAAACCCTATATTTTTGTGATTTTTCAGGGGGGGTCCGGACCCCCTGTCCCCCCTCTGGATCCGCCCATGGCATGCATCTGAAAGAAGGTACTTGTCTGAAATGTTCCTTTCAGCGGACGCAAAGTCGGACTAGATTATAACTCTTGGTATGCATGTTTGCCCCTGATCAGGCACGTCGGACGATCTTCTAGATCCAAACTGTTTGCAAACTTTGATAGCAGGTCGTAAAAGTAGAGAGAGAGAGAGAGAGAGACTGCACGGTGTTTGCACACAAATCTTTTGTTATGGCTTGGTTTCATAGAATATCAACACGCAATGTTTAGGTCAGTCAATCTATCTTGTTTTACAACTGCTTCCGATGAGGACCCAAAACCCAAACTTATCGTGCGCGTCAGCTTTTGTACGGCAAAGTCGGACATTCTACAGTATTACATGTAACACTTTGCGTACTTTCTACCGTATGCACACATTTTTAAATTGACGAAACATTCTATTCTGAATACCATTCGGGTCTGATCTGGATCTAAACCGTGTTTGCAAACATCAAAGTAAACATTCCATCGGCGGATCGACAAGTAGAGAGAGAGAGAGAGAGAGAGAGGTGCATGTATTCTTTTTGAATTTCGCCAGATTTTTTTACTCTGGGAACTCGTCTACGTATTTCAAAGTTTGTCTGATCGTACGAGATGTCTAGCGGTTTCAATTCTTGAGTACAATATTAACTGGAAAGGAAGAACGAAATAGTGTAGTGATTCATCGGTAGTCCGAGGCGAGTGAACAGGAGACCCTGTTTATCGAATAGTTTAATTCAGTGGACTTTTATGACTTGTAAGTAAATTGAGTGACATAATATGCACGTGCCTGGCTCTCGACTTGGCGAATTCCGCACGCGCTGGACATTTTACTGACTCAGTCCGCATGAATTTAGCGGCGGTTTTAATAAGATTAAAGAAAAGAAAAAATGAGTAGATAGCACAGAATCATATCGCCGTGTTTTCAACAGGTTTCTACCACATTTTGACATGCATATATACCGTTTTTCTCCTCATAAAGTCCACATTCTAAAATTTCGAACTCTGGCATTTTTTCATAAATGTAATTTCTAAAATTACAAACAGCGGAAAAAATAATTATTTTTTAGTGTTCGTAATTTTAGAACATTTACCGTAACCATTATATGCAATGGACCGTCCTGACTTAAACTTTACGGAAAATTCCATTGGTCTGAAAAGGGATAATAAACCAGACATGTATTAATAGACTTTTCGCTTACTGTAAAGGCAGCAACTTTAATATTGGTATCTGGGAGTGGTTCGGCTATTTCATCGGCTAAGGAAGGGAAATCAGGTTTTATTTATAATTTGATAAAGAGTTAAGAAACTTTTTGGGCCGCGCAAATGCGCATACATTTCATGAAAATCCTAACCGTATACACACTGAACTCACATTTATTAAACCTTAAAGCGCATAATAACAAAATGTATGTTTTTTGTCGTCCACTAAAATATTTTAAGCCTCATAGACAAAGAGTGGGGACCTGCTCCTGTAGGAGCAGTCTGATCTTGATCCACAATTTTTGCCTCTATGCTTATGTTAAATAAACATTTTCAGATGCAGTTATTTTGCTGGCGTTTTAAGGACTAAATATGTGTTTTGCGTCTATACTGACGTAATTTGCTAGATGATACAGTTACTTTTATATAAAACCAAGCCTCATTTTCAGCTTTTACCAATGTCAAAGATTGACCAGTCCTAATTACACATTCATGAGGGGCCACCTTTACAGTAAGGGAAAAGTCAAGTAATACATACTGTTACAATTGAGTTTGTTAAATACAGGCTGTAAGAATTAAAGGACATTTATATAAGTATTTAACTTCAAGTGAAGTTTTGATTTCAGTAATGAATAACAGTATTACTACATGTGTAAATGTTACATCAATGAAAGAGTGCAAACATACACTGAATGACTTTAAAAACGCAAAAATCGAAATTCATAATATTTACTAACTTTTAATGTCTCAGTTTGATTGAGATTTGGCAAAAATGAACATCAAATTGTAAGCAAAATATGTTTTAAATTTTATGTCAAAATGATAAATAATGTTAGAGCAACAGTCTATCAAATAGCAATACCCTATGATTCTTAAGTTGTAATTTGAAATTTGTCTAGAAATTGGACACGATTTTAAGTTATTGTGATAAAATATTTTTATTGAAAAATCAGAAACAAATTACCCTTGGAGCTCTACTATTCGTCTGGCACTGACAGTAGCCGGCCGGAACGGATATCGTCGATGTAAATATGGTCGATATACAATCGACGTAAGTTGCCTCTTAAGGCTGGTCGCCATTCTTGGCTGACCAGACCTGCGTCAAGCTTTAATTGTCCAAGTAGCCTGGTAACGGTCTCTAATGCGCTGTATAGTTGACGGATGGCAATTATGATATATGGTGACGTCAGAAACACGCACCCCATATTTTAATATTCCAATTACGCCAGATCATTCATGTTCAGACAAACGTGGCATGAATAATAAAGCTATAAAACTAAAGCTGCCTAGTTTTTTTATACATGTATACTTCTAAGCTACATGTGAAATGATAAAATATTTTTATTCATTGATTCATGGGGATGCCACATGCAAAACATAGTAAACCAGCGATGCCAAGCTGGTGGTAGCCAGTGTCTTTAAAAACACCGGTATTGGGCAAAGATAGAAGCAGAGTGTCATTATCATCCGTTTTTATCTGTTTAAGAAGGCTAAAAAATTGTTCTGGATGCAAAAAAATAATACTTTCATTTTTTGCGTTTTTAAAGTCCTTCAGTGTAATACGTTTTTAAAAGTCAGGTTTTTGGTTTTTTTTAGAAGCTCTGCTTTGCAGATTTTTTAATGCAGGTAATCAAGATGTATGGCCTATTCATTGGATGATTTCATTAATTGTATAGGTTAACTAGCTGTATGGAAAACACTGGATGCTGGTTCAAGACTCAATGGAGGCACGGCATCAAGTCCTTGAACAAGACATTTTATTCTGTGCTTAGTACTGGTTCAACCCAGGAAGACAGGAAATCATCCCAGCATGACTGAAAAATTGTTGACTGGGACTTAAAGAATCAAATCAAACAGACAAATGAGGTGGATGTAAAGTGTTTTAAAAAGGATGTACATTTGTATCTGAGTTTAATAGGGCAATGAATGAGACTGGAATTTCTCTTAATATGCTGAAGGATCTGAGTCCCTTTATCCTTTTTTTGTGGCAATTGACTTATATGGGAGCGCAGTGGGTCAATGGTAGAGTGCTTGACTCAAGACCTCACGGCAGCGGGTTCGAGCCTCACTGGCGTCACTGTGTTGTGTCCTTGAGCAAGAACATTAACCCTAGCTTAGTACTGGTTCAACCCAGGAAGACCCTTCCCTACATAACTGAAAGGTTGTTGATGGGACGTAAAAAATCAAATAAAACACAATTGACTTATATCAACCATCTCTGTTTATTGGCAAAAAACATGTACTAATGTTAAGATCTAATAAACTTGACCTGACTATAAAATACCTTGTTATAGCACAGATTATGATATACTGTCATGTTATGGCTCCCAAATTGTTTCTCTATGGATTTTTACAAAGAAATTATTTGATTTAATCTTTTTGTAAAATTGTCGCTATTTAACATGGTTAACCTATAACACTGTGGGAGTGCAATGGCTCAGTGGTAGAGTGTTTGACTTGAGATCAACGGATTGTGGGTTCGAGCCTCACCAACGGCACTGCGTTGTGTTCTTTAGCATGACATTTGTCTAGTCACTGCTTTGTGCTGGTTCAACCAGGAAGACTGGTCCCAACATAACTGAAAAATTGTTGACTGGGACGTAGAATCAAATCAAACAAACAAAATTTATAACACTGCCAACCGGTATGGACTCCAAAAAAAGCATTTTAGAGAGATCGCACCAATCAACAACAATCAAGTGTGATTTAACATGGTCCATTTCCATGGACCCCAAATTTAGCGTTATAATGAATCACACTTTACCTGCATACATAGTATAGCTCACAGAATCTTCTTTTTCCTCACAGAATATCAACAACAATCAGGTGTGGTATCACACAGTCCACTCCCATGAACCCAAAGTGTAGCATTATAAGGAACTGCACTGTACCTGCATACATAGTATAGCTCACAGAATATTGTTCTTTTTCCTCACAGAATATCAACAACAATCAGTTGTTGTAAAACACAGTCCATTGGCATGGACCCAAAGTGTAGTGTTACAAGGAACTGCACTGTACCTGCAAACATAATATAGCTCACAGAATCTTATTGTAGTTCCTCACAGAGTATCAACAACAATCAGGTGGGGTAAAACTTAGTCCATTCCCATGGACCCAAAGTGTAGCGTTACAAGGAACTGCACTGTACCTGCATACATAATATAGCTCACAAAGTTTTGTTCTTTTTCCTCACAGAATATCAACAACAATCAGGTGTGGTATAACACGGTCCATTCCATGGACCCAAAGTGTAGTGTTATAAAGAACTGCACTGTACCTGCAAACATAGTATAGCTCACAGAATCTTTTTCTTTTTCCTCACAGAATATCAACAACAATCAGGTGTGGAATCTGTTCCTTCAGGTGATTCAGCAGTGTAATGATGGTAGACATAACCGCTTCTGTCTACGTAGGATGTTACATGTAAGTGAACATGCGCTGATCCAGAAAGTTTTGCCAGAGGGGGTCCAATTCTGATGATGTTTTATTTTTGTTGTTTTCTTTAATAGCACTAAAAATAGTGCTCACCGATGCCGAATAGCACTTAAAGCGGGCCATCATTCATTAGCCCGCCAGCCAAACATCATTTAAATTTCGCTGGCGGGCCGATGATGGCCAAACATTGAATGCTGGCTTGGTAGCTTTGTGATTTTTCAGGGACCAGTATTGCTAAGAAACCCTATATTTTTGTGATTTTTCAGGGGGGGGGGAGGGTCCGGACCCCCTGCCCCACCTCTTGATCCGTGCATGGTAAACATATTCAATACATTTATTTTATCACAAGCAGTGAATTCAATGCATATCAAATGTGAGTAAAATTGGTATTTTTCTACAGTGAAAAAATATCGTATTTTTTCACTAGTGACTGATACGATTTATATTTTCACTGTAGAATAGAATAGAACTGTAGCAAAACAAGGCTTTCTTGGCAATTTTGTGACTGGGATTTTTTAACATAAGGTTTTAAGTGAAGTATATTTGTCAAAAATAACGCTACGCATGTTGTGGCGTCAACATCAAGCATAATGACGTCACGGATTGACATGGCGTAGCGCCAGTTTGCACCTGATGCCTACCGTAAGGCACACTCAATAGACTTTCTTTAAATGCTGATTTCTTGCGTTTCATTCGTTAAAATATGATTCTAAGCCATTTTCTAGGTGCAAACTACGTTTACACCCAATGTTATACCCAATAAACACACTGCAAAAGTCAAATCGAACGAGAAACGACCAAGTAAAAAGTAAGTATGTGATTTCTGTATTTCCGTTGAGATAAAATAAAAAGAAAATTTACTTTTTTACGGCAAATACAAAATATATTTCATCTCGTGCGGTGAAAGTATCAGCATTTTCACTCGTGCTACGCACTCGTGAAAAATACTGATTTTTTTTCACCGCACTCGATGAAATATATTTGGTATTCACCTCAAAAAAGTAAATATCCTCTATGTATTTTCTCACATGATGTTGCATCTGGGAATGAGATAATGCCATATATTAAATCAATTACAGTGAAACCTGTCTAAGGCCACTCAAAAACAGACAAAACTAAGGTTTTAAAGACAGGTGGTAGCATAGTATAGGTTGAAAGTATAGCAGAATGAGCATTCTGCAATTCTTTTGGCCTGCATTAAGCAATTATCAGGCTTGAAAACAAATTTTTGGGTCTTCTTTTGAGTGACCACATGAGACATGTTTTACTGTAATCACTAGTTGTTTACATATTTATTAAAGTTATGTTATGAAAGCCATAACTACGTCAAGTATATATGGCAAAATCTTGGCATTTTCATGACATAATAGAAAAACAACAACTTTGAACAGCATAATCTCCTGAATCATTTCAGATGACAAAAAATCATGAAAAATAGAGTTAATGAATAGTCATGTCAATGATATCCTGTGTGTTTTTTCTTAATTTTTTTTTATTGAAATTGCTCATTTTTCATGTTCATAGTGCCTACACAGTTTTCCCACGCTTATGAAGCTTACTTTGTCAAACATTGGACTACACAAAATAAAGGGCTTTTTTTCATTTTACAGCATCCAGAATGTATTCCACTTGGTATTATGAATGCTCACAACTCCTTGGCAGCAGGATCATATAAACACTCATTAGGTACATATACTGTCTCTCCCTTGTCCGTCTGTCTGTCCATCTCTCATTCTCTCTCTCTCTCTCTCTCTCTCTCTCTCTCTCTCTCTCTCTCTCTCTCTCTACCTCTTGTGTGACTGGAGGTCTAAATTTTGGAATGAGCCTTGATCTAAGAGACTGTGAGTTTGCACAGACTCATCTCAGCATTGGCTGCTCTCATCTGACATTAGTAACAAAATTTCATGAGCTATTTTATTTGTTTTGCAACAGATAAGATTCCATAAATAGGGTAATGATAAGAGTGCTTTTAAAATTAGCAGTACAGTAAAACCTGTGTAAAACAGCCACTCAAAAATAGACAAAACGAAGATCTTAATGACAAATGGTAGCTTAATGAAGGTCGAAAGTATTGCAGAATGCTCCCCTTGGAGCATTCTGCAATATTTTTGACCTGCATTAAGCGATAGTTAGTCTTGAAAACCGATTTTTGGTCTTTTTGAATGTGGCCGTTTTACACAGGTTATACTGTAGATCACTGTATCAAATGTTATTCTTTTTAATACCTTTTTAACACTTTTGTGAACAGAGCAGACCCAGATCTTTTAACACTTTTGTGAACAGAGCAGACCAAGATCAGTGTCTACTCAGTTTGCTTATGGAAATCGGATTATATCTGATCCTTCACTAATGGACCTGACAAGTTATTTCGTTGTTCTATGTTTATTTGTTTGGTTTGATGCTTAACATCCAAGTCAACAGCTATGGTCATGTTGGGACGGTCAGTTCGCCTAACCACACCTTTGTCCTGGGCAAGCTGTGTTCTATTTAAAAGCATCAAATTTTATTAGGATATATATGAAGGTGAGGGTTAAAAGACCTAAGGGGCCAGCACACAAGAAATAGGTAGTTATCCATACACATAATGTCATCTAGTTATTTTAATACTTTATTTATTTAACAAGGACTCCTAACAGCCCAGGGCCCACTAGTAGGTTTCCTTAGTCTAGTTGCAACTGTTAATATTGGATGGAGGTTTAATTTTTGGTCTTTAGTCTACATATACTTCTTTACTTTGCATATGTCAGGATGATAAACATGAATATGCAGGCTTGTCTTGGCCTGGGCTGCTGGCTGATGAGATAAATGCCTAAATCTCATACACTGGCTGTAATGATATACAGTAAAACATGTCTTAAGCGGCCACTCAAAAAGAAGACAAAAATAAATGGTTTTCAAGACCAATTATGGCTTAATGCATGTCAAAAGTATTGCAGAATGCTCCAAGAGAGCATTCTGCAATACTTTCGACCTTCATTAAGCTACCATTTGTCTTGGTTATTTTCGAGTGGCCGCTTAAGACAGATTTTACTGTTGACTTTTCACACTTATATCGGTTAATATTGTCTCCAAGTTGTGATATCGAAGGATGGGAAGTTGCAAGCAGTCATAGATACATTGAATACCAACAAGGGATAATATTCACTGATATTCATAGGCCCATTTAAGCAAAATATTTTAGGGTAAAATTGCAATTATTTTCTTACCAATCAGTATAAATATGTGTTTTGGGTGCTCAAAAATACGGCCTCATTGAGACGGTTCTTTTGAGTACACACAACATATGTTTTGGTTGAGAAATAAGAAAAATAATTTTCAGTTACGCAGTCTTATCTGGTGGCCTGATATCAGTGTGATAGCATTTTCATTATATAGTTATAAGTATTTTGTACAACTTTGGATAGTGTACAACCTAAAAAACCCACCAGTTTTTATGCAGTAGATTTCAGATATTGAAAAATCTAATGACACTTTTCGCGGCACTGTCACAAAGGTTTGACAACTCCTTATGTAATGTCCAGCAACAGCAACATGTGAAGGGATACATTTAGGGGATAGCTGTATTCAAATTTTCATTTGGTGAGGTATATCCTTGGATATATGGTCAGAAATTCAGTGTTACGGTGATGTGCAAGCGGAGTCGTAAAATATGATTTCTGAATGTATATTCGATAGTATAACTCCCCAAATGAATTTTTTCAATATTGTTATCCTCATTCTAATACGCTAATGCAGTCTAGTCTCAAATTGGAGTATTGCATGCCACATAAAGCCGCACTTCATCCAATGAAATGTAAGGTAATCAGATGCAGATGTCACAAAAATTTGTGTCTAATACATCCGTGATGGGTTCTTGAGAGCTAACTCTTTGCCCATTGGCATCATCTGTTGATAACCTTTGCAAACAGTTTGGACCCAGATCAGGCCTGACAAATGATGGTATTCCTGAAAGATTTTTTGTAAAAAAAAACAACAGCAGCAGACAAAAATGCCTGCAAAATTTCCAAGCATGCAAAGAATTAATCCTGATTATCTCATTTGCAGGAGAATATGCTAATATATTTAGAAGATTACCACTGGATCCAATGTTGAGCTTGTGTATAGCCCTCGACTTCCTCCACTCAGCTTCTCAGAAATATTCCGCCAAAAGACATTACCTTGTCACCCAGGTGAGTCTGACTGCTACAGGACTGGTTCTGAGGTTATAAATCTGTTTTCATGTTCAACTCAACTGAGCATGAAATTTCAATGGCTCATAAAAGGTAAAATGGTGAAAAATAAAGCCTTTTCTTGCTTTAAAGCTCTCAGATGCTGCATTTGTCATGCTAATAAATGTTAAAATGCCAACAATTGTTGGCATTTTAACATTTATGAGCAGGATAATTTTCATGCTCAGCTGAGTTGAGCATGGAAAAAGTTTTATAACCTTGAGGCCCCATGTATATTTGAAATCATTACAGTGTTGCACCATTAGCACTTTGCATTCTGGGTAATTTATCCGCATTTGATGTCGTCTGCTGACTTTTTTTCAAAATTAACTTTGTCAAAAAATTCTTTCAGGAGCATTATCATAGTGTCAAACAGTTTGGATCCAGATCAGGACCGACATTTTGTCGGTCCTGATCTGGGTCCAAACTGTTTGCCAAGGTTATCAGCAGACGACACTAAACATGTTGCCCATTCTTGAACATATTGGTAAAGTTCATCTGGTTTTCCACTGTTCTTTGTTATAGATATGTGGAGTGACCCACATAAAGGTACCAGCCATTAGGCAATTTTCAACATTCAATTTTAATGTGGAAAATTTGCAATTTTAGCGAGATACACAGCCCGCAGTTTAAAGCTTTTTGACATAATTTTAAATAAGGTTATCAGTGGACGACAAAAATTGTCGCTCTTTGGTTGTCGCTAGCAAGAAAAGAGTAAAATCTGCTTGTTAGATTTTCAATCATAAAGGCATGAATTTGGCATCATATGCTATGCTGAGGTCAATATTGTAGCGACCTGGGTCAGCCAGTGCAATGTCCGGCTGTCTGAGATTGATTTTCTTACTCGGTATTAGCATGCAAATGGTTTGTTTTGCTTTTCACGCATGGATTCACCGCTCCTACATTCTCTAGCACGCCTGTCGAGTAGAATTTCATGTAGCCTTCGATCATACATGTCCAGAGCTTTACACTGCCATCCCCGGGAAACTTTGTCATGCATTATTAAGTCCACAATTTAGAATTTAATCCGTTTAGCGGTACGATTTTTCTCTCTCGCTTCGATGTCGCCATGCTGGTATAAAACCCAACACGTCGCTGATTGGTCGACTGTTTCTGTATGACGTTTTCAGCGCGTGATTCGAACTTCTATATAAGGAGATGCTACTACGTCTGCTGGGTCCTTTCCGACTGCAGGGAAAGGTCAGGTTGGCTCTACGCCTTAAATCATAGACATCCTGGACGCCGACAAGTACAGCAGCATCACGCCTTGATAGTTACATTTACAGCTAGATATTTTCTCATGGCTTCAGCCAAGCCTTTTGGAAAGGTATAAAGCATACACTCGTTTGTTTACATCCGTTTTCACTTAACGCGTCTCGATCTCTTAAGATAAACATTGCTGGGCGCGTCTAACGACTCTGTTTATTTAATTCTAAAAACATATTGGAAACCTTTTTAACTTCAGATATTTTACATTAAATATGTGCATACTTTGACTGTCTAAATTGTCATAGATATTTTCATTTGGGACCAAACGAATCTTGTTTACAAATCGCCATTGTTTATTTCGCGCAGACTCCCATTACGCCAGATCAGCTTCTTCTTTTCATTCAAGCTCTTGAGCATACAGACGGTCAGCTTGTCTATACAAGCCTGATCAATTTGCTCATTCAAGCATTGTTCGCACATCCAAAACATTGGCGTATAATTATCAGGCGCATTGGCGTGAAGACGTTCAGTCGTGCAGACGTCCATACGTGAAGGCACTCTGGCGTATTGGCGCGAAGGTGTTTGGGCGTAGGCGTGAAGGCGTGGGCGCATAGGCGTGGGCGCATAGGCGTGAAGGCGTAGGCGTGAAGGCGTTTGGGCGTGAAGGCGTTAAGGCATTAGACTTGAGGGGTGACTGCCCTCAAAATATTATACTGTATATAAAGTTGTTGTGTTGTTTATTCATTGATTTATTGTCCTACGTCAAAGTACGTCGCTCATATTCTACTGCCTTGGGCGTAGACTGATAGATCAATATATGCTGGTTAACAACTTTTAACAACAGTCTCTGTGCACTTGTGACCCCATATCTCAGACAGCCAAATTATATGCTTATTATTATTATTATATGTTCTGATAGTTGACCCTGTGTGACAATATTTTGTAGCAATAACAAACAGTATTGGGTTAAACTATTGTTGATTTAAATCTTGTTCCTTGTTCTTTCTGATTATTCACCACAATCCTACCGACCCAGGCGAACCCACCATTCATTGTACACAACCTTGTCTCACCCAGTAGACCGCGGCCTTGCATCCTGACAGATTAATAGGCTGAGTGACCGAGGATGTTACAATATTGGTAGTCTCTGGTCGATATCACATCATATCCAATGTCTCATTAGTCGATAACTGTTTTATTATATAACATTTAAAGAAAGATGCACAGGTATCATTGCACCTGGAAAAATACTGAACTTATATACAAGTTTTGGGACAGTCAAACATTTAGCAGAAAGTGCAGACCTAGATAAGACCACCCATTTTCTATTTTATATATGTTGTGCATGAGTGTCATCATTCAACATTTGCTAACAAGAATCCTAACACGCCTCGCCTGTAGAGCCAATGTCAAAATAGTGTGATATCTCAAACAATAATTCACAGCTTTGAAAGCGCAGGGAAAATGTGTGATAGCTGACGTCATTTGTAACTGGAAAATGACGTCATTCATGGCGTTAGACGGTGTAACGTCGTTTTAACGCTTGAAAGATGTTACAAATCATGTAAACGTATGCGACACGGTCTAAGTATTGGCGGGAGTTCTTCAGTGCAAAGGCGGAATGTTGGAAGAAGCTGAAGACTTCAAAATTTGTTTTCGTAGTTTATTGTGCAATAAAATTGAAATAGGTCAGCCCCAGTGCGTGATTTGTTGCCTTCTCGGCAACTGCAATAGGATTATAAGCGACGCTTTAGAAAAGCAGAACTAAAACGGAAAAAAACAAGGAGTCTAATTTTAGTAACTAATATTCACCGGCAAGTGCGCTCCAGCCAGTGAATATGACAATCTATTGACTGGCCACGTGAGCCCTCTAAGCCAATGAAAATCGGTCTTTTTTCTTAGTTATATAATCATGGTGTAGCATCGACTCCGGAACTTGCTACCAGGTGAATCGAATGTCAACACAGACATGGCAAGTAGTGGGGTGAGTCAAACGTTTTTTAGTGGTTTGTAATGAGCGCCTGCCTTCGAAGTGAATAGAATTCATCTTTAGAGAAGTCAAACACTTGTCCGTGTCCGCCAAAATGACCAATTCTTGCTGTATGTCACAAAACATCGCGAAACTCTGCCAGCTGGTACCACTAAAAACAGCATGTCCCATCGAAAAATGTTTGTTTCTGCATTGTTTAAAACCATTTTCCACCTAATTTTCAATGCCAAAATAATGAGCATATTGGAAATCACGTTCCGTATAAGTTTCATTTGTAATGATCTTGATTTGACTGATATATTATCAAAAACAGAAAACGCTTTGAGTACGGCAATTTACCAGTCCGAAGTACGGCAACTTGAAAAAACATCAAATTTACAGTACGGCAATTTGCATCGACATGTTTGTCCATGAAAACTCCCCAAACCACCCTAAACGAACACCAAAACCAGTCTTTCCAGCTTCAAACAACCTCAGGTCTCCAAACACACCACACCAAACACCTCAGCACCAGATATGGGTCAGCACACGACAATTTGGTACTGGATGGACGATATTCTCGATTATGGAATAGCCACCAAAAGAAAACAACTCCGATTATGAGTTGGTACAATATTCGATTTATTTAACTGTAAGAACACGTTTACGGGCCCATAAGGTAAACGCGTCTTCCACCATCTTCTATTTCCTTAGCGACCGACGTCAACGTAACATCAAAGCGACGTTAGGTTACGTCGAAGATAAATATAGCGCCCCATAATGCAATATTATAAAATAGTCTTCCAAAGGTTAATTATACATTACAAACATTATAGACTTAGATGAGACTGCACAAATGTGGCATCTCATCTGGGTCCGTATAGTTTATAAAACATAAGATTGCATCATAACTCAAAACTCTCCTTACCAGGTACTTATCGCATATTCGCAAAAGTTTCATTTAATATACTGAAGCTGACGTAAATCTGAGAGCAGCAAAGACCCTGGCGAGACTGCGCGGATGCACAGGCTAGTCTGAGCGTTTGGCTGCTCGTAGTACCCAATCTTATGTACATGCGTAAGGGTGTAAATGGGGATTACTGATTAGCGAATTATGGCCATAAAATTTAGCGATTAGCGAATATTGGCCTTAAAAGTTAACGATTAGCGATTTTAGGGTTAATTTGACCGAATAGCGGAATGTTAAGTGCCAGTGATTAGCGAATTTCGGCCTAAAATTTAATGATAAGGGATTTTTGGGCGAAAAAATACCAAATATCGAAATGACGCGTTTTCGATGGAAAAAAGTTATTTCAATTCGTTTTTACAATAAACTGTTACTGATAACCGATTTTGGGGGCTATTTTTTTTTTACAGATACTGAGTTTTGGGTCTTAATTCTTCTGATTACTAATTTTTAGGTGTAAATTTTACTGATTAGCGATTTTTGGGTCTAAATTTTGCTGATTAGCGATTTTTGAGCCCAAATTTCACTGATTAGCGACTGTCGTGCTAACCAATTAAGAGTGACAGTGATGTTATATGTTGTTTACAGTTGCTAAGTATATATAGTACAATGCTAGTACACTATTAAAAATTAACTTGTACAGTACACCTCATGTAAGAAGATGCCGTTTTAATCATATCCTGAAGGTTACTCTCACTGTCACTCTTAGCTGGCAGGACAGTAAATTCTATTTGGAAAGGCTGGTTTAATGTGGTGGTTTGGTTAATTTCTTCAACCGTGGGTGGATATTTAAACATAATATTTCCACTCCTCTTATTACAAATTGTAAAATTAATCTGTACTCTAGATTTCGACTTGAATTGTATTGTAAGTGCATCGAGATTAGACACCCAGTCAGGGTCTGAAATATGAATTGTTCAGCGTAGACCAAGCTTTTTTGTAAAAGTTTAAACTTGTGTTAGTAGTAAGGGAACTAATTAAGTGATAATACCAGCCGAAGCCCACAACCACAAAGCCAATTGAACTCAAACTTAAATCGAGTTCAAACGACTCTGGCTACACCAAGACGAAAACCACATAGGCGTAGCTAGGACGCTTTGGGGGAGTGGGTGTTAAGCCTCAATACTTGTGGGGGCATGATGTTTTGGCAGAGGGGTCCAACTTTTGCCACTTTTATTTTTTTTGATAGGGGACACTGTTAGCGTGACGACATCGGGCCACCAGCATTCTCGCGAGACCTGACGATACCTCATCTAGATACGTTAGTACGTGCTAGCGTGCTGGCTGTTTGCGACAATGGGCCACCAGCGAAACGCCATTGAATTTGCTGGCAAACCGATGATGGCCCAACATTGAATGCTAAGTTGGCAACTTTTTGATTCTTCACTGGACCAGCATAGCAAGGGAATACAAGCCTATATTTCTGCGATTTTCAGGGGGATCCAGAGACCCCTGCCCCCTCCCCCGGATACACCCATGAATACCTGAACATTTTCAGTACAATACAAGAGGGTCCGTGGAAGCACCCCCAAACCTCCACAAAACCATATCGGACCAGGCTCAACCGCAAACTAACCAGCACGTATTCCATACAATCTCACGCCCAGGATAACCACAACCTTTAAAGCAGACTTTTGCGCATCATGCATGGGCCTCTCACAGGGCGATTAATACAAGCACTAGCCTATAGTTTTCCGTTAGAAAAAAAGAAACTGGTAAGGGGCCTAAGCATATGGGCCCCTCTGTGAAATAAGCAGCCGAAAAAAAAGTGAAAAACTGGATCCGCGCATGGGCAAATGCGATGAGCACCAAACCCTGGTGCGCTGAGACGTACATGTATGCCCAGTGTTTGTGTGTGTGTGTGTGTGGGGGGGGTGCTCTCATTTATATATATATATACATGAAAATCCCCCAAAAATATTGAAATTAAAAGATTTTGAACCCCCAAAAATGGTCTGAGCCTACTATGTGTGAAAATATCAGAGTCCTCCTCCCCCCCCTGGCAAGTATGTTAGTACACGAGGCAACGGTTTGTCGAAGTGTTTCATTTATCTGGGCAAGTAAAGGGTTTGTTATTGAGTTGGTGTGCTGGAGTGTGTGATGGGACAGGGAAAATTGAAGTCAGGATTGGTGGTGGTTTGGGATTTAAATGCTGACCCATAAATAACATTTCCGATTTCATCACAAATAATGTCTTATGACGTCACCTTTCAACGTCGCGCTCAGTATAGTAAAACCGGGGAACATCTGATTGAATACTTTCACAAATTTGTACGATGTATCCATAATAGATACTGACCCTCTTGAATCATTACAGACATTGGTTGGTTCCCAACGATAGCTTCTTCGAGTAGAATTCTATCATTTTCAAAATAAGTTGCCGTACTGTTCACTAGCAAGACGCCGTCCTGCGATTCTGTGTTGTGTCGCAAATTGCCGTACTCAAGTCGTCGGAAATTTCTCTTGATTATATCCAGCTCCGTTAGTTATTTGAGAAAACTTTTGCTTCAATATATACACTAGTGATGTCAATACATGTGCATAATAGCGGATTGAATTGGCATCCTCCACTTACAAGATTACAAGGCGAGCTTTGAAGCTGACATGATTTTTCGCGGTACCAGGCAACTACAATTACAGTAAAAAAAGTCAACTAAAATCACTTTCATATCATTGTTGGGTGTATATTTCAAAGATAAATATGTTCAGATAAAAATATATCCATCTTAATGCATAACGCCGTGATAAAACAGTATAATAACAACTTTTTCTTACCGTCGTCATGCCTGCCATTTGTTTATAATCGATAAAGTTGGTAGCAAGTTCCGGAGTCGATGCTACACGGTGATAATAAAAGTGCTTAAATCAGTGAAGTACATAGGTTCACAGTATGTAAACTGAAATAAACTTCCTGTACCTGTTCCTCCTAGCTCACGCCTTATACATTATGAATTACAGCACTCGTGCATAACCAGTTGTCGGAAATCGTGATGTGAGAGTTGTTGGTACAGCTGTAATTGCGAGGGCCCACCTATTAAAATTCATTTTTCCAAAGATCTTAGTAACTGTTATAGCTACAACCATGTAATCATGTACACATGTGATTGCCAATTCCACTAAACCATGCAAACTGGCATTTAAGCTCGTTTTCGACACAGAACGGCTCTGATTGTGAGCAAATCGTTTTTAACAAAGCAAAATGCAAAGGAGGAAAAAATCATGGAATAAAACGGAATAAAATAGATAAAATGGCTTTTCTTACCTTGTTAGAATGTGTATTGTCTGTATCGCTAACAATATAAATCAAAACGTGTACATGTACCTAAATACACACATTTTTCCGACTTCTGGTTACGCACGAGTGTTGTTATTCATGTTTATAAGGCAAGAGCTAGGAGGAACGCGTACAGGATGTTTATTTCAGTTTACATACTGTGAGGTTCAGATAGGCAAAAAAAATTCACATAAAATTGTGAATATTTTCTTGTCCATCAGTTCAAACATTAATGGGTATTCAAAAGAACCGTCTCAACCAATAGAACCGTTTCATTGAGATGGTTCTTTTGAGTACCCACAATATATGTTTTGATTGAGAAATAAGAAAATTTTTTTTTTTTTTACATATTCTTAGCTACAGACCTGGCCATAGTATATATATATACTATTAGGAGTAGGCTCGTGGAGATGGTTCTTTTGAGTATCCACAACATATGTTTTAATTGAGAAATAGGAAAATTATTTTTTTTATTACATATTCTTAGCTACATACCTGGCCATAGTATATATATACTATTAGGAATTAGCTGGCAGGAAATCTAATGCTTGATAAAGGAACTATTCAAATGATTTTAAAAGTTTGTACATTATCAACTGTTTCCAATTGTAGGGGTTAGCATTTCTGAACAACTATATAGAGTTGAGGGGTGAGTGCCAGGAGACATACTACAATATTGCCAGGGCCCTACATCAGATCAGTAAGTGTTTATTGGATCATATGCCTGTTCTTGAGATTTGGATACTTATGGTTAATGTTCTAATCTTTTGATCACTTTTGTCTTTTTGTTCTCAATTGATTCAACAAAAAGAAGTTGCTTATTGTTTTTATTGATTAACATACTTTACATAGAAATTATATAATGCCATATTTCGACTTGATTTCATTTTATGAAAATGCAAGGTTTAGCTTTTAAAAAAGGGGGCTCTAATTTCCTGGTTTACACATGTTTTACTTCCATGGCTAGCTTTTTGACTCTATATATTTATTGGTTCTGGTTGCAGCATTGTACTGATATTCATTTCTTGATGCATGCTCTTGTAAATATATATTATGTCTACACTTATTTGTCATAGCTTTTGTCGTCCTAGGTGTTCCTCAAGTTCTATAATCAAGACTCAATTTATATAGCCACCTTGTTCATAATGAGCATTTTTTGAGACATTTTAGTTTTACAAAATGAAGTCTGTTACCATGGTAACCAAGGCACTGCAGTTTTGATGTCATGTAAAAATACAGAAGAGACTGTTCTTGCATATGACCCAATTCGTTTAGATTATATAGTTACTTTAACTAAATGAATTGACAATATATTTAGGTGGGCACTTTATTGTTACCCCACCCACTTTTATCTATAAAGGCCACTGATACCTGGTGTTTAGTTTGAACTTTCATATACAGTTTAGTGTGCATGTAATAAATCCAAACCAATCGATGTGTTTGTATGACACTATTGTTTTGTTTTATGCCCTAAATACTGAACAATTTCATTACAAGTAAAGCATTTTGCCTAGAATATCACATGTAAGCCTATTTCAGTACCAAAATTCATTGAATTTGGCTTATTTGGTGACATCATCTCTGACGTTACCGGAAACATAACATTTACACAGGAAAATGCTAACAATGCCTTGAAATATTTTTTCACATATTCTTTAATATTTGAGCAGATTTAGGTATGTCAAAACTTAAAGGCAGGACTTTTATTCAAGTTTAGAAACGTTTCATACCTTTTGGGACATTCTGTACTTCTAAGAATAGCAAACAGGGAAGACCTTGATCAGACTGCTTCCTGAAGAAGCAGTCTGATCTGGGTCTGCTCTGTTTGTCAAGGCCTTTTTGGCAGGCAACTAGTGTTCAAAATTTTAGAACATTCACCCTGTCACATGCACGCAAAAGCCTCCATTAAACACCCACGCTGACATATCCAGTAAGGCTACATCTACATACAGGCTTGCGTATGTGAGCAGCAAAGGCTCAGGCCAGACTGCAGGTATGTGAAGTCTTGTCTGAACCTTTGCGGCTCGCCTATGTGATAAGTACCAAATTCTCATGAGCTAGCTCCAATATCATAATTGAGCAGCCGTGTGAGATTTCCAATAATGTGGTATGTGCGACCAGCAAAGGCTCAGATCAGCCTGAGCATATGTGCAGTCTGATCGGAGCATTTGCTTGTCACTTGAATATTCCATGAGTGTTAAGCTACTGACAGAACATCATTTGGAGTTTCTAAGCTTAAAGGGAGGCTGCTCAGGCTAGTCTGAGTCTACACTTGTCAAAATGCCACATTGTTGGAAATCTCATGTCCAGGCTAACATTGACTCACCAATGTTATAGACAGACAATGGTTAAGTGTACTTTATTGACAAAGATAGGCTGTTGTATGCATGATGCACACATGCTGTGGGTTAATTAGCCAATGGGTGCCCAAAAAGTAAACAGAGGTCATGAGATAACTAGAGATTATCTCATGGCGTTTTGGTTATCGCCTGAAGTATCAAACCGAGAACTCATTATCAGCTCGAAAGCTTTAGCTCAAGAGCTGATAATGGTCGAGGGGCCATAACCAAAACCCTGTGAGATAATCTGTTTATCTCATATTCCAATTCACTGTTTAGCGTGTTTGACATACAAAAATGTAAGTAAAACAGAAGATTGAAGTAAACTTTGCGTTACGTCACACCACTTTTTTACATCTGATGTCATCTAATGATCAACGTCTCATGCCAGGCATGATAACCTCTCTCTGTTCAAAATGCATGAATTCCGGTTATCATCATGGCAGACTGGTAACCAGTTGGCGGGAAAGAGCTTAATGCATTCTGTAGACTTCGGGTTATCGCGGCAAATAGCATCTCAAATATGTGATATACGAGGGTCAGTCAAAAATAACTGAGAGTTGGTTAATATCTTTTTACTGGGTTGGCAGTTTTGACTGAAACTTTATACACATATAGAATGAACATTCTGGCTTAATTACACATAGAAGGTGACGTCTTATCATCTTCAATGCGCTGTTGCTAGGCAACCGAAGACCGTCTCTCAGCGATGTGCGTTCGCGCTGACGACACTTCTGACTAAGCAGCTATGAATTTTAAACCGTTTCAAATCTAAAACACTATAATAACGGACCTTTTATCTCTCAAATTGTATCAAACAATGTGTTAGCAATGTTTTGAAGAAGTGTAATAGATAGTAGATACAATACATGCAATGTTCGTTGCCTAGCAACCAAAATCGATGGAAATTCCAATTTTAACTAAAAAAACAGATTTTGTTGCTAAGGCAACCGTTTATTCCTGAGAATATTCAAGATATGCATTCAGATGTCAAAACCAATTATTGAATACAATGAAATGGTCATATGATATGATACTTAGTTGATAATATTCCTCTAAAATGAGCCGTATCTGGTGGGTGGGGTATAATTTGGGGTGAAGTTTTTAGAAAATTTAGCTTATTTTTCTCATATTTACGTAATAAAATTCCAACGCCTCAATCTCAGTTGTTGCATTTAAAAAAATGTATTCAAACACTTTGTTTGCAACAAATGCACAAGTTGATGTAACTTAAATTTTGTATAGTGTTTCCATGGCAACGCTATATTCCAGCGTAAACGCATGACGTTATTTCAAATTCTTCAGTTGCTGAGCAACAACAATCTATACTTTGCATGGTCTTGTATATTGCATATTCTGACGCAGGACAGTTCATTGCATGTATGTGCCAAATTTCACTAGTGTACGTTAGCCTACGTAAGAGATATGAATCAACTCTCAGTTATTTTTGACTGACCCTCGTATATAAGAAACCTCTATGCTTAATTCAGGTACTCTTTCTAAGATGTTTATATCTAAGTTTTAGTGATTATAAGATAAAACCAGCCAGTTCATGAGATTTTGATACTTAATGTTTATGTTTGCAATAAAGGCTATGGCAAGCCAGCACAAATGTGTACTCTTGCTATTAGCACGCACAAAGACTGGACATAGATGTAGGCTGAGACCAAAAGTTAAGCCTCTTGCCATATTAGATAGTTTAACATCTTTGTATGTGAAGAATAACTCCACACAATACAGAGACATTTCTTATAAGTACAGTAAAATTACTGTGTAAAACCGCCACTCAAAAATAGATGAAACAAAGATCATAATGACAAATGGTAGCTTAATGAAGGTCGCAAGTATTGCAGAATGCTCCCCTTGGATTAAGCTATAAAATTGGCCTTGAAAACCAATTTTTGGTCTTTTTGAGAGTGGCCGTTTTACACAGGTTTTACTGTACACACAACAGATCTTTGAAAATAGTGATAATAATTAAATTTAGGGTATTATTTCTTTACTGACTAACATTTGAAACTCAATTGTGAAAACATTGGTTATTTGTTGGTGTTGATGCTTTATATCCCAGTCAACAATTTTTCAGCCCCTGCACCTGCATGTTAATCAAAAATCCGATTATGATGATATGATGTTTGGATGATTTCCTGTTGTTCTGGGTTAAACCAGTATCAAGCAGTATATAATAAAAGTACCTTGCTCAAGGACACAACACAGTGACTGGTGAGTCTCAAACTAGCAACCCTTCCATCCCCACTCTTAATGCTCTAGAAACTGAACCTCTGTGCTCTGCAAACATTGATCGGTAAACTTTGGGTTATAATAGTAGGCTGTACATTTGCCTAAATTCAGACCAAGCTTTCGTTTTGTTTTCCAGATGTTTTATATGCTGCCATGCACTACTACCAGAAAGCTCTCAGTTTTCCACCGTGTATAGGTGACAAAGGGGTAAGTTTTTAATCAACACTTGTTCCACTCTGAATGGCTAATCTCTATAACCTCCTTGCACTCAGAATGGTAGGGCATCATTATCCTCAATTCCCACTGAAAGGACAACTATCTATAAACCTCTTGCATCCAGAATGGCTGGACTCCATTATCAATATCCACAGAATGGACAAACCTCTATAAAAGTAAGTAAGAAAGCAAAGATCAGGAATCCATACAATCAAGTACCACACCCGACCCAGGACACCACATCATGGGACATGGGAAAGTGATAAAAACACAAGAAAACATCACATACAAGAGAGCCAAGAGGTTAGCCCTTTCCCAGCAGGTGACCACACGGCTGCAATGGACAGACAAGAAAGCATGACAAACACAAGACATAAATAACAAAAGAGCACCACCTTGGAACGGTCAGTAAAAAATATATTTACTGGAGGGCTTATACTAGTTTAATGGTATCAACCTCACCCTTATTACTGATGTGGATCAAGACAAATAGATGTTTGGTTCGCATGAAAGCTCAATAAACCTCCTTGCATCCAGAATGGCAGGGCTCCATATTTCCCATTGTCCACAAAATGGACACCCCTCTTGAACGCTCATACATAGAGAATAGCAGGGTTCCATAACCACCAATAATCAGAGAATGGAGAAACCTAGTATATGTATAGAGTATGCATTCGAAAACAAAGATTTTATCAAAAATAAGTTGAAAAGAATTAAGGACACCATAATTATTGATAACTCGGACCGGTTAAGGCCCCGTCATCATTAATTCTCTAATGTTTTCAGCTTGTCTATCCATCTGTCCATCCTCTTTTGTAGACACTCTGAGTCATTTATCAACCAGTGTCTTCCTAATTTCATATAGGGATGACTTTTTATCAAACACTCCCCCATGTTAGATTGTGGATTTTGTCCGATGAAAGTTAACAAAGACAGCTGTCAAAATGCCCCCGCCAGTTGGTTTGCACTTTTAGACACTTTAGCATAGCAGTTAATCAACCTGTTTCTTCCAAATGTTATACATTGATTACATTCATCAAACTCTCAACCAAGTTCCAATATGAGTATTTCCCATAGCCAACAGAATGGACACCCCTCTATGAACGCTTTTGCATAGAAGAATGATTACCAAGATAGGGGCAAAATGGCTGCCACCTGTCTGATTGCACTTTTAAGCATTATTGCCTCTTTTCTCTGTAGGGCTTTATTTGTGGCAGTATGTCAGAGCCTGACAATTGTAGCTCATCCTCAGACACAAAGCCAAAAGAGGTTTTCTGGTAACCTTGCTTATGCTAGTATAGTACTGTCTCTCTATAATGCTTTGTTTGGTATCATTTGAAGTGGAGTCTTATAGGTGAATTGTGTTATAAAGGGACAATTTTACAAAGGAATTATGGGAAAATGACCATTTAAGTATAGTACTGTATCTTTATAATGCTTTGTTAGGGGTCCATTGAAATGGACAGTGTTATAGGTGAATTGTGTTATAAAGGGACAATTTTACAAAGGAATTATGGGAAAATGACCATTTAATGTAAAATTTCAAGGTAAAAATATTTGGGAGCCACAGCATGCTATATCTAAAATCTGTGTTATAGGGAGGTGTGTTATATTGGGGCATCTCTGTATATGTCAGGGTACCTGTTCTGTGTGATATCACTGATATTTGTTTTGTGTCTTCCAGGGGATGTTTGACTTGACAAGAGATATAGCCTTCAATCTGTCGCTGATATATCAGGCTAATGGCTCCAAGGACTACGCCAGATATCTGATACATGAATACTGTGTTATCTGAAATATCAACCCTATAATGATTCCAGGGATTATGCCAGATATCCGATACATGGATACTGTGTTATCTGAAATATCAACCCTATAATGGTTCCAGGGATTATGCCAGATATCTGATACATGAATACTGTGTTATCTGAAATATCAACCCTATAATGGTTCCAGGGATTATGCCAGATATCTGATACATGAATACTGTGTTATCTGAAATATCAACGCTATAATGCCAGATATCTGATACATGAATACTGTGTTATCTGAAATATCAACTCTATAATGGTCCCAGAGATTATGCCAGATATCTGATACATGAATACTGTGTTATCTGAAATATCAACTGTATAGTGGTTCCAGGGATTATGCCAGATATCTGATACATGAATACTGTGTTATCTGAAATATCAACCGCATAATGGTTCCAGGGATTATGCCAGATATCTGATACATGAATACTGTGTTATCTGAAATATCAACCCTGGCTCCAAGGACTATGCCAAATATCTGATACATGAATACTGTGTTATCTGAAATATCAACCCTGGCTCCAAGGACTATGCCAAATATCTGATACATGAATACTGTGTTATCTGAAATATCAACCCTACTGTGGTTCCAGGAATACTGTACTGAAATATCAACCCCATAATGCCAGATATCTGATACATGAATACTGTGTTATCTGAAATATCAACCCTATAATGGTTCCAGGGATTATGCCAGATATCTGACACATGAATATTATGTTATATGGAGCAAGTCTGTACAGCTAGATTAAGAGAACTTACAGCTGATAATGGATACTGTAAAATGCCAAGATACCCACTGATTAATGCCACACAGAAGAACAATTGGGGGCATCTATGGAGTGAGATGGGATTAACTCTAAAATGGCCACCAAAAGTGGCAGTGGGTGCGTTTTGTTCAAATTTTGTTGCTGCTTTGAGAATACCAGTAAGGCTTGATATTTCATGTGAATTGTGTGCTGGCAGATAATTCACATGAACTGTCAAGTTCTATTGACTGCTGGCAGACAATTCACCTGAAATGTCAAGTCCTAGTGACTGTACAATCAATAAAATCAAATCAAACATAAGTTTTCTGTTGCATTTAACCCTATAAGGCTTACCTGTTGGATTTCTTTTGCTCCGATATTCAGTTTTATTTACTGTTGAGTCCTTATCTTTGCATTATCTCCTTTTTATATCTTGACTTATATGTGTTAGGAGATGAAGCATGGATAATCAAGGGGTCTTTCATGAAATCCAAACATCTATGTGTCTTGATCCACATCTGAACTAAGGGTGAGGTTGGCACGCCCTAAAACCGGTTTAAGCCCTCTAGTAAAATATATTTTACTGACGGTTCCAAGGCGATGCTTCTTTTGTGGATCATTTATATTATTTCTTTATTGTTTTGTTATGCTTTCATGTACATCTGTTTATAGATGCCTTTTGGTCACCTGCTGGGGAAAGGCTGACCTTTTTGCTCTTGTGTGTGATGTCTAATTGTGAAGCTGTCACTTTCTCATTGGTATCCTGGGTCAGGTGTGGTACTTTATTGTATCCATTTGTTATCTTTTCCCTCTTTCTAGCTTTTACAACTGCTTTGATTATAGATACACCAGGATCTACACCTGCAGGAGTAGACATTAAAGGGGGGAGCAGTTGTTCAGTGGTAGAAGGCTTGTCCGTTCTAAGGTGGTTCTTGATCTGTTGTTTGGTGTGCTTCCCATTGATTGTGGGGGTTCTGTGTTTTTCTTTGTTTTGTTGTCTATTACTTTGTGTCCTTTCTAGTTTTGCAATCATCTTGAAGAGGAAGAGAGAGCTGGTTGCTTTGCTTTTATTGTCTTACGGATGTCTTGTTACTGTAAATATTCTGTGGCTTCCTCACCGTGCCGTGGGCTGGTCTGCAGTGTGTGATTGTGATATTTCCTGATCATACCCTCTTACTTTTTGGCTTGAGATCCTGAAGTCCACAATCCAAGCCTCAGACACTTTGGGTTGTGTCCTTGAGCAAGGCAATATCCACATTGCTTAGTACTGGTTACTACCCAGAACTATCTTGTTATGACTTGGACAATTAGTGTTAACCCCTAACCCGCCACCTATAATTTGCAGCAGACGACAATTTCAAATTTTTCTCGCTTTTTCAAAAATAACAAATAAGGCATGATATTTCATGAGAATTGTCTGCTGGCAGACCATGCTCATGAAATATAATAACTTTTTATTTCTTCGAAAAATTGGAAGAGATGTAGCAAAATTTGTCATCTGCTGCAGTTGTGATTGGCCCTTTAAGGATTAACTAAAAAAAGAATCACCTTAAGGTGCTGGCTCATGGTCAGATCTAACTGCATTTTGATTTTCACCAGCAATTTATGTATGATGGATGAAAATAAGAAAAAAGAAACATCAAAGTCAAACGTTTAATATCACAGTTTAGTGAGATGGTACAATAATCTATATCACAGTTTAGTGAGATGGTACATTAATTTATATCACAGTTTAGTGAGATGTTATAGTATTATAGATATCACTTTCAAATTTTGAGACAGTTCAATGCCCTACTTTTACCAAGTCAAAAAGCTACAGTATTCAAAAAAACCTTCAGTCAGATGTTTGAACAAGGTTTTGATGGGGGAGGGGGTGGGATAGACAAATGCTAATGAAAGAAAAGTGGTTTAAAACACTGTTAGTTTGCGGTGTTTGTTTGCTACAGCAATATTTCTATTCAATAACTATAATCAATGTTTGTTTTGTACAAAAATAAAAAGTTTTTTTAGATGTGAAAATCTTTTGTATTGGCCTCAGTAAAAACACCAGCTTATTGGTGTCTGCTTTGTGTTGTTTTATTGGTGCTTTTTTGGATTGTGTTTTTTAAATGTCATTAAATGTACCTTGTACTAACCTCTGAATTGAATCCTAAATGAGACAATTTTAGCCTTTCACCTCCAGAAAAAATCTGATTATTGTGTCAGCTGACATCTTCTGCTTCATGTTTTGCTTATAAAACGGATGAATTTCAAGATGGGAGCACATAGTATGTACCCTGTTCCAAAGTATAAAAGCAGATGAAACTACAAGCGACTTAAATTGTCTATGGAAGTGTTAAGGAGATATTATAGGAAAAGGATAGTGATTAACAGATAAGGCCAAAACAAATTATATATGTGGTGCCTATTATGTGGCAAAAATATTAGGGCTGGTAGGTAGGGAAAATATTTTATTTTCTTAAAACATTTTGCTAACATATAATACTCCAACATCTTCAAAAGTGCCTCTTTGGCAGATTTTTTTCCTTGGAAAGTCCAAACAATGTTTAGGGTAGGGGGTAAAAATAAGGGTAGGTAGGAGAACTGTAACCACGCATATATTTTGTTTTGGCCTAAGAGAAAAATGGCCAAAGGTTTTTATTGATACAGTGCTCTTACTTTACAATGCAACATTTATGCCTCATATAAAAGGAACCTGTTAATAGTGAACCATACTTTAAAGGGATAATTTTACAAAGGAATTCTAGGAAAATGACCATGAAATTCCTTTGTAAAATTCCATGGTGAAGAAAAAAGTGCTAAATTCTGATAAGAACAAAAGTCCAGACCTCACCCTCCCTGACTCAAATATGTATACTATAGCTAAAAAGACTTTATATTTTCTGTGATAAAATTTATTCTGTTCTTACAAAAGTATTTTGAACCAAAGACAAATGTGACCAAGAAAGTGAACGGAGGGCTTATGTCGAATGATGTCAGAACTCCTAAATGACATCAGCCAAAGATTGAATTTAAAATTGTGTTACAGTAATGTGCCATAAGTATGCTATATCTTTGAACTTTCCATAGATTTTAGTGTGTTTCCATGCTACTTTTTTGTTTGCATCCAAACGCTTAAAGTATTCATGAGAAAATAACATGGATGGTAAATAAAAAAAGTTTTGCGAGCCGTTTTTTTTTTCATTTTCATTGTGCCATATTTTATCTGAAAAGCAGTTTTTTATTATTTTTTTTTAATTTTTGAAAATCCAATTTCCATTACTGCCAATGACAAGGTAGCCAAAACAGATGCCAAAATAATGATCTCAAAATAATGATTTTTATATTTCATATTTCTGAAAATAATTGTTACATAAACAATAAAAGTGATCATTATAAATGGCATGCACTGATGCATTAGCTTATCAATGATACAATTTTCATTAATTTTGAATCTGTTGATAAAAAAATTTAAATTTTAGTGCAAAGTGAAAAAATCATGGAAGTCCATGGTACTTAACGCTTAAGGCTCCAATCGCAACAAAAGTCGTCTGCTTTTTTCGTCTGCTGAAATGTTTAAGAAGCCTCTATGGCAAACAGTGTGGACCCAGATCAGACTGCTCCTATAGGAGCAGTCTGTTCTGGGTCCATGCTGTTTGCTTCTATACTTAATTCTTCAGTAATGTCAGGCAATTATTTGCAGCAGACGACATTTTCAGATGCATTTTTTTTCTTGGTGCTTTAAGGGTAAAAAAGAAATAGGACATACATATGTCACGTCACTGAAACATATCGAGCAAAATGAAACATAGCCAACGAAATGAAATGTGTACCCAGCCAATACTTAGATCAGTAGGAAATCAAATTTGGCCAGTCTAATTAGAGTCTTTGCAATGAGCTCAAAGGACAGTCCACGCAGCAAGCTTTTTACATGCTGGCAGCAAACTGGCCTCGAGGTTAGAAAAATTGAATTAATTCTCAGCCTTTTCTGCCCTTCTCTAGGGGCCGAATTTCGGTCCCATTCCCAATTGAAAATAGCCACCTTTTTTCCCAATACCATGTCTGATTTTCCCAATTAAGAAAAGTATAAAGAAAAAAAAAAAATTTTTTTTAGAGACCATTTTTTAATTTTTTTTTTTAGAGACTACTACTAATTATGAGAAACAATGACCCATTTCACAATGATACTTAAACACTTGTGCTTTTAAAAGTGGTATGCTTTACATAATACAATCTAAAATAACTTTTAGGATTTTGAGGATATATTTTGCTACCCTTGTTATGTTCTATGTCATCAATTTCTCCCAATTTTGATGTTAAGTCGATCATTTTTTTCCAATTTTGGCCAGGAGCCTTTTCCCAAAATTGCTGGAAAAGGCCCTGCATAAAGCGTTCCGTGGTGGTTTCTGGAATGGAATCACTTCATTTCCATCAAGAAACATCATCCTTGAGTAACCAAACTAATCACAGGACAAACATGTTTTTGCCTTATTAATCCAACTCTTGCTATGAGTCTGACTATGAGAGCATTTGTATTGTGATCAATGGCAAAACTTGCAGTGTTCCTTTAAATAAATTGTGCAGTGTATTAAATGATCTCTCTATTTCTGAAGGATCCATTTTTCCAGATTATTTAAAGGTCAGATTTATTAGAACATCTCCCCATACATCGATATAGTGTTGATATTTTTTCATACTCTGGTCCTTCAGATATATTGGGTTCTGACTGAAAGCAGAATACCGCTTAAGCTGGTGCTAGGGGGAGTGAGAATTGTTGCACTTTCCATTAGTTCTCATGAACAGACTAAATAAAATCGAGTCTGCTGTTTTCTTATATCATAGGATCTCTCTATTTCTGAAGGATCCGTTTTTCCAGATTATTACTAAATGTTAGAACATTTACAGTAGACTGAACATTTTTATCTTTGCTGGATGCACACTTAATTTGGCTGTCAACATCTTGCAGCAACTCTTTCTCTAAACAGTAAAACCTGTCTTAAGCAGCCACTCAAAAAGACCAAAAATTGGTTTTCAAGACCAATTACCGTTTAATGCAGGTCAAAAGTATTGCAGAATACTCCAAGGGGAGCATTCTGCAATACTTCTCGACCTGTATTAAGCTACCATTCGTCATTAAGATCTTTGTTTTGTCTATTTTTGAGTGGCCGCTTAAGACAGGTTTTACTGTAATTTATCTTCACACAAAAACTATACTACAATGAAATCAAACAAAGTACACTAGAACGCTGTTATACATGTAACACTGATTTTTATACCATTCCGAACTCCTTGGACCTCAATCCTCTTCACAATCATGCCTTGGATGTATGTGAGGGGTAATATTAAGAACGAAAAAGCTGAGTGTTGCTAGTCGGAAATGGCATAAGGAAAAATAGGTTGGTAGTCATAGGTAGTCAGCTGAATTAAAATCGATAATTCTGGTTATTTATCAGTATGTTGTAGTCATTTTTTTGCTGTATTTGTGCTTGTTATTGGGTTGGCATGGTGATTACCATGTAATCAATGGTGTCCTGCCTTGTACATCCGAGGTCTGATTCTTTGGAATTGGCTGACGAGTTCCGAATGATTTTTGTGCATAAGGGATGTTCAGCATGTCTCCCATTTTTTGTCAAATGCCAGATTATGCTTGACACCATCAATCTTGTTTTAAGTTGGCCATTTTTTTCTCGTGCATGCTGGGTAATTTTTCATGCTTTTGTTGTTGTCTGCTGACTTTTAAAAAAAAATCTTTTTAAATATTCTTTCAGAAACACTGTCAGCATGTCAAACAGTTTCGACCTAGATCAGCACCTGTTTGCAAAGGTTATCAGCAAATGACAAAAGTCGCCGCTAGCAAGGAACAAGTTAATGTGCATCTACTAAACACACAGTATATTGTATTTTTTTTTAAAGTTAAATTTAACAATTAAATCCAACTGTTAATCATAGGGGTTATCAATTATATGAAAATCAAGGTATATTACAACATATTTGACAATGCTCTACTATTAAATATAACAACTAGATGAATCATACCAAATGTGAGTGTTGACCTACCATTTATTGAGAACAGCTTTTATACCAGATTAACAAAAGGAGTGCAGTGGCTCAATGATAGAGTGCTGGACTCAAGACTAAGAGGCCGCAGGTTTGAGCCTCACAGATGTCACTGCCTTGTGCAAGACCCATTAATCCTTGCTTAGCACTGGTTCAACCTAGGAAGACCTGTCCCGACATAACTGAAAAATTGTTGACTTGGACATAAGCAATCAGATCAAACAAAATCAGGTTAGCAAATCATGATTCCCAATGCAGTGTATAACAGCGTTTGAGTATGTAAGTATTATAGTAGATGTTACCGGTTGCCTATCAAAAGGCCTAGACAAACAATGTAGACCCAGATCAGAATGCTTTTGAAGAAACCATCTGCTCAGGGTCTTCCCTGTGCTGTTGTGGCAAGCACTTTGTGATTTCAAGCCCTGTTAACCCACACTTTTATTTGAAAACAGAAAGAGTAGTGTTCAAAATGTTTTAACATTTACTGTATCTTTCAAATATTAAGGTATCAACAACTTATATATACAGCAGAACCTGTCTTAAGCGGCCACTCAAAATGAACACCAAAAATTGGTTTTCATTACCGATTATTACTTAATGCAGGTCAAAAGTATTGCAGAATGCTCCAAGGGGAGCATTCTGCGATACTCTCGACCTTCATTAAGCTACCATTTTCCATTAAGACCTTTATTATTTTTAAGTGGCCGCTTAAGTTTTACTGTAGTTAGATGTTCTACAGCTTTTTCACATTTCTGTTCCTTGTTTAACTGTTTGTATACTAATGCTTATGATTTTTTTAATCTAAACTAGTTTGAACCAGTGCAGTTGGATGGTCCATTGCACATATCAAGGGGTCACAGGTATTTCCAAATTAAGATTATAAGAGTTTCTATTATCATAGCAATAGGGTAGAATCTGATGTAATGCTACATTCTTTAGCATTTCATCTGGGTCTTCACTGTTTGCCAAAGAGCCTGTTTACAGGGTTTCCAGTATACAAAGGGTTAAGCTAAACTAAAGTAGACACATGGGTGAAAGTTTTCAGGATTATTCCTGAAATCAGGATTTAGAGGCTGACTTTCCATAGAATGTCAGCCTCAAAATGCTGAATTAGGCAGAATATAATTGAATTAGGCAGAATATAATAGCTATTCTTATATATATACAGTTGATCTAAAGACAATTAAAGCTGCATAATCTGTAACTTGATCTTTTAATTTTAGAAATAATGTTTCTATTTTTCAAGAACACATCAAAAAAAAAATATAAAAATTCAGGTATATTTGACCAATGTCGTAAATCTTAACAAACTATCAGTATCAAAACAACAGCATTTATGCTAAATATTAACTGTTTTTAATTATTGGAGGGATGCAAATAATTACCAACACCTGTTTTATAAGATAATTCATTTTTCCATGCAGTTTTAAGCTATGGTGAACAGATTTATTGTGAAAACATAACTTTATTCTACTTTTACAAATGATTTAAAAAGAAAATAGATTTTTTCAAAAAATGTTCATAGTTGCAGACTAAGTCTCTTTAAGCATTTAAACTTGAAATATTAATATTTTGAAGTCATACTGAAAGTTTTAAAATTTGAATTTCAATAGTTCAGGATTTTGGAAATTTTAAACTTTCACCCAGGTAGACAGGCCATACCAATATTTTCGTATGCTGCCGCCTACCTCATGGCCTAATTTAATGGTACACTCCAAAATTATTAATGTAAAATAACTATCAAATAATATCAGTTTCTTAAAACTTTTCTGTTCAAAAATAAAGAAATAAAGCAAATATATACAATTATGTACAACACATAGATGGTGTGGCTTCTGACATAGTTTTTCAAGAGAAAACAAACTCGGAATTTTATGTAGACAGTAGGCTTAAATAAATGCTTCCCAAAATCTTTTACCATTTGCCTCGCTGTGTTTTGTTCCTACAAAGGGATGGTATAGATACTAATCTACGCCACACTCAAATTTTAGTAAGATTTGATCAAAAATGAATATTTCATGACAATTTACTTTTTTGTAATAAATCGTAGTGGTGTTCTTTTTTTTTTTTTTTGTCGAGTATATATTCTTATTATGTTTGTTTGCATCTAGTCATTTAAAAAATTCTGTTAGATTTTGAAATTTTTGATGAAGCCACAACCAGATATGCCTTATTTTGTGAGATTTAACTCTTTGCCTGCTGGTTAAATTTTCATGTTTTTTGTTGTCTACTGACATTTTTCAAAATTAATGTTTTCAAAAAAATGTTTCAGAACACTGAGTATCAAATGGTTGAAATCCTACTCTTGGTCCAAACTGTTTGCCAAGATTATCAGCAGATGACAAAGTTCGCCGCTAGCAGGCCAAGAGTTATTGTCACAGTGTAAACAATATTATGAATTATTAACCCTTGTCATGCTGAACATTTTATGTGCTACACTCCTCCTTTCTGTCTATCCTTTTAACCTGTAGCATTTAAGTTGTAGCTAAGAAAGTTCATTCTGCTCTTCATCATAGAATTTCGAACAATTTAAAAAGGAAATTATGCTGAAAAATTGCATTTTCAATGGGCCTGTTATTCCTTGTGATGCTCTTTAGTGTTTGGCATCGTGTCTGACATCGAATGTCTTCACACAATTACGTTTAATTTGGGTACTGTCTTTCAGTCGGTCTAGAAAAATCTGATATCTTCAAAAAAATGTGACATTTATTATTTTGGATGGTTTGTTACAGCCTTGTAGTTTAGTAAACATACTAAACGCTTATATAAGATGAATAACAACTCCATTTAGGGTTTCTTAACCAATTAGAAAATATTCTTATCACTATGGCCAGGACATGACAAGGGTTCTTTGTCATATACCCTCGTTTTGCTCCTTGAGTCCAAACATTTCCAAGGGTACTTGATTTTGAAGATAATTTATACGGTGACAAAATATTTGATTAAACACCCTGTTGTTTATTTCTTGACAAGTGTGTCAACTTAAAATAATTCCAGTGACATTTATGTCATTAGACACATAATAGCTGAAATAATAGGAACATAATTTTATTGCGGAACAAACTTTCTTAACACCCTTTACAGGTACCTTCAATCAGAGTAGAAAAAAGGGTTTGATTTTGATCAGATGGCTTTGTTATTTCCAAAAAAAGGATAAATCCTGGTTCAGCAGGACAATGGTTGAAGATTTGAAGAGCATATATACTGATAATAAAAAAAATACTGTAAAACACTTATATTCGGCGTTTTTTTATTATTTGCCGCTGTTGGCGGTAATCTAAAAACAAATTTCACATAAATATGAGACCATGAAATACAGTACACAATAAGCAATAAATGGATACACATCCCTGTATGTTGGTATTTGTATCGTCAAAACCCAAATTTTGAACGGCAGAGTATGTTTCAACGTAGAGGAAATCACATCTTAACGAGGCTACCATTAAAGGAAAGAATATGCTCCCAAAGGGAGCATATTCTTTCCTTTAAGAGTAACCCCTATGAGAATAAAAAATAACTGTAAAGGGCATTAAATTTAGAAACTGCCAAAATTAAACTGCGCCAAAATTTCACTCTTTTAATATCGCCAAATTTGGATGCCATAAATATTAAGCGGTTTACAGTAAGTAAACAAACACACTTGAAAACAGTAAAAATCACCATATTTTATATATTTACAATAACAAGTTTAGGAACCAGCCCTAGGTATAGTCATCTAAAAAAAATAAGGAAAATAAAAACACACTCAATAACACACGCTTAATTGTATTAAAAGAGGACGGCCAATTCCATTGAAAGTCATAGATATAAAGACTCTACAGGGGACAAATATATTTCAATATTGCACTTGTCGTGCAGGACAAGTGACTTACAATTTTCACTCATCCTGCAAACACATGCACTTGTCCTTTAAAAGCATATGCAATAAAGAACATAAGGGAGTATTATGCAATGTGACTTCCTTGAGTAATTCTTCCCAAAGCTTTGGGAATAATTACTCGTCCTTTCTAGATGTCACAGGTAATTACGAGGGGACGAGTGGAATTTTGTCCCCTGCTCTATATTCTTTACCCCTTACCTGCCAATATATTATGTGTTGAAAATGAGCCAGTGCATGAGATTTCCAAGAATTTGGTATGTGCAACCAGCAAAGCCTCAGATCAGCCTGCGCATACGCGCAGTCTGATCAGAGCCTTTGCTAGTCGCTTGAGTATTCTATGATTGTTAAGCTGCTGACTGAACACCATTTGGAGCTTCTAAGCTTAAAAGGAGGCTGCAGAGGATCATATGAATCTACACATGTCAAAATGTCACATTGTTAGAAATCACATGCCACGGCTAAAATGTCATCTGCTTATCGCATCCGCTGGATATAATCATATGTACTCCAGAATACTTCTACTGTGGAATCAAACAGTATGAACCCTGGTGAGACTGGTCTAAATGTTTCTGGGTTTATATAGTTTGGGATTTAGGCAACCAAAGTACATAAGCAGATGAAAGAGCAGACAACAGTTCTTGTGAAAATCAAGATAGAGTAAAGTAAATCAAATAAAAATTTATTCAAGCATAAACTCTTTGCTGGGTAATTTTGCATTTTTTCCGCCTGCTGATCTTTTTAACCAAAATTACCCTTTTTTGAACATTTCTTTCAGTAATGCCATCAAAGTGTAAAGCAGTTTGGATCCAGATCAGGGCTGACATTCTTTCGGGCCTGATCTGTAACAAAACTGTAAAGGTTTTCATCAGATGGCACTTATTGTAGATATATTGATGGTACAAAATTCTGTTTAGCACTGCAATTGTAAGCAACAAAAGAGGTTTCTTATTCAAATTGGTGTTTATAATTTAAGTTTATTAATATTATACTTATTGATCATATGTTTTATAGTTATTAACCCTTAAAGCGCCAAGAAAAAATGCATCTGAAAATGTCGTCTGCTGAAGTTGTCTGCTGCAAATACTTGCCTAGCATTACTGACAAATTAAGTATAGACGCAAACAGCGTGGACCCAGATCTGGGTCTACACTGTTTGCCATAGAGGTTTCTTAAACATTTCAGCAGACTGGTAAAGCAGACAACTTTTGTTGCGATTGGTGCTTTAAGGGTTAATTGTGTGATTTCTTTTTTGCTTGATATGAATTCTCATTGTGCTATTATGATAATATATACAATTCCAGTTATAAGTTTGCATTTACAAGCATGGTGGAAAACAGTGTGGATCCTGATCAGCTGGCTTTGTCAGAAGCCAGCTGATCTGGATCTACAGTGTTTTCAAAAAGGAGAAATCCTGATTCATCAGCACAAGGGTTAAGAAAGGTTTCATTATATTCTTGACAAACACCAATCCCTTTTCCCTGCTGAATCCAGATATATCTTTTATAGACATAGATCACGTTGCTCGTGAAGCTGGCCATTATTCACCATATTTCCAATCAACTTGTCAATTTACCTTTTGTAAATATTGTTGATTTAAATTAGGTAGCTTTCTGCCCTGTTTTTAATCAACTTGTCGATTTAGCTTTTGCAAATATTGCCGGTCCACATTAGGTAGCTTTGTGCCTGTTTTTAATCAACTTGTCAATTTAATTTTTGTAAATATTGTAGATTTAAATTAGGTAGCTTTCTGCCTGTTTTCAATCAATTTGTCAATTTATCTTTTGCTGATATTGGCAGCTTTCTGCCCTGTTTTCAATCAATTTGTTGATTTTTTTTTTGTAAATTTTGAAGATCCAAATTAGTTAGCTTTCTGCCTGTTTTCAATCAATGTGTCAATTTATCTTTTGTAAATATTGTAGATCCAAATTAGGCAGCTTTCTGCCCTGTTTTCAATCAACTTGTCAATTAATCTTTTGTAAATATTGTTGACATAAAAATTAGGTAGCTTTCTGTCCTGTTTTCATTCAACTTGTTGATTAATATTTTGTAAATATTGTGGTTCCTAATTAGGTTGTCTGTTTTCAATCTGAAATGAGGTGTATTTGTACCATTGAACCTCCAAGAAACTCAATTTAGGTCCGAAATATTAACCCTTAAAGTGCCAATTGCAACAAAAGTTGTCTGCTTTTCTCGTCTGCTGAAATGTTTAAGAAGCCTCTATGGCAAACAGTGTGGACCCAGATCAGAGAGCAGTCTGATCTGGGTCCACACTGTTTGCCATAGAGGCTTCTTAAACATTTCAGCAGACGAGAAAAGCAGACAACTTTTGTTGCAATTGGCACTTTAAGGGTTAATATTTCGGACCTAAATTGAGTTTCTTGGAGGTTCAATGGTACAAATACACCTCATTTCAGATTGAAAACAGACAACCTAATTAGGAACCACAATATTTACAAAATATTAATCAACAAGTTGAATGAAAACAGGACAGAAAGCTACCTAATTTTTATGTCAACAATATTTACAAAAGATTAATTGACAAGTTGATTGAAAACAGGACAGAAAGCTACCTAATTTTTATGTCAACAATATTTACAAAAGATAAATTGACACATTGATTGAAAACAGGCAGAAAGCTAACTAATTTGGATCTTCAAAATTTACAAAAAAAATGTTGTTTGCTGGCTATATACTTGATTCGTCAGTAATGTTAGGCAATTATTTGCAGCAGATGACTTCAGCAGACGACATTTTCAGATGCATTTTTTTTTGGCGCTTTAAAGCTGCATAGTCTGTAACTTTTGATACCCAATTTTGGAAATAAAGTTTCTATTTTTCAAGAATACAGTCAAAATACTCAAATTCAGGTTTACATTTTACCATTTTCATAAATTTTAACAAATTATATCAATCAAAACAACAGCATTTATGTTAAAAATCAACTGTCGAGAATTATTGAAGGGACGTAAATAGTTCCTAACATGAGAAAAATCACCTGTTTTTATTAGATAATTCACTGTTCCATGCAGCTTTTAGCTGTACTGAACATATTTATTGTGTAAACATAACTTAATTCTATTTTTACAAATGATTTAAAAAAATATTTTTTTTTTAAAAAATGTTCATAGTTACAGATCTAGTCTCTTTAAGGGATAATTTATTCAGCAGGTCAAGGGACACTCTTCTTTGATGCAATTCTATTATTTATTTCTTCCTCCTCTTGGTCATTCCAGCATCTGAACTTCCAGCATCTGAACCAGATATTGATGCTGCCGGGGTACATTCCTCACAAGTACAGACTGCCTCAGGATTCCAACATATTGTTCCTTTCAGTGTGTTTGGTCTTCCTACCATCACTGTTCCATCTGCTGTAAAAAGCAAATGAGTATGCATATGATATTTCGATACTTGTGGAATATCGCTGCTGTCCCTTCTAAGGCAGTGACTCTGTTGTTGTTGATTCATTGTTTGTTGTTGCTCCTATTTTCTGTAGGAGTTTAAGTTTGGGTCCTTGTTTTGCGATATATTTTATAGCTAGTGTTCTTTATAGGTTTGCAAGGAAGAGAGAGCTGGTTGCTGTACTTTGTCAGGCCTCCAGATAAGAGTGCGTACTTGAATTTTTTTTTATTTCTCAACCAAAACACATGTTTAAATTGGTGGGAAAGAAAATAAATGCAATCAATGTTAGGTGCAAAAACTATCCTTATCTGGACGTATGCTTAGTGTTGGACTGCTAGTGGTCTGTGCTTCTTCCTTGCGGTGGCCTTGGTTGGTCTGTGGTCTTTGATTGTGGTATTTTCTGGTCATACTCACTTTTTTTTTGTGTGTGTTTTATGATCTGGACCTATTTGAAATATACTAAAACGCACAGAGGGAACATGGAATTCTCTTTTATTATCACCCTATGAAGTTGGATGGATATAGTTTTGGTGCTGTCACTGGGTCTGTCCATCCATTCCCTCTGTCTGGAACCATATCTCAGTACCTATTAGTCAAATTTGATGCATTCTTTATATTAAGTGATTAGTCACATGGACATTCGATATCCTATAAGTTTCCTCAAAACCGACTCATTAACACTTGAGTTATTATCCTTGACTTAGTTTGATTAGGCAATTATAGTGCAAAATTTATATTGGCTTTTTGTTAAATGAACTCCACATTTCCCATGAGCTGGCGTGGCGTAATGGGTTTTCAATAGGCTAAGGACAAACTGCCCAGATAGACATACAATGAGTAATGGTCCTAGTAAATAAATTAAACAAAACAAATGCTTTATTTTTATGCTAAAATCGAGATCTTTACATTGTATTTTGTGTCACTAAAAATGCGCCAATTGAAGTTGGTCGAAATTGCTCTATTAAAAACGGTGTCACATAATTCCCATAATTCTATATTTAGCAATTTTAACCTGCATAGAACTAATGCATATTTAGTATATGTTTGATGGCGCATACTATGAATAAACTCAGACAATAAAATCTTTTTTTTATAGAACTAGTCTTCTGCAGCTATAGAGAAATATATTCTATTTTCTGACAATAATCAAGCAGATGTTGTTGAAACATTTAACACTACCTCAAGATATATACATGACTTGTGGGAGTTCTGTGTTTGTCTTTGTTTTCTTATGCATTACTTTGTGTCCATTCTAGTTTTGCAATCATCTTGACAAAGAAGAGAAAGCTGGTTGCTTTGCTATTACTGTCTTACAGATGTATTGTTTCTATAAATGTTCTGTGCCTCTTCCTCACAGTGGCGTAGGTTGGTCTACAGTGTGTGATTGTGGTATTTCCTGACATACTCATTTACATTTTGCTTTATATTGATAATCCTTATTTTGAACAAATGGTAAGTCAGATATATCCCACTGAACTTCAGTTAAATAAGGCAAATTCCTCAGATACTGAAGTCCCATTTTTGGACTTAAGACTTGTCCAGTTTCAACTAAAATTTATGGTAAACCAGACTATTTTACTTTTGAAATATACTGAGCAAAAGTGAAAACGCTACACTACAATATTTTATTTTCATGACAAAGAATTTGAGAAAAAGTATTTACTAAAACTTGATAATGTTATCCAGACATCCAGCGAACGAGTCGTTGAAATTCCATCAATTTGTCTCTTTTGATGTCTTAGTTATGTTCCTGTTTTGTTCTTTAAGCTTTTTTTAAACTGAATTTTGAAATTGCACAAAACAAAACAAGATTGATTTGCTTATCAGAATTAGTCATACTTGTGGTGCGTAAAAAACACAAGAAAACTGACTTATCACTTGAAACAAGCTAAGAAATCAATTTTGAATTTATCATATTTGTAAATTGTTTCCCTTTGACAAAAAATTGGAATATTAAATGTTTGTTAATCTTCGATTATCACGATTTTAGATAACTTCATTTGCCAAATCAGTCAGACCTATCAGCGCATTGTTCCAACCTTTTCACAACTAGTAAAGTCCCAGACTAAGATACAACAACACATTGATTTTCCTATGGAGATTTCAGTGATAAAATTTCAAGCTTGGCAATTTGATGAAAACCCAGCTTTTCAAGATTGATTTTCTAAATGTTCAAAATACATGTGTATTAAGTCCTTCACATTTTCTGAATGTCGCATGTCCAGACTACTTTTTTGTGCAGTCAGACTTGGTTGGCATTGAATTTCTAAAGACCTAAACTGTGTGAGATTTCTGTTCAAATTTGTAACCTGAAAAGTTGGACCTCTCTCACATTTAAATGCCTTTCATATCTTTCCTTGTTCCGTAATAATTTACTGTTATGCATAACCCAGTATTTGAACTTTAAGATACACTTTCATTTGTTTTACTGGCTTGCTTTATTTTGTAAATAAATTGCAAACAATTCAGGTGTAGCGTTTTCATTTTTGTTCAGTATAGTTAATTTTCCATTTCTTGATGGAGATGTTCCTAGCTCCCCTTCCTATGATGTATACATTTGGCAACTTATTCATTTTGCAAGAGTATATTCTAATGTTGATGACTTCAACAACTTAAACAAATTTTTGACTTAAATTACTTAAACCAGGTTATTGATACCATAAACTTTGTAAAGCTTTTTCTAAATTTTATTACTAACACTCGAAGTTGATTGTTAAATACAATATTTGCTTAAAGACTCTTCTGCAACAAGGCATATCAGAACCTGTATTTTATGGCTATTTAGTTATAAATTTAAAACAATTGTTGGAAAGCCTAATTTTAGGGTAGCAGGTCAACTCAGCCTGAAGTCAAGTCGGCCCCTTAGTCAAGTCGGCCCTGGGTTAACTCGGCCCGGTAACATACATGTATATGATATACTGTCTGCATAATCTTTCGGACTAAATCAAAGATTGATATTTAAAAATATTGACAAACATTGCAATTAAGCTCTTAATTGATCGAATTGAGGGTTAACTTGCTACTTGATTAAAGGTAAGCACTCGCTGTCTTGAATTTAATGGAAGTTTAAACACTTTGTCAAGCACTCACTGATCGCTTTCCCATATCTTGCAAACAAGGCAATTATCGTTTTATTAACATTGAATAAGGAAAAAACTTCTTCCAGACTAAATTCTCTTTGTTTTACATCTTCCTTTCCTCACATGCCGTTATGAAGTTGGACCCGTTGAGTAGGCCAATACAATTATAGTCAAGATTGACAGACCAAGGATATAGATACGACCAAACATTATTCCCTCAAACTTTTGTTGAGTATTTTTAATAAAACACATAAAAAGAATGGCATTCTTATAATTGAAAATAGTAGGTATAGGACCAGGCCGAGATGACCGGGCCGAGTTGACCCGGGCCGACATGACTCAGGCCGACTTGACCCGCATTCAATTTTAGTGATCAATTCAAAAAACATTAATTAACGTTATTAAAGAGTGGGATACAACATGGATATCATGCGACAGTCTGCATGCCTGGTTGTATACCGAACCACGGTTTATAGCTATGGTTTCCTCTGTATGGTTTCAATTGCACGATGGTGGGTCGGTCCTCAGACTCAATGACGGCCCTGTCGTAAAGCTTTATATCTGTTAGTTGGTGCCTGATGCTTGTGGTTGGCTGGGCCCACCATAGCTCAACTTGAGGTTTTCTTTAGCTCTGACTATCTGTGAGTCATGGACCCTTTTCTTTGTTTCATCATAGTGTATTAATTTGATTTGATTGTTTCTCTAATATGATATATTGCATTAGTTAGGAAGCCTCCATGCGAGGTTAACAATTTTGTATTTTGATAACAACAGAATCAAGGGCGAAGATTTTGCACCAGTAAAATGCATTTAAGTCCCCGGTAGCTTAGGCTGCTGTCCATTCTAAGGTGGTGGTTCTGTTGTTGATCTATTGTATAATGTACTTCCCATTGTTTGTGGGGGTTCTGTGTTTTTCTTTTATGTGTCATGCATTACTATGTGTCCTTTCTAGTTTTTCAATCATCTTGAAGAGGAAGAGAGAGCTGGTTGATTTGCTTTTATTGTCTTACGGTTGTCTTGTTACTGTAAATGTTCTGTGTCTCTTCCTCTCGGTGCCGTGGGTTGGTCTGCAGTGTGTGATTGTGGTATTTCCTGATCATACTCACTTTTTGTAATTATGTGGCTCATATGCTTACCATTCTGTTTGTACAGGACCATAGGACCCTTGCTAGGTAGTAGCCATTCATCTCCTCTACAGGCTGTTTCAGCTAAAATATACACATACACAATAATAGTAAAGTATAATAGACTTCATGGTCCCATACTTTCCTGGAGATTGATCATAAAAAGTTTTCTACGACCATTCTCCTCCATTAGGCTGATTCAAGAAGGGTTGCCAGTTGCAAGCAAAAGTATGTCACTGGTTAACTGCTTAGTCAAGCTTGCCCAGGAAAAAAGTGTGGTTAGGTGAACTGACCATCCAGACATGACCATAGCTGTAAACATGGACATAAAGAATCAAACAAATTTCTCACAAGTTTCCATTTCATATGAGTGTCGCTAGTTTGCGACTCAAAGCTTTGTTTAGCTTGTGTTGTGTTGATGTTTTATGTCCCAGTCAACAATTTTTCAGATGTGCCAGGACGTTTTCAATCTTCCTTGGTTGAACAAGTTCTAGGCAAAGAACAAAATGTCTTGCTAAGGATACAACATAGTGCTTCCAGTGGGCATCGAACTAGGAGCCCTTTGATGCCAAGTAAAACATGACCTCTCCACTGAGCCACTGCACTTCTCTTTAGCTAATTTGAGACAGGCTTAAAGCTATGATGAATTATTATTTGCTTAAAGGATTTGACATTTTGAAATAGTAAAAAGTTGTAGCATTATACATTTTGAAATTGTAAAATATTTGAAATTAGAAGTATATATTTTTTTCATGTAATTCACACAAACAAATTGGCACTGTGTAATACTCTTATGCACGTCTAAAACGCGTAGAATTAGCCACCCTGATGTTATTTCAGACTAAAGAGCCCATACATTGTGTGGCTTAGCTGCAATATTCTTTAACACATTAAATTATTAAAACTTTATGAGGTTGATTATGCTAGCGTTATTTTTGTAATAGTTATAAAATGATGTGTAACCAAAGTATATGAACAACATATCACAAGCGAACTAATAGTTTTAAGTAATCAATCCATTAGACAAGTTTTGTTTCATAAACATATATATAATTAGCCAAACAAAATGGATTTTAAAATGATTCGATATGATGCACATTTTTTTGCGTTGTTAAAGCATATGAAAAAAAACAATTTTAATGCAATGCTATTAATACAAAACCTGAAAACTTATGATTGCTATATGGTTTCACATAGTTTTCAAGTAAATGTATTTTGTAGTTTGTAAGATTTTCACAAATTTTAAATGTATCATTAGTGTATCACATATCTTACCTAGCTGCAAGCTAGTTGACCTCTGAGTCCAGCCTATCATTAGTATATTGCTTCAAGAATCTTACAGAGTATCACGCATGGTTGTGTCAAAATGTATGTGATGCGCTGACTTTTTTGTTGGACAAAATCTTTATTCGATTTGGCACTAAGCTGTATAGACAAGTAGTTGGGATTCCTATGGGCACTAATTGTGCTCCCCTGGTTGCAGATTTATTCCTGTTTTGTTATGAGAGGGACTTTATGATGTCTCTTTCTGATGATAAGCAGGCTGATGATATTGATGCGTTTAACACTACATCCAGATATTTTGACGATATCTTAAATATTGATAATGTTTATTTTGACAATTTGGTTAGTCAAATATACCCTTCAGAGCTCCAACTGAATAAAGCCAATACTTCTTGATACCGAAGCTGCATTTTTAGACTTGCATTTGTCAATTTCTAATGATATTGTTTCTACCAAAATTTATGAAGCATTTTAACAAGCCTATCTGCTCCATATTATACGAAGGTCTTGGCTCAGACATCCAATAGTCATTGGATCCATGATATTCCCGATTATGGAATGAACCAAAGACAGCCTCTCCGATTATGAGTTAAACAACTATATACGATTTATTTTAGACTTTTGCTGGGCCTGTTCATAAATGGCGTTGTTTTTAAACCTGCATCACATAGCAACCAACGTAACGCCTGACATTACGTCATTATGTCATTAACGTGACGTCCGGTTTTTATAAATGTAATTATTAACTAAAATTACCTCCTGTCCATTTCTTACCCTCCTCAAAATACTATACATTTTGATCAATTATTAATCTCAAATATGATATAAATATAGAATATTCTGCGCCGCTGCTTGACTTGGTGAAATTGGTTAATGCTTAATTGTCCGTTAATCAAACCGATCTTTAATTGATAATTGTAGGCTATTTAACTATATGTATTCTTTAACAGAAGTCAATTAATCTACAATCATATCTCGATATTATTAAAGTTATATCAGTAGAGAACACAATTTTTAGCTCACCTGACCCGAAGGCTATGGGTGAGCTTATAGGATGGGATTCGAGCTGGCGTCCATCTGTCCGTGCGTCCCTTCACACTTTCAGACATGATCATCCCTGAGACCAGCTGGCGGATCTTAATCAAATTTCATCTAAAGCATCATTGGGGTGGGGGATCGGCTGCATTAGGTTTTGGGCCAGATTGGATCAGAACTCTGGTTTCCATGGCAACAGATAGCTCCCATAGGGTTATAATGGGAAAAATCTTGTGAGCACTCTAGCTCTTCCATTGTTCATTGGATCTTCTTTATTCTTGCAGGTAACAATGACAGCAATAAAGCAGCTTGCATGGGTTCGAAATTCAGCAAGATTGGACCAGGGTCTGCAGAGTTAGCTACCCTAGAACGTCTGAAAAATCTCCATGCACTTATAATGGGAGAAATGTTGTGAGCACTTTAGTGCTTTCATTTTTGATTGAATCTTATTCATTCATGCAGGTAACAAGGACAACCATGAAAGCTTGAATGAGTTAGAATTTCTGCCAAATCCCATCATCAACTACTGAGTTAGCTGCCCTTGAGGATTTGAAAAATGAATGTATGATGTGAGCACTCTAGCACCTTCGTTTTTGATTGAAACTTATTCATTCTTGCATGTAACAAGGACAGCTATAAAAGCTTGGATGGGTTTAAAATTCGGCAAGATTTGACCTGGATCTACGGAGTAAGCTGCCCTTATATGTCTGAAAAATTCTCCATGACTTACAATGGGAAAAATGTTGTGAGCACTATAGTGCTTTCATTTTTAAATGGATCTTCATCATTCTTGCAGGTAACAAGGACAACTATAAACGCTTGGATGAGTTTGAATTTCTGCCAGATCCCATCACCAACTACTGAGTTAGCTGCCCTTGACCATTTGAAAAATTAATGTATAATGTTGTGAGCACTCTAGCCACCTTCATTTTTGATCAGATCTTATTCATCTTTGCATGTTAGAAGGACAGCTATAAAAGCTTGGATGGGTTCAAAATTCCGCAAGATCTGATCTGGGTCTATGGAGTTAGCTGCCCTTGAATGTCTGAAAAAATCGCTATAGACTTATAATGGTAGAAATGATGTGAGCAGTCTAGTGCTTTCAGTTTTGGATGAATCTTCATCATTCTTGCAGGTAACAAGGACAACTATAAAAGCATGAATGAGTTTGAATTTCTGCTAGATCCCATCACCAACTTCTGAGTTAGCTGCCCTTGAGCGTTTGAAAAATGAATTTATAATGTTGTGAGCACTTGAGCACCTTCATTTTTGATTGGATCTTATTCATTCTTGCAGGTAACAAGGGCAGCTATAAAAGCTTGGATTGGTTTGAAATTCATCAAGATCGAACATGGGTTTATGGAGTTAGCTGCCCTTAAATGTCTGAAAAAATATCCATACACCTATAATGGGAGTAATGTTGTGAGCACTCTGATGTTTTCTTTTCTGAATTGATCTTCATCATTCTTGCAGGTATCAAGGACAACTATAAAAGCTTTAATGAGTTTGAATTTCTGCCACACTTGACCAGCAATTATAGTTAGCTGCCCTTGAGTGTCTAAAATATAGCTCTATTATGTTTTGACCATATTAGTTCAATCATTTTTCATTTGATCTTCTTCATTCTAGTCAATAGCCAGGACATACATAAAAGCATGGATAAGTTTGAATTTTGGTCAGATCTCATCACTGACTATAGAGTTATCTGCCCTTGAGCATCTGAAAAATATAGTTGCACCAGGTTTCCTCCGCAAGTTTTATTCAGATCTTTTTAATACTTGCAGATAATCAGATCTGGCATAATATCTTGAGTGTTTGACTTTATCCTGATCACTCTTTCAAGTTCAGAGTTACCTACCCATTAGCATCATAAATTATGGTGTCTACAAACATTATGCTGGCTCCCAGGTGAGCGATCGTTGCCCATTGGGCTATATGTTTACTGCTCTTGTCAATTTCTGCTGCCCAAATTGTAGCTCACCAAAACGTACATGGACATCTTCTAGTAGGCTTAACTGTCTTTTAAATCTGGACCTCGTCTTAAACTTTGAGCTGATGATAGCACTGGACCTCTTTCCAAAACAGAATTTCTTCTAAAATTTAGACCTCTTCCTGAACTTAGAAATCTTCTTAGACTTCACATTTTCCCAAGACTGAGGACTCTTCTTAGACTTTGAACTATTCCAAAACTTATATCTCTTCTTTGACTTCGCACCATCCCAATACTTAAATATCTTTGTAGACTTCGAGCTATCCCAAGACTAAGATATCTTCTTTAAATATAATTTGTCCCTGGTAGTCTCGGATCTATATGTCGCATGTGTCATAGCTGTCTGAGGTTGTTTGATTTTACCCTTCCCGTCCATGCCAAAAAAAATGCATATTCAATAAGGGTAGCTGGATCAAGTGGACATTCTTTGGGTCCTACATTTGCAGCAAATTTTGTCTTGGTCTGGCTTAGATCCCCTGTGCTGGGTGAAAGATAGTCAGTTTTATGTAAGAGCCGGTGATGTAGCTTCTGACATCCATTCAGTCCACACTGACGACTCTTAGGGCATAGTTTTCCAAGGTGTCCTTCCACTAAGCATCAATAACATAGCCGAAATTGTTTTGCAAAATTTCAACGCTTAGGCACACTTTTGTGTAGGTATTTCTGGCATTGCCAAATGCGATGGTTTGCTCTACATAACCTACAAAGTATTTGCTTCTGTAAGCTAGGAATGGTTCCTGTTTCCCCAAAGAATGTTCGTGATTTATCGTAATTTGATAAATATCGTTTTGTCTTGATATCAGCACTTGGACAAGTAAATCCATGAATTGTCTCGTTGGTGATAGTTTGAAATTCTGACTCCTGAACTACCCATGTCTTTAATGTGATTACTGATTCAGATATATTGTTCTCCTATACCCAACGATGATAGCTGGCCAGCATAGATTGTGGTAGCTTTCTTTGCAATGCTATGTAGAGGAAAACGTCCCCAAGTTCAGTTTGCTTCCCTGCTTCATGTAGACTTATTACTTCACTGTAAAGTAAGTATGCAAACTGTTCTAAGACTTTTGCATTTCCATCACGTATTTGAGGGAAGTTTCCTAAGTCTTCAAGATAAATTAAGACTTGCTGACTCTTACCTCCAAACTTCCTCGCCAGTCTTTCTTTTGCTGCTTCATATGCATGTGCTGAATGTCCCAAACTGTAGATTGCATATAGTGCTTCTCTCGCTAAATATTGTCACATTCGCAATAGCTTGTATTCTGCTGTAACAGGAGCTCTATCGATGCAAGCCAGAATAGCAGCTTTCCAGCTCTGGTACAACCGTTTATCTCCATAAAATACTGGCATTTGCACACTTTTGAGCTGACTCCAGAGGTCTTGTCCGACAGATGTGGGGCAACTATTAGTTGTTTAGCTGGGACATCATTAATTTTCATACATGTAACGGGTTCAGCATTGACATACCGGTATAAAGCATAGGTCCCAGTTGGTTGGTTGGCGTGATGAAACCGCAAAGCCTGCAAATTTCTATGTGTGCGTTCATTATGGATGTTAATATGCTCAACATACCCAGTTTCACACTTAGTAAATATATTTTCCATCCTAAGAACCATTTTTCTGTCGTTGTTTCTGTCGTAATGGCGGCGATTTTTCCGTAATGTCAGCAATTACTAATGACGTTCTGTTCTGCTTATTCCTCGATGGATGATTATAAACCTCACTCTGCTGCCATTTTGGATCTACGATATTCCCGATCATAAAATGTACCAAAGACAACCACTCAGATTATGAGTTAAACAACTATCTACAATTTATTTAAGACTTTTGCTGGGCCTGTTCATAAATGGCGTCGTTTTTAAACCTGCATCACATAGCAACCAACGTAACGCCCGACGTTATGTCGTTACGTCATTAACGTGATGTCCGTTTTTCATAAATGTAATTATTAACTAAAATTACCTCCTGTCTAGTTGTGATAGCTCTGTGGTTTATATCACTTACCTATTATTAGACAACTGCGTAGTCTGTCGTGTGACTAAGAGATTGCATTTTACAATTCGAAGAAACAAAATATATTATGTTTTGTACCATTGTGCAAGACACTTCACCTTTACTGCTTAGTACATGTTCAACCAAAGAAAACGTCATGACTGAACTATTGTTGACTGTCACGTAGAGCTATGACATCGGGTATTAAATACATAGCCATGTTTCAAGCATTTGTGGTGAATATAAATTGATCGTTTGCATTTGTAGGCATGGCATCAGCTCCCTTTTGTTCAAATAATCTCACTTTAACACAATTACCAGAAAACTGACCTGACACAGTTCTTTCAAAATTGTGGAATATTAAGTGGTTTCGATATCTGTGCTGTGATGTATTTTTTGTCTGTGCTCTAACTTATTAACCGGTTGGATTTTATCTTAACTTGCACAGATAATTATTTGGGACAGTCAAAATAAATTGATAGATTTTCGTGTCATTGACCTAATTTTCAAGGTCACCGGGGTGAAATATAAAACTGTGAAAAAGGCTTGTCTGTACTCTGTCTTCTTAACCAATAGCCAGAGTTTGACCAAACTGACATAGACACAACATTGGGAAGACCTTAATGAATGACTAGATTTCGGTAGCACTGACCTTAAATCCAAGATCACTAGGGTCACATAACTCCATTTAGTGGGAGGGGGCAACTCCATCTAATGTTATATACTTAATATTCCTAACCACCCTAGCTTGGCAATATTAAACAGTGTCAAAAATAGTAAATGAGTATGATCAGAAAATACCACAATCACAAACTGCAGACAACCCCGTGGCACCGCAAGGAAGAGCCGCTCAACCATCATGAGACACCAGGAAGACAAATTAAGCAAAGCAATCAGCTCTCTCTTCCCCATCAAGATGATTGCAATACTAGAATGGACATAAAGTAACGTACAACAAAACATAGACAATTACAGACTCCCACAATGGGAGTAACAATAAACAAAAATTCAACAACAACAGAACCACCACCTTAGAACGGACAGCAGCCTAAGCCACCGGGGGGGGGGGGCTTAAATGCATTTTACTGGTACCAAATCTTCGCCCTAGATTCTGCTGTAGTTGAAGTACAAGAAATGTTCAGCTCGCATGGAGGCCATCTAACTAATGCAATGTATCATCATGGAAAAACACTAATCAAATTACTACACCATGATGAAACAAAGAAAAGGGCTCATGACTCACAGATAGTCAGAGCTAAAGAAAACCTCAAGTTGAGCCACGGTGGGTAATGTAATGCGACAATACCAATAATTGATTTAATTATCCCTCATGTTCTAAAGAATGATCACATAGTATTACATTTTGACAAAGTTATATCAAAGCTATGAGCCATGCCAAAACAAAAGTGGTGGTAAGCTGTCCTCTTAAAAACAGAACATACCAAAGGACTGTCTCCAAAAATCTGTATATCAGTTAAAGAAGTGGGGAGGCATATCCAACTCTCTCCTGTCACCCTCTCTCTCCGCTGGTCTTTGTCTGTCTGTCTGTCTGTCTGTCTGTTTGTCTCTCATACAACTCCCATTTACTGAAATATTGTTGTATTTGCCTATCTAACTCAACATATCCAAAGACTGTTTGTAAAAAAATGATAATATTGATACCAGTTAGATAATATATTTATATTATATTCCGTTATCGGACTGGCATCTAAAGTACTTCCAGTGATTTTCAGTGCTCTCAGTGCTTTGATAAGCATGAACTGAATGGCATGCATTTAAACCTAAAATTTATCAAAAAACAACAACAACATTTTAATGAAGAAAATAAATTGTGGAAATTAGAGACTCCTGGGTATCATTTGGTAATATTGGGGGGGGGGGATTTCATTATAATCAATTTTTTTACTGTAAACGTGGGCCATTTGTAATACAAAACCATTACACGTCCTTTTAGCTATTAGCATATCTTACAGTTATATTGAAGGTTGTAACTGATTGGGGATTCACCTTACGTCACTGTCATAAACGATTTATGGAATAGTACCTTAAAGACTGATGTTATGTATCTTCAGCATATTTTTAAAGTGTAATATTAGCGTCTTACTTAAGAGTATTGTTACCTGTATCTGATAATCAGCTCATTTGCATACTGCATTTCACTAACATATTCCTTAGAGCCTATTGTGTTCGCATCATTTAGCATTTAGTTAGGTCATGACAATTAAGTGAGTATGACCAGGAAATGCCACAATCAATCACACACTGCAGACCAACCACGGCGCCGTAAGTAAGGGACACAGAATACTAAGCCCAATTTCCATGTGAATATATATGGTTCATATTTTAGTCCTAATTTGTTTTCTTTTGGGTAAATCAAAAACAAAAGTGATCTGACAATTACCATAATCGACCAAAAGGTAGCCTTGAATATCATGCGACAGTCTGCATGCTTGGTTGTAAACCCAAACACGGTTTATAGCTATGGTTCCCTCCTTAATTGCATGATGGTGGGTCAGGTCTCAGATTCAATGACGGCTCTGACGTCAAGCTTTTATTGGTGGGGCTGGTGCCTGATGCTTGGCTGTAGCTTGGCCCACCATGGCTCAATTTTAGGTTTTCTTTATCTCTGAGTATCTGTGAGTCGTGAGCCATTTTCTACGTTTCATCATAGTGTGTTAATTTGATTGTATCGTTTCTCTAAGATGATACGCTGTAATAGTTAGGAATCCTCCATGCAAGCTTAACATTTTTTGTGCTTCAACAACAGCAGAATCTAGGACGAAGATTTGGTACCAGTAAAATGCATTTAAGCCCCCCCCCTCACTAGTGGCTTTGGCTGCTGTCCGTTCTAAGGCGGTGGTCCTGTTGTTGTTGATTCGTTGTTGATTGATAATCCCATTGTGGGATTCTGTAATTGTTCTATGGTTTGTTGTGTGTTACTTTGTGTCCATTCTAGTTTTGCAATCTTCTTGATGGAGAAGAGAGAGCTGGTTTCTTTTGCTTTGTTTATCTTTGTAATTGTTGTGTGGCTCTTCTTAGCTATGGCATGGGTTTGTCTGCAGTTTGTGATTGTGGTATTTCCTGATCATACTCACTATTTTTGTGTATGGCCAGATAATCTATATTACCAATAAATCTGTGTCATTCAAGTTATGTTAAATCTGTTTTTTTTTATCTAATAGCAGAGTCAACATATGTAAGTGTTATGGGTGTCAAATACATTTGATTGCATTTTAAGTTTAGAGACCATGGCTGCCAAAATATTTTTGTTCAGAAAATAGGTTTAAGAACAATTTTGGGTATTCCCATATGGACACCAATTCTGCAGTGGGAAATGGGGAAGTTGTCTGGGTCCCGTCTTTCGGATCAATACAGTTTTCAGGTATGCTTATGTCAGGTGGATATTTCACATTTTCTGGACAAAATAAAGTAACTAAAATGTGTCCGAATTATCTATTGACCCGTTATTATAAATGATCGTCTCAGTACCAAATAATGATGAATAGATCTAGTGAAATCAAACAATATACAAAATTTCCAAGTTAAATCTGTGTATGGGATTACCAATATGGCCGGTACTTGGATTGTGTGTCCAATATATACAGTTAATTTGGGAGGCACATAATCTGACCTCTTGGCCTAGTGGTTAGCGCGTCAGACTTTAGACCCAGCAGACCAGGGTTGATTCTTGGGTGGGCACCTATTATACATTATTTTCTTCTTCTTCTTTTGTCGGCTTTATAATGCAGAATTATTTCCTACAAGTTATGTGAATTGATATAAATGACAAAAAGTACACTCCATAACGTTTTATGTTAAATTATCCTCAAAATCTGTGGGGGTGGGGTTAAATTTTGCTCTCCTGAAGGAAAATTATTTTGATGGCCCCCATTTTTTATTCGTTTTTTCTAAAAGGTAAAATAATAGTCTATGAAATAAAAACAAAACTTTCAGATTTTTAATGTCAGATTTTTTAATATACAATTTACTCTAAAAATCGTACTCCTATTTTTGGGTGATAACCAACAATAATAATTCAGTATCTTGTTGTGGCTCGGGAAGATAAATAAACTATTTCATTTTCTTAAAAAGCTTGATGTGGTGAGTAATAATTAAAATTAAAAAAAAGAAGCTGGATGGCGATTACTAATATTTTAGCTTAATATTAAGGACTTGGGTTTTTTTTCAGAAAATTTGTAAATTGCTGAAAACTTCCATGTGAGATTATGAAAAATTGAGCGTGGTGACATATCCTATTAACGTCATAAATTGACAGTCCATACATAAAACAAACTAAGGCAGTGATTCTGTTGTTGTTGTGGGAGTCTGTAATTGTTTTATGTTTTGTTGTATGTTACTTAATGTCCATTCTATTATTGCAATCATCTTAGTGGGGGCAGAGAGAGCTGGTTGCTTTGCTTAATTTGTCTTCCTGGTGTCTCGTGATGGTTGAGCGGCTCTTCCTCACGCTGCCATGTGGTTGTCTGCGTTTTGTGATTGTGGTATTTCCTGATCATACTCACTTACTATTATATGTATGCAAAGAATTAAAAAGATACCAATGTGGGAAGCATTACCCACATTTGCCCTTTAGAGGAGATATTTGAGTTTTCAAATTTAAGCCTACATGAGTGTATATATTAGCCATTTCCCAATTTCCCAGTTTTAGATGGTGATGTTCCTCGCTCTACATCCTATGGAGTCTATATCTCTCAACTCATTCGTTTTGCTAGAGCATCTAGCCAAGTTGCTGACTTCAACACTCGCAATAAATTGTTAACTCAGAAACTCCTTAAACAAGGCTATCGGTATCATAAACTTCGCATAACCTTTTGTAAACTTTATAGACGATAATATGATTTGATTTCTAAATTTCAAATTGGACTTTATCTCTCTTGTGCAAAGTACTTTCCAAACCTGAATTATATGGTGACTTGGTGTATAAATTTAAGAAGATTGTTGGCTCTAATAATTTTTCAGTGCAGTTCATTTAAATAATTTCCCATTATAAAAAGATTGGCTTAAACAGTAATGTATTGCAACAGACTGCATGCTTGGTGGTCAACCCAATCATGGTTGGCAACTTTGCTTTCTTCTTTAATTGTATGCCGGTGGGTCGGACTTCAGACACTATGATGGTTCCGACTTAAAGACTTATCTATTGATGAGATGGTAGGGCCTGATGCTTTGGCTGTTGACAAGCCCACCAGGGTTCCTGTTGGATTTCTTTTGCTCTGGTATTCAGTTTTATTATCTGTTGAGTACTTATCTTTGCTTTATCTCCTTATTATATCTTGATTTATATGTTTTAGAAGATGATGCATTGATAAGTTATGGGTCTTTCGTGCAAACCAAATATCTATGTGTCTTGATCCACTTCCGGACTAGGGGCGAGGTTGGCACGCTGTGAAACCGGTTTAAAGTAAGTAAGGGTGCAAAGATCGGAAATCGATACAATCAAGTACCACACCTGACCCAGGATACCAATGGGAAAATGATTAACTTACAGTTAGACACGACAAACGAGAGCCAAGAGGTCAGCTCTTTCCCAACAGGTGACCACAAAGCACATATAAACAGACGCTTCCAAAGACATAGCAAACACAAGACAGAACAAAAACAGAAAAGATCCACAAAAGATGCACCGCCTTGGAACGGTCAGTAAAATATTGCACTGGAGGGCTAAAGCCAGTTTAACGGCGCCAACCCCACCCCCAATCCAGACGTGGATCAAGACCTCCAGTAAAATATTATTACTGACCGTTCCAAGGCCGTGCTTCTTTTTGTGGATCATTTATGTTATTTCTGTCATGTTTTTGTTATGCTTTCATGCGCATCTGTTTATTGATGCCGTGTGGTCACCTGCTGGGAAAGGGCTGACCTCTTGGCCTTCGTTTGCGATGTCTAATTATAATTTGTCACTTTCCCATTGGTATCCTGGGTCAGGTGTGGTGCTTCATTGTATCAATTCTTGATCTTTGCCCTTTTTCTTACTTTGCTTGTGATTTTGTTCAATCGAGTAACCTGCTTTAAGTAAGTGCAGTAATGGGCATCATGGAAACAATTGTGTATTGATTGAATAACTAAATTAACTAGAATTGGGTTTTCCACAAAAACAGATGTCTTGTTAGAAAGATCCAAATGTCATTAAATGCAATTTCAAACTGAAATAATGGATATTTTTCAGCTAACAATCAATTTCATATCCAGTAAAAATATCCTGCAAAGGCAGTAAACTATTGCAAAATCATCATTTGAGGGAAAACGTAAATGATCATAGATTATTTCCATTATAATGGAAATTAATTTTGCATCTAAATCAAATGCACACCTTTAGACCTTGACACCAACAAAGTTTCAAGAAGATCTGGCTAAAATTGGGTAGAAGTCGAACCAAAAATGATTAAGTTAAAACTGCAAAAAATCTGTGGATTACAACCTACCGTCATGCACATATCCAGACCTTGACAAAAACACCGGCAAAGTTTAAAAAAAAACTCCAGCTAAAATTGTAGGAGGGGTTGCGTTCACAAGACACCCAGCATCTTTATGCTTTGGAAGAAGTCAAGTCAAAAAAGACTAAGTTCAAACTGCAAAAAAAGTGACAAAAATTAATCTGAGGATTACAGCCAAATGTCATGCACATCGTCAGACCTTGACAAAACATCTGTAAAGTTTAAAAAGAACCGGATAAAATTGTAGGAGGAGTTGCATTCACGAGATTGGAAACAATTTGTGATGGACAGTCAGACAGATGGTCAGACAGACAGACGCACTGGGAGACTTATTTGAGCAATCTTATAACAGAGAGGGATCACTTTCTTTGGCTTGAAGTGAGAAATGCGCATTTATCATTTCTGAACAACATAAACAGTTAAATTTATGGTTATGTCAGAAAGTTTCTGATGCTCTCCATTATCTTTTGGACAATGAATTTATAAGATTTAACTCAAAATTATATAGATAAATTGTTGGTATTTAAATTTCTTTGAGTTTTGTGTTGGGTCATTGTTTTGTAATGCAGTACCTATTACACTTTCTAGTTTTGCAATCATGTTGATGGGGAAGAGGGGGTTGATTGCTTAGTTGGGATTTTTGATATCTGTGTTCTGTGTCTTTTCCTCGCAGTGCCTCTAGGTTAGTGCCTCTGGGTTGGTCTGTGACCATGCCCTGGTCATACTCATTTACGTTACGCTAGTACAAGGAGTTATTATTTCTCAAAGTGTTTCAAGATGAACAGACTTTGTACATATATGCTGCTCATTTGATACAGCTCATTCCCAATAGCTCACACTGACTACTTTCTGCTTCTGTAATGTCTACATGAGCTCTAATTTATGTTTATCTAGAGATATGACTGATTATTTACCATCTGCTTCCATCATTGACATTGAGTCTGACGTGTCATATTGTTTTCGAAACTGGTAGTTCTCCGCCATTCTATCTGCAATATCATAAAGACCAATCGCCTTGTGCTCTCGATCGATGAATTCTCTCAACTCCAACATCTCACCCAATGCCTGAAATTCCACCAGTTTATATAAACATGACATAGGTCAAACATAAAACCCTTTGTATTCTGATGGATTTTCCCATATATATTGACACACACAATAAGTATGGGAATGTCCATTGTATACAATAAGGGTCACAGGTAGAGTTTTCTAATTCTTGATGTATTTCAGTTCCTGAAGGCTGTTTAAATCATAGCAAACAGTTTATACCCTGATAAATTGCAGCATGATACTGCATTTAATCTGGATCACTGTCAAGGTATCCGCTGAGGGGTTTCCAGTACCACAGCATATAAGCAGACAGTCACCAAGTTGACTGTACACCCTAAAATCATTAGCTCAACGTAAACAAAATGTCACCTGTACGAAAACGTATAGCAATACTTCAACAATACTATGGCCTAAGAGTGAGGAAGATTCTTGGCAAGAAATCATTTTTCTGGCTTGTTTTCCAGCCATAATCACAGTCATACTATTGCCATAATATCAGGTAAACTATTTAAATTAGCAAGATGTTTATGTAAATTAGCAAATTCTTGTCAAAAAATCTTGCATGGATTATTGTAAGAAGTATTGCTATAATCTCTGCCATACTTTCAGCCAGATAATGCCAGGCTTCTTTCTATGAAATCTTGCTATAATTAATGTTAAAAAGTCTTGTCGAAATTAGAGCTGAAATTATTATAATTATTAATTGCTTAAATTCTGGCTATAATTTCAGCACAGAGAGAACATTACATGTCCCCACTGAGCTGTAATGGTATTCCTGTATTGATTGCAAGTAAATCATGGTTTGATCCCAGCTCGTTGCGATGAAAATTTTTTGTGTCTGAACACGCTTTCATAGTGAACTGGCTCGCCATGACTTTAACTGAGCACTGGACCTCTAACCAAAGAAAGAAACAAACTACTCTACCTTACCCCAAGAATTACGAAAAAAACACGGAACGACTATGACATTGGCTATACAACGCTACTGAAATGTTACCTAATTTCTTTACAAAAACAGAAATGTTAAAAATCCGAGGATAAAGTCCTGATGCACACCTATAAAGTGTCATGGTCAGTTCACCTAACCACACATTGAGATAATCTGTTTTCTAAATAAATGCTTCATAAATGTCTCCCAAACTGATGATCCTAATGAAAGCATCAAAAGCGATATTTGTATAACCTTTTTTAAAGATGCATAGTCTGTAACTTTTGATCTTTTCATTTTAGAAATAATGTTTCTATTTTTCAAGAACACAGTAAAAATACTAAAATTTAGATATACATTTTATCGTTTTCGTAATAATTAACAAATTATTAGTGCCAAAACAACAGCTTTTATGTTAAAAATTAACTGTCTCGAATTATTGGAGGGACGCAAATAATTACAAACAAGAGAAAAAACACCTGTTTTTATAAGATAATTCACTTTTCCATGCAGTTTTCAGCTGTAGAAATTAGATTTATTGTGACAACATAACTTTATTCTACTTTTACAAATGATTTAAAAAGAAAATATTTTTTTTTCGAAAAATGTTCATAGTTACAGAGTATGCAGCTTTAATCATATATTGAAAACTAAACTATCGTCATGTATGTGAAAATACAATCACCACTGGTCACAAATAGTCAGACCTTTTTTTATATGTTGCTAAAGGTTAGGTACAGTTGTCGCTAGTCAGACAGTCGAATAAGACAAAAGTGTGTGTTTCAGGGGGGTGGGGGCAATATATTTGGTTAAAGTAATGTTTCGATGGATTCAGCTTTTGGACGTCACATGATAAGGATGTAGCGATGGTTTTATTTTGGTTTTAACAGAAATAATACTACAGTTCTGGCTATTTTAGCCCCAATTGTCCGTGTCCTTTGACAGAAAATAAAGCAGAACAGGTGATTGAACATGCAGAACATTGGATCTTACACAGAGATTGGATGGTGATACTGCAGATTCTGAACTTTTCGCGAGAACTTAATTTTCACTAATATTCGCGATTCGCTGCCACGTGAATTCAAAGTTCTGGCTAATATTGACTTACCCAAAATCAAGTTGCATTGATCGTTGAAGATCTTTTAGAATGGCTTATGATGGACAATGGAGCAAACAGATACTGAACAGAGAAAATTTTGCATTAATGTCATTTACTCACTCATTAATTTTATCCACAAAAGATAAAATTAATGAGTGAGTAAATGACATTAATGCAAAATTTTCTCTGTTCAGTATGGATAGAGTCCAATAGAAAACAGGTGTAGCAGCTTAATACCGTTATTCATTCATTCAAGTTCATTCAGAAAAAAATAATAACACTGCAGGTAAAACAATTGTACGGATTTAGCGATTAATAATGATCATGGCATGTAAATCCTCGGTGCCTCAGTAGGTAGAGAGGTAACTGTAATAATATGCACATGAGCTATGTAAAAAGTTAAGGGTTGAATCCCATTGTTTAGCATTTTATAGGCTTATTGATATGCTCTATTCTTTTTCATTTGTTTCCATTGTGCATTTTCTTATTCTAGATATTTTCTTATTTTGTGTATTTTCTTTATATTTTTTAATATTTTATTTTTTCAATTTTTATATTTTAATTTTTTTAACGAATAGTATTTTATTTCAATATATATATGATATAAAAAGTTCATAAAATAATGCCAGCTTAGTGAGATTTTGATCGCAATACTGAGCATCAAAGAATCAGGTGAGCATGCAGAAATACGCAAACTCACCAGAGTGTTTGCCGCTCGCATACACAACGTACTGTGTGGATGTAGATGAAGACTCATTTTAACTTTAATTATTGCATAAAAACCCGTGTCGCACGCTATTAACAGCCATGTTTTTACCAGCAAAACCCCATGTATTAATCAGGCATTTTACGTGTTGTTGATGCACGGCTTTTCTACTTTACATATACGCATTCTAGGCCGTCACAAAAATTGACGTCATCAACAGTAGCGTGTATAGAAACGAACGTAACTCAGTGGCGTAAGGATGACGTAAGTTTTTGCTCTGGAACAGGCTTTTTCAAAACCTACGAATCCTTTATGCTTTTACGCGCCATTATAGTAATGCAAAAATGAACTTTTCGAAGCGTTTTCCCAAAGTTTTCAATTGACAATATAACTTTATGCAGTAATAACGATCAAACGTGGTTTTCGGATACACTAACGTCTGCTAGACCCTTCGTGGGTCGTTAAAACCCTCGCCTTTAACTGGTTTTCCTGTAAAGCCTGAAATATCGACGTAAGCCTTTTTGTTCAAAGGCGGATCCACGACTCCAGGAGAAGTGATTCAGATACATTAGGGAGGGGGGTCGATTTGCAGATGAACTCTCATTTTTCTTGAATATCCCTTTAAAAATGAAATAATCTGCTCTGAACCCCCCTGAACCTCTTCTGGATCCGCCACTGTTTGTTACAGCGCTAGGTTATTCAAACTGCCCACTGAAGGAGTAAGAAAAAGAAAAAAAAAAGAAAATAAAAACTCAGGGATTCGAACCCTCAGAAAAAATACAGGTTCGAATATGTAAATATCGCTACTTAACCAATGGACCACTCGTCTGTAACACCAAATGATAGCTTTAAAGCATAAGTTAGGATATAACTACCAATATCCTCGTTTGTTTACCTGTCTAAATGCGGGATTACCTTTTATTATCAATAGACCTCTCCGATTACAGTTATATTTAGTGACGTCACTGTACTCTATACAAATTTTACCTCTAAAAAGAAATAAAGCGCTCATTGTCATCGACCGGAAGCATTTTATCAAATACTGACCTGTCTGATTTGAGCACTGCAGGTACATGTGACATATTTGTTTACCAAATGCGTCACATAGTCATGTGATTCGACCGATTGGCTGATTCAATATTGTTTATCAAGCGCGTCATCATGTGTCACTGAAACTGTTTCAATGAAATTGCCATGCGGAGAATGTCTTCAAAAATGTTTTAGTGCAAACAATATGATCAGTCTATGGCTGAATACCGTAATACCTATCATTGTTATGATTTGGCTACCCAATATGACTAGATATCTCCAATGAAGGATTATCTATAGGCATTTAACGCTTGTTACTTTTTAACGTAGGTGTTTTGAGTAATGCGCACCGCCTAACAGCACAAACCCGATTTTTCAGTCGCGATGTCCCATAGCAGACAGGTCGATCCTTTAGTATCACACATGCGCAGACAATGATAAAGCGCTGTTTCTCGCAAATTGACCAGATGTAGTTTAAAGGTCAAGTTAAACTGTTATTGGGCATGAAAAGATCAAGGTCATTTTACGTGAGCGTTCAACCGTTACACAATAGACGCTTAGTGATACCTAACAAAAGTGTTGAATTGATGGCATGGACAAACGAAAGATAAGAGATCAATAATAATAAAATACTAATACCTGATTTATGATTCAGATATGGACCAGTGATTTTGAGCGTGTTCAGACAGACAATGACATTACAATGACAGTTTGTGTCGGCAGGCCAGAAATGGCTATTCTATGCACAACAACTTTTGATCTTTAGGAAACTACAATTTGCATGACTAGTTTCAACCCACGAAAATGACTGACCACAAGAATGATTGCTTGCGAATTTAAAACCTCACAAATAATTAAGAAATAAAAAAATCTCGAAATAAAGATCACGCAAAATTTTCCGAATCTACAGTATGTCAAACTGACAATGCTACAGGTGAGGTACCTTCAATTCCAATATTGAAAACCACGTCTATGATATGGACTTACCTGATTGTTGCCTATTGCCTAACAACTTGTTTACGTTGAGCTAGTGAGTTTAGAGTGTACAGTCAACTGCCCTTCTGATTTTGTGACTGTCGGCCTATACATTGTAAGTATACAAAAGTTTTAGCATAAAATAAGAATTAGTTCCTCATTAAATAGTTTAGATATATGTCAAAGTTCCAGATAAAGAGACACTATGAGCATAAAGTTGTAATTATTTTCTTGCCCATCAATTTGAAGATTTGTTTTGGTTGCTCAGAAGTACCATCTCAATTAATGAAAACTTCGATATTGGTTGTGTGTTAATTAAAAAAGACATGATCAATTGGTCCACTTCACCTTATGTTGGCTTCAGTATTAAATGATACCATGACAAAAGTAAATGAAAAATAGTTCATTCAGGTATGTTGAAGCTTTCAAAAACGATTTTAGGGATTTTGATAAGTTGTATGTCGTGTGCATTTTATTGAGTGTAGGTAAAAAAGTTGACACCTAACACTATGCGTATTAATATGCATTACTAGATGGAGTTTTCAGAAGGAAACATATTCCCCCAACCACTTCACGCGAATCTCATATTGACCTTGAAAATTATCCACGGTCACCAAAATTTAAACATTTATTAAGGTCTTCCCAGTGATATATCCATGCCAGTTTGTTCAAAATCTGGCATTTGGTTCAGATGATAGGCTATTTAAATAGAGTTATATTACCCTGGTGACCATAAATAATAGATTAGGTCATTCATTATGGTTTTCCCAATGATTTATCAGTGCCAGTTTGGTAAAAATTTGATAATTGTTTAAGGAAATAAAAAGATAAAAGAGCACACCAGAAGAACAATGATCTGGCAGAAATGTTTCATACAGTAGTATGATGTAAGAAAAGACCTGGCATTTATCGTAAATATATAAAAGCAAACTGTTTTGTTTGCTTGTTGGTGATAACCGTTGCAGTTTGATTCCAGATCAGGTAAGGTTGAACCTTTTTAAGGGCAAGAATTGGATCCAAACAGTCCGACACTTTGACTTCAAACGTTGTATTTAAAAAAAAAATATAATTCATTAAATTTAGATACATATTGCACTGATGAGCAGCAAAGCTTTTTATTGCATTATAGTAATAAAAAATGACTTCATGTGCGAAAATTCTTACCTCATCCACATTTCCCCCTTCTACAAGATTAGTCTCTTCAGCACAGGTATCACTTTGACTACGACAGAAGTCCTTTGTCTTCATTAAACAGTTGTTTGGCCTGTTAGTGCATGGGTCCATTAGCCAGGCAGTATCAGTGATATCACCGATAACAAACCTTACTAATAAGTGAAAGCTCTAAAAGAGATAACAAAACGCATGTGGCTTTAAGCACTCTTGCTGACAGTTGTAATATTTTGTTTGATGTAAAGACAGAAACTGGGATAAATCAACAAACTCTTATATTAATAGCGGTTGAAAAGATATCAAATTTATTTTTGCCAATAAACTTGCAGAGTTATGGATTAACTTTAGTCCTACTTCAAGGGTATTGGTATTGTTGGTATTCAATGGAAAAGTGTAGAAAAACTAGTCTTGAGTGAGCATACCAAACGTACTCAGGAAATATTGGGTTACTTGAAGGCATAGTTTGCACTCTGAAAAAGTTTTTCTAGAATGCTAACCTTTGTAAACAAAGTTTATCTCATTCACATGTAAGATTTATAAGATAGTAGGATCGTGGGAAGGATTAGAATGTGACTGAAAAGTGATGTCATTGTCATGTTAAAATGATGTCATCGTGTTTTGTCGCATCTCAACATATGAATACTAGGAGCCTTTTCTTAAAATTAAAATGGGCAATTTTATGATGATCAAGAAAAAAGAATCCATTATTTATATGAGAATTGAGAATCCAGTTTTTTTTTTCTCTCAAATATTAGGTCTCGTTAGAGGCAGACTATTGCTTGGCCAATGCTAGGCGTGAGAAATGTTGGACTTTCCATTAACTGAGTGAGGAAATGTCACAATCGTAGATCCTAGATCAACCCAATGCACCAAAATCAGTACCAAATACACGGCTACAAACATAATGGGAGCAACAACAATGAACCAACAGCATAACCACCACCTTAAAACAGACAACAACTACAGCTACTGGTTGTACAGGTCATATCTTCACCCTTAGGTTTTATATTATGCTGTTATTAAAAAACACACAAAATGTTTAGCTCGCATGTAGATTACCTAACTTTCCAATGTATCACCACATGAAAACAATAAGCCAAATCAACTTACTGTGATGAAATTAAGAACATAAGGATCCATCGTAAGTGTGAGGTTGGGATAGAAAAATCCATCCTGAGGATCATAGATTGGCATCTCGAGGCTTACAGAGTGATGACAATCAGTGATCACAAGAAACAGATTTTTCTATCCCATCCTCACACACATGGATTCTTTTTTTTGCTCACCACTTAGTACCTCATTTTATATAGAAAAAAACATGAAAAAGGCTTCTAAAAATCCTGAATACACTGAGATGGGACATATAATTTTTATGTGACATGGTGACGTCATTTTAACATTACAATAACGTCACAGATTGACGTGCAGTGAGCGAGTTGTAGTTTGTTTTTATCTTTCCCAAGGGCTGGTATGGGTATGTGAGATAGAATGATCTCACATGGGTAAAAACATAGGAAATCCCAATCTGGTGTGCGAGAAATATAGAAAACACTGCTAAAAGCTTTAGGCCAGGGCTGTCATTTAGGCTTTATGCCTGACTCACCATCGTGCACTGGGTGGATTAGATTCTTGTAAGCAAATACAGATGTTTTCAAGCATGTACGTTCTTTATATTCTTATTGACTTGTTTTACCAGAAATGTACTAAAAAGGCCAAGAACCTATGTCAAATCTTAATTTACTCTTTAAAGCCATTAAAGGTTCATCAAAAAGCTGCCAAGAGTTTGCCGTAAAAACATATAAGGTCGTAGTTGTTCTTAAAAAAATAAACAATAACACTACTTTCCAAAAAATTATATTATGGTTTTCTCAACTGATAAACAAAAGATGATGTCACATAGCTTAATAGTATCTCTGTACTAAACAAAAAGCCACAATTTTGTCATTCCAGGCAGCTATCAATTTCGCTGCACATTCATATAAATGCACAACAGCTTTAACCCATATAAGCCAAGCATCCTTTTCTATGGAACAAAATCAAATAGCACAGACCCAGATCAGACGCTGCATAATGGGGCGTCTGATCAGGGTCTCTACGTTTTACTCCAGAATGTTCATTTTAAAAATTAATTTGAATGGAAAGGAAGACTACCACCCAACATCCCTTTAAATGGAATGGACATGCCCAATTATTGATAATGGGAAATCCCATTTGGCTTAAATGGGTTAAGCAAGTGTTTGAACTACATATTGTCAAAATACATAAGTATGATCAGAAGATAAAAAAATCACAGATAACAAAAACCAGCACAAGGCACTGTAAAAATTGAAATGGCACAAATAATAAATTCTATACAGTATATAATTGTCAAATGCAAATCCTGACTCGAAATAATAGGAAAGCTAAATGTATGCATGGGGAGACGTTTTACAGTAACAACGCATTAAAAACCAACAGCTGCGACATGATTAACAAGTGAGTAAGACCAGCAAATGCTACAATTACAGATCACAGACCAATTAATGCCACCAACAAGAAGAGAGAAAGCAATGGAAGGAATTATGTCAAGAGCAAATCCTTACTATAAAATAAATGAAATTAAATTAGGAGTTATCCATCTGGCAGAAATCTTTGACACTTTCAAAATTAGCTTCAAAATGAAATAAACAATTGATAGTGATATACCAACAATTTTATCAACATCTTGAATTGCATATTTACATCAATATAATTGTTTTCCCATTTATGTGATATTGGTCTTGTCCGTCTATTAAAGTCGCTTATTGTCTTGATTTTGCAATATTTTAGCGTAGTCTATGCCAGGATAAAATCACCTTTGGACTGTCTCATATCCATGGACTTGTTTAAGCTTTTATGTAAGTTCAAATGGTTTCAATAGTAAAGGCATGTTTCTCAACAAGCCAGCAACTATCCTTATTGAAATAAAAAAATATTAAACAGAGAGAGAGAGAGAGAGAGAGAGAGAGAGAGAGAGAGAGAGAGAGAGAGAGAGAGAGAGAGAGAAAGAGAGAGAAATAACATACTAACCCATGGCAAAAATAATCGGAAGAGACGCTTGACTACAGACATTAAAGAGAAACAAATATTCCATGACATCAGGACAAGGTTGTAGAACGTGTGATGACTATGGTCACATTATTATAATGCATAGAAATTAAAAAGTAGTTATAATAAACAACTACAACAGATCATGATAAGAGTCATAAGGAAGGAAGATACCATACTGATTTATACTTTTTTCAGTAAAACTGCAAGCAGTTACAAAAGTACGTGATAATGACAAAGGAAATACCACAATCACACATTGCAGAGCAACCTGCAGCACCGTAAGGAAGAGACACAGAACACTAACAGTCACAAAACATCAGGGCGTCAATAAAAGTAAAGCAACCAGCTTTCTCTTCCTCATTAAGATGATTGCAAAGCTAGATAGGACATTAAAGTACTGTATAACATAACAAGGACCAAACATTGAACCGTTGCAAACAATGGGAACAGCATTGAACAATGAATCAACAACAACACAACCTCCCCCCTTAGAATGGACAGCAGCTGAACAATTTTGGGGCTTAAATGCATTTTACTGACACCAAACCTTCACCCTAGATTCAGTTGTTGTAAAATCACGAAACCAGCTGGCCTCAAGGTCTCAGGCTCTAAATAAAGCGCAATGATTGGCTGCTTGCGGACACGTGTCCCCAAGGAGCCAATCATTGCGCTTTATTTTGAGTTTGAGAATGTACTCAAGTTTTACAACCTCGAGGTCTGACTACAAACAAAGAGAAGAACACAATCAAAGTAAAGCAACAATCTCCTTACATTGATGGGCCTCTTCGTGAGAAAACCTGTCTTCGGGGTTCCGTACAAAGTGAGATTCAAGCCAATATCCTCAAGTACAGAGATTAGCGAGAAAATTAAAATTTCGCTTGTAACAAGTTTAGATATGATACTTTCCACAAAGCGAATAACGAAGGCGCTGATCAATCTAAGTGGATGCACAGGCTGGTCTGCGCCTGTGTTATTCGCAAACCCCCGAAGTCAGGTTTTCTCACGTCGAGGCCCATTTATAAGATGCTTGCAAGACCAAAGATGGCAGAACAAAATCACACCACAAACCCCAAAAGCAAGTGACTAAAACACCACATGCTACACAATTGAAGCAGCTACAAACAATAAATTAACGACAACAAACCGCAGCCTTAGATGGACTGCATAAAATAGCTTAACAATAAAGGGAATGACATCATCTCTGGTTGCATTATGCAAGCATTTACATTTGTCTTAGCAGAAGGTCCTAATTTAATTTGAATATCACTAACAATCCTATGGTAGTTTATCTGTTTTGCAAGTATTACTGTCTTGAAGGGTAGTTTGTTTGCAAACCTAATAGGTGAATTTAAAATAGAAACCACTATCTATCCTAGCTTACTGATTTTATCTGCAACATCTTGAAATCACATACCCTACCCACTGCTGTATCATGGAAATTGTTTTTATATGATCCTTCTATTCATATAACTTTACCACTACCACCATGCAAAAAGTGTGTATGATCAGGAAATACAACAATCACACAATGCAGACCAACCGACGGCAGCGTGAGGAAGAGCCAAAGATAATTAACAGTACCAAGACAACAGAAAGCCAATAAAAGCCACTAAAAGCAAAGCAACCAGCTCTCTTTTCCTTGTCAAGATGATTGCAAAACAAGAAAAGCCACAAAGTAATGCATACCAAAACAAAAACCAACACAGAACCCCCACCAACAATGGGAGGTACATAGAACAATAAATCACTAACAACAGAACCACCGCCCTACAACGGACAGCAGCCTAAGCCAATAGGGGAGAGGGAGGGTAGTTTAAATGCATTTTTATGGCGAGAAAGTTTCGCCCAAGATTATGTTTTTGTTCAAACACAAAGATCGTTTAGCTCGCATGGAGGCTTTCTAACTAATAATCACAGAGAAACAATCTAATCAAATTAACACACTATGATGAAACAATAAAAAAGGGCTCATTACCCACAGATAGTCAGAGCTAGAGAACACCTCAAGTTGGTACCAAACTAATTCCTGGACATAGCAGTTTACTTTGGTAGTTAGTTATGCAAATTATCTAATATCCATATTCATGAATATTAATGAAAACTTAAGAAATGAGAGATAAAATCTCAGAAAAATTAAGGGGTGTACATATAAAATTACCAATATCTCCACTGCTATGCGTTCTAGTGTATCAAACTTGGTGCCAAATCAATGCTTAGACATAATACTTTTATCTTAAGGTCAGCTTTGAAGAATAGTTAACATAAATAGTTATCAATTTTAATTCAAACAGAAGAAATCAAGGGAGTGTTCTTACAAATCTAATAATATCTCAATTGCTAAGTGCCCTAGAGTACCAAAATTGGTTTTCTTACAAATCTAATAATATCTCAATTGCTAAGTGCCCTAGAGTACCAAAATTGGTTTTAAACTAATGCTAAGACAATAGTATGTTTAACAAATTATCAAATTTTAAAATGGTCATATTATAATATTCATGAATATTGATGAAACCATGAGCATTTTGAGAAAATACTTGAAAATTAAGGGGATACACCTACAAAATTACTCATATCCCAGCAGCTTATAGTCCTTACATAGCAAACAAGGTGCCAACTTATTGCTATGACACAGCCCTTTATCTCAATGGTAATATTTGCCAGTTGTCTTATTTACATATTCATGAAAATTAATATTATTATTAGAATAAAGAGAAAAATCGCCGAAAAATTAATGGGGTATACCTACAAAATTACCAATATCGTAGCTGCTAATTGCCCTAGAGTAGCAAACAATATACCTAATTTAAGTCTATACGTAACAGTTTTACCTAGTGGGAAGATATAAGAATTAACTAATTTGTTTAAGATCAATATGTATACAAATTGATAGTTATGAATTGGATCATTTTGATAAACATGTTGTATCTATGCATTGACTTAAAATCAGGTTTGGCACCATTGGGCACTTAACTACTGAGATATGAGTAATTTTGGAAGTGCACCCCCTTGATTTTTCCGCAATTTTTCATTCATTTCTTCTGTTTTCATTAAAATTCATGAATATTCATGATAAATATTGTTCATATTATACCTTATGGTAAAAGAACAATGCCTAAGCATTGAATTCGCACTATGTTTGATACACTGGAACACATGGTAGGTGAAAGATTTTTCATTTTATATGTACATCCCTTAATTTTTCTAAGATTTTTTCTTTCATTACTAAAGTTTTCATTAATATTCATGAATATGCAAATGAGATAACTTTCATATAGGACCACTGGATGAAAGAACTTATCAAATTGAATCACTGAGGATATAAAAAAAATGGCAACAATGGTGGTTTGATGATGTTTTTGTGATGAAATATGTTCATTTATGTTTTTTTTTTATGATTTTACTTCATTTTTGTAGGTTTGCATTAATATTCAATAAATATGCAAATCAGATGATTTACAAATTGACCACTGGAAAAAAGACATGTGTCTAAGTTTTAATTGACACCAATTTTAGTGCTCTAGGATAAGTAGAACCCTAGATATGATTGAATTTGTAGGCCTACACCCCAATCTTGAGAATCATATAAGAGGTTGCCATGGAAACCATGCATTTTCAAGCAGCCCATACCAAATTTCTTTTAAGGAGAACTTCGTTTCACATTCTGAGGGTCCCACTAAGCAATTTGGCATGAATTTAAAAGGCCCTAGGAGCGCAGGATAGATCGTACCTTAACCCCTCCCCTAGGCTTAAAGTTTCTACGTGTTTTCTCTCATTTTTTTAAGTTTTCATGCATTTTCATGAATATTCAAATGAGATAATATTCATATAGGACCACTGGATGAATGGACCTGTCAAATTGTAACATTGATTATATTAAAACATGCAACAATGACAATATTGGGATGAAATCAGCCTATTTATATTTGTAATGATTTTCCCTTATTTTTTTTAGCGTTTTTATTAGTATTCATGAATATGCAAATTATGCAAATATGATACGTTGCAAACTTGACCATGGAATGTAATGCCTATGTCTTAGCTTTATTTTAGTACAAATTTTAGTAATCTACGACTAAAAGCAGCTGAGATATTATTTATCTTGTACGTACCCCCCTTCGTGAACCACATTTTTAATGTTTTCATAAATATTTATGAATATGCAAATTAGATAATTTGCATGTGCAACAAGGAGATAATAGGCCTATGTCTAAGCTTTAATTTGGTATTAAGTTTAGTAGTCTAGGATAAGTAACAGCTGAGATATGAGTAATTTTGTAGGCAGGCCCCCTTCTCAAATTCTCTATGGGTTGCCATAGAAACCATGCAATTTCACATAGCCCAAACCAAAATTTTTTGAGGACACCTTCGTTTTGCATCCAGGAGGTCCCAATGAACAATTTGGCACCCATGAAAAATTGTCCTGGGGGGATGCAAGGTAACCTAAATTGGATGCCGGGGTATAATGTAAGTGCACTAAGTTATCAGAATATCAGTGTATTAGAATCCAAATTAATTATTGTAGCATTAATTTTGCTGGCTGTCAATAGCAAACTGGCTGCTGCAGCCAGTTGTCAATAGCAAAGTAGCTGCTGACAGCCGGCTGTCAATAGGGATCGCCAACATAAAATATAGTTCAATTTTAATTTTGGGTAAATGCACCTGTCATTATCGAAGTTATGGCTGCATGTTGATCATTGTGCCTCCCCACTGGAGGGTCCGTAGACATATTGTTTTTCCCCTTGCGTCCTTCTATCGATCCATCCCTCCATTAGTCTGTCTGTTCGTCACAAAATCATGTCCGCTCTATAACTTGATAACCGTTTGAGATATTACAACGAAACTTCATACATTTGTAAAGCACATTCAAATGACGTGTCATGCACAAAAACCATAATCTTGCTTGTTTATTATTCAAACTTGTCACATAACTAAATGCATTTTTTGTCCGCTCTGTTAGTAGAACACTTTTAAAGCTATTTAGTTGAAACTTCATACCTTTCTAGAGCACATTGAGACAATGTGCCATGCACAAAAACCATAACTCTGTTTTGGATATTTTTGGAGTTATTTTCCTTTGATCATTTGCAATGCTATTTCGTGTCTGCTCTATAACTTGGTAACTGTTACAGGTATTTCAATGAAACTTCATACATTTGTAAAGCACATTCAGACGACGTGTCATGCACAAAAACCATAACTCTTGCATGTTTATTGTCCAAATTATTACCCTTTTGACATAACTAAATACAATTTTCGTCTGCCCTGTAAGTTTGACACTGTAAAAGCTATTTCGTTGAAACTTCATACACTTCTAGAGCACAATGAGGCAATGTGTCATGCACAAGAACCATAACTCTGTTTTGGATATTTTTGGAGTTATTTTCCTTTGATCATTTGCAATACCATTTCGTGTCTGCTCTATAACTTGATAACGGTTAGAGGTATTACAACGAAACTTCATACATTAATAATGCACATTCAGACGACGTGTCATACACAAGAACCATAACTCTTTCATGTTTATTTTCCAAATTATTCCCCTTGTAACATAACTGAATGCTTTTTTTGTCCGTTCTGTTAGTAGATGACTGTAAAAGCTATTTGGTTGGAATTTCATACACTTCTAGAGCACAATGAGACAATATGTCATGCAATAGAACTAAAACTCTGTTTTGGATATTTTTGGAGTTATTACCTTTTGATCATTTCAATACTATTTAGTGTCCGCTCTATAACTTGATAACCGTAAGAGGTATTTCAACGAAACTTCATACATTTGTAATGTACATACAGACGACACGTCATACACAAAACCATAACTCTTGCATATATTTTTCAAATTATTCCCCTTTTAACATTAATAAACACAATTTTGTGATGTGTTTTTATTCATAAAAGGGGGAGACATCTCTTTTTTCGCAGAAAAACAATTCTATTTTTTTATGTTTTAAGAACACTTTATTTCGATGAGGCAGAGAGAGCCTGTTGCTTTGTTTATTCTTCCTCACCCAGATGTCTAGTGACTGTTTATGTTTTGTGGCAGTGGGTTGGTCTGCAGTGTAAGATTGTGGTACTTACTTGTTTGACAGTTTTCTTATGTTATTAAAATGTTTATCATATGACGTCGCGTCTGGGAGTGAAATAACGTCATGCATTAAAATCGATAAACCACTAGTGGTTTATAGATTATGACTTCCATAACAACGTTACGTATAGTACATAACTGTAATGACAAAATTATAACGTTTTTATGGCAGAAATGAGATTTCAAAGTAATCTTAATGTCATATGATAAATAGAATCTAACATTTATGCTCCTGTATTATTGAATTTATTAAACTCGTTGCCAAAAAGAAATAAAATGCTCGGCAAGCCTCGCATTTTATCTCGTTTCCTCAACTAGTTTAATAAATTCAATAAAACAAGAGCTTTCATGTAAGATCCTCTATGTACCATATTTTATACTATGACAATATTTAACAGCACAGCTCATTTGTTTATTTCAGTCACTACAACACAACCACCACCTCAGAACAGACATCAGTCAAGACCACTGTGTGGGGAGGGTGGGGTTTTAATTTATTTTGCATCCAAATCTTTTCCCAAGGTTACTGATAATAATGTTATTATTAGTGCAAATTAAGCAATAAAAGCAAGTGAGTATGATCTGGAAATAACACAATTACACATTGTAGACTAACCCACAAGGAAAGAGAAGAGCCACAGAACACTGACTGTCACAAGACTTCAGGAAGACAGTTAAAGTAAAACAACTATTTCTCTTTTCCCCATCAAAATTATTACAAAACTAGACGGACACAAAGTACTGAATAACAAAACAAGGGCCAAACACAGAACTCCCAACAAACAATGGGAGCAACAATAAATATTAAATCAACAACAACAGAGCAACCATCTTAGAACGGGCCTAAGCTACTAACTGATGGCTGCCGAAACTGCTTTTCAACTTTTCAGATAAAACATATACTCAACAAAAAAAGTTAAGGAAATTGTGTTTGAGGGGCTATGACAAAATATCTAAAACATTTAAAGACTTTTGCATTTCACAATAGTATAATGGGACCATTTTTCTTTATAATGACACTTTATCTGGGTCTGTAGCGTAGATAGCAGCTTAGTAAATCCATGTCAAAGTTGACTGGTCTTCCCACCATTTTTAGCAAAAATTCAATTCATGGAGCAGACATAGGCTTTCATACATTTACGTTCGCCAGGTCCCTTGGGCGATATTTAAAACATAGGACGACAGATCTGGTGGTTATGTTTGATTTTGATTTGATTCGTTACGTCCACTCAACAATCTTTCAGTTATGCGGGACGGATCTTCCTGGGTTGAACCAGTACTAAGCTAGGATAAATGTGTCTTGCTCAAGGACCACAACGCAGTGACGCCGGTGAGGCTCAAACCCGCGGCCCTTCGGTCTCGATCTGGTGGTTATAGAGGGACACTTGATCAGTCAAGTGTACATGGATGAGGTAATGAGGTCTGTTGTCCTGCCTTTTTGTGCGAAAACCAGTGACAGTACCATGCCTAGGATGACAATGCCAGAACACACCTCCCTAGAATCAGCAAAAACAATGTTGTGCGCATTTACTGGTCAGTTCACTTACAATACATGTCTACAATTTTAACATGTCTATGATATTTCTTGACAGAGGGTCCAACGCATAATAATGGCATCAAGAAACCCCCAGCTTTTCGATGCAGTGTTGCAGGAGATATCCTGCAGCACCAAATCACCTGTATTCAGTGTATGCGAAACCGGTGCTAGTCCTAATTTACTGCTGACTGGGGACACACTTGGTACTAACGAAGGCATTCTCATCTTCGAAATGTGATGTTTAAGGCTATCAAGTTAATTTCATGTGTCATTTAAAGGAATTGCATTACAAGTTTTGAAAACTTACATGTTTTGCATGTGTTTATGAGGGAATACTCTGTAGTCATTTTTGCGAAAAATGACTTTGACCCCTGGGTTACTTGACACTGTGCCACAACAAAAGTATTGGTGCTAGCAAACTAAAGTAAACATTTTTCTCAACCGATGACATGTATCTAAACAAATAAATAAAAAAATGAATAATTGTTTGCTTTGGTGTTCTTATGTTGCATGGTTTTCTAAGATTTCCTTAACTTTTTTTGTTGAGTATATAAAAACTGCCTTCATTTTGCTTAGGGAACTTCAAGGCAATCTGTGTTACAAATATAAACTACTGCAAATATAATTGCTTGAACTAACTGTAAAATCATTTTTGAAGCAAAATGTAAAATGTGGAAATAGTTGGCTGTTGCCTCTGTGTATTTGAGCAAAACGAAAGTATTGTCTCTTACATAATTTCATTATAAAAAAATGCTTATCAAAGATATAAAATTATTTGAAATACTCAGAGAAAACTGAATATTTAGAATTTGAGATTAAACCACATAAAACCCAGCGATGTAACCGTTTTATTCACAGATTTTTATATGTTGCACTGTGTAATGTTAATGGAAATAAGCCTACCTTTTGCAAACAACTGAAGAATGGGGCGTCATCAAAGAAATACTTCATTAAAGCCAACTGCTTGGCTATCAGTTCAATGTAGAGTCTATCATATGTGTAGAATAACTCTGCTCCTGGAGCCCCACTACCTTCCGTTAACTTCTGGTACCATTTTGCTGTTTTCAATCCCATAAACACATCTCCTGTACTACAAATGTTGAAACGAGCTTCATTCTTTACAACTGACAGGGCCTCTTCATTTCCAATAGAGTAAGATATATTTAAAAGCGCATACTTTACACCAATAGCTGCTGCGTTGCCTATACTTTGAGCATCAGTCAAGGCACCTGTAGCGTAAGAGCTGAATAAACCTTCCAACTCAAGTTGTACATCAGCAGATAACTGAAAAGTATTTTAAAATTGCCAATCACAAAATGCATTATTAACAGCACATGATCAAACATACGTTTAAAATAATTTCAGTTTTCTAGTTGTCAAACTTCATTTAATGGAAAAATAGTTCAGAAAAAAACTCATCATATACTCATGCTAATAAAAAGCAGGCCCCCAATTCACTGGCTTAGTTGAAAATAAGCCTAGACATGAACATGTTATGTATTGTGAGTCATATATAGCTTATGACTGTCATCTTTATTTTTGCATTCTATGAGCCTTTTGTGCATGCTTAGAAGAAGTGAGTAAGGATGCAAAGATCAGGAATCAATACAATCAAGTACCACACCTGACCCAGGATACCAATGGGAAAGTGACAAACTCACAATTAGACACCACAAACGAGAGCAAAGAGGTCAGCCCTTTTCCAGCAGGTGACCACAAAGCACATATAAACAGACGCGCACAAAGACATAGCAAACACAAGACAGAACAAAAACATAAAAGATCCACAAAAGAAGTACCGCCTTGGAACGGTCAGTAAAATATTTTACTGGAGGGCTTAAACCAGTTTTTACAGCGCCAACCTCGCCATTAATTCTGATGTGGACCAGGGCCTGGGTATAGATTTGTACCCACCCTCAGTGGAATGTGTTGCCATTCTTAAACCAGCTGGCGTTACAATTCGGGTAATATGGTTGCTTGGAATGGACCCGACAGCCTTGAATGTCCCAGGGGTGTTTGATTGTGATGGATCCGGATCCAGAAGGCCATTCAAGACCAACTTACGAACAATTCCTCGCCATATTGCAGGTATGGGGGAACTGTCTTGCTGAAAGAGAAAACTGTTTCCAACAGTCCAATAGATTGTCATTACATGTGGGTGAAGGACTCCATCAACATAGTATTGGCCTGTAAGTGAGCCCAAAATTACCATGCAAATTAAAGGGACCATTGCATTACCGTATTATACTAAGTTTAGGGTGGTCTTCTTTTTTTAGCATGAGTAGATATCGAAACAATAGTTTGATATCTAAAACTAATGTTTAAGACTGACCAAAGTCCACCAGTGGGTTAGGCTGCTGTCAGTTCTAAGGCGGTGATTGTTGTTGATTCATTGTTTATTGTTGCTCCCATTGTTTGTGGGGTTCTGTGTTTGGTCCTGAATGTTTTGTAATGCAGTACTTAGTGTCCTGTCTAGTTTTGCAATTATCGTGATGGGGAAGAGAGAGCTGGTCGCTTTACTTTATTTGTCTTCCTGATGTCTTGTTAGTGTTCCTCGCGATGCCGTGGATTGTTCTGCAGCGTGTGATTTTGGTATTTCCTGATCATACTCAATTACCTTTTTGGTTATAATGTCATAGTTTGAACATAATTTGTATAGAGCAACTGGCAATTAAATGCTATATACACAATAGTGAGATTCAAGGTTTGGTGGCTGCAGACAAGAATGTTTTTCATATTTTCTCTATACAATCCTGTGTCAAGCATGTGATTCTCGGGCCAGAGCTGTTTAGGCCCATGATCTACAATTGAAACAAAATTAGTACCGTGTTATTAATATTTTGTTATTGTGTAAACCATGTTGTTATGGAAGCCATTAAATAAAGTTACTAAATTTGTAAATGACCAGTGATTTATAGTTTTTAATACATAGGGAATATTTCTTTGAAGTGAATACCAAACATATTTCATCGAATGTGGTGAAAAACCAGTAAGTTTTAGAGTGCATAGCACGAGTGAAAATGCTAATATTTTCACCAAATGAGATCACATATATTTGGTTTTTACCGTAAATAAGTAAAGTTTCGTTTTTATCTTGCACTCAGAGGAGAATTACAGAAAGCAAAACTTAACTTTTTGTTCCCTTGCCATTTCTCTTTCTCTCCGTTTGTTCAGTGGAGCGTTACCATTTGTGCAATTTTGGTAGAGGGTATTAAGGGGAACAATTCTGTGAAAATATTTTGAATTTGAGTCAGTGGCTCAGGAGGAGATGTCTTTTAAAAGATTTCTTATCTGGAGCTCTGGCGACCTCCTGTTCAGTGGAGCGGAACCATTTATGCAATTTTGAAAGAGGGCGTCATGGGGAACATTCGTGCGAAGATATATGAAATTAGGACCAGTGTTTCAGGAGTAGATGTTGTTTAAAGAAAAAGTTTACTGACAGACGGACGCACATCGGACAAAGATCAATCACAATACCTCACCTTGAGCCTTTGGCTCAGGTGAGCTAAAAATTGCATTATATTACTCACAGACACAACGTCATGTATGCTAATTTGTACATTATGATAATACATACTGGAATATTTGCGATGTCTGTAGGAAAATTTTCAAATGCTTGCATAAAGTTGGGTATCAGATTCGCTATGTTTGTTGCTGTGTCTGGTACTGAAGATTCATCTGGGTTCAGACCTTCCATTTCAATAACCTTTTCTCGTGCGTCTATTCATAGAAAACAGAAAAAACACATTCTAACTCTGATCGCCTATATAGCCAATGGTTAAATTCAGTGATTTCTTGGTTGACAAATCACTGCATAGACTAGTGTGACATTGATCAGCCGCCAGATGATGTCATATATCACGTACAGTCTTGTAATATTGATATAAGATTGTGTAACGTCGTTTTTACAACCAATAGACGTTAAAAACGTAAGTAAAATGCGCGTTTCTGTCCAAAAAACATTTATGGGACATTCTAATGCTCTGTTTAAGATGGCGGAATCTTTACAAACTCTGATGGCTTCGTTCATATGTTCAATCTTTTTGAGTGCAAGAATCCAAATAGATTCGTGCTGACATTAGTTTTTTGCTTAGTATACCACTTTCTGTCAGTCAGTTGTAAGTTGATAAATCATTCACGCTTCGCGTTCGTGATATATCCACTTTAACGACTGACCTCTTTTTACATATCACTGCGACTGCGAATATACTTCTTAAATAAAAGCAATACAGAGTGTCTCTTTGCTGGCTTTTTGCAATTAAATTATATACATTTCGCTAGTTATACCTTAGAAACAAGTGACCGCATGGAGTCGGTAGAATTCTTCTGCAATACATCAATATTTTCATGTTCAGGTCCTTCGTGAATATAAGGTTTCAACATCATTTTGAATTTTAACAACAACAGAACCTAGGGCGAAGATTTGGCGCCAGTAAAATGCATTTTGCCCCCATACTCCCCGTTTATGTACCTACCATTGTTTGATTGTTTGTGGGGGTTCTGTGTTGGTCTTTGTTTTGGTATTCATTACTTTGTGTCCGTTCTAGTTTCACAATCATCTTGATGGGGAAGAAAGAGCTGTTTGCTTTGCTTTTATTGTCTATCAGATGTCTTGTTACTGTAAATGTTTTGTGGCTCTTCCTCACGGTGCGGTGGGCTGGTCTGCAGTGTGTGATTATGGTAAATATTAAATGCATCATGATTCATGGTATGTGCGTCTGTGCGTACGTGTGATGGGCCACAATAATACTGCTAACAAAGAAGACATCACGATAGCTTATATAATAAATGAGCAGGTCCCTGTGCTACGTTTGACAGACTGATGAATTTCTGGGGTATTTACCATGGTTCCTAATATATTCCGTATTAATCTTTTTCTTAAACAACCTATAAACAAGCATTTTTGTGACAAACAATGGGAAATCATCAGTGATTAGCGGAACAGTTCTGTTATTCGTAGCTGCTATAAATTTTTGCTGACCATTTGTTGTAGTAAGGAACTTACATCGATGCATCAGCAACGACAGAAAAATGTGCCTGCAGTGAAATGTCACATGATTCGATGAGAAAAATGGATAAACACTCATCTCCTACATCAACGTGCGGAAATTTCCTCGCTTCATTAATCGCTATATATGGTGTACGATGCTATACGAATATAATATTGCTCTAGGTAATTATATTTTGAGGTAGAATAGATACAGCTTCACTTAGTTTTTCTTTGAAAATTAGATAAAAAGTAACAACCGAACAAATATTCATTAAAATACTCATGAGTTTGCACTTTAAAAGACTATCAATGTGATTTTAATCACGTATGGGTGTTATGATACCCTTACTGGCGGAAATAATTTATTGCTAAATGTTTCAGCAAAGTAAAACTTTGCACCCCTACCCCTTTTTGGAAGCACCTCCTGCTTTGTCATAGGGGTGTGACTGTCAAATTATAAACTTCATTTGTTCCTAATATATCAAACGTCTTATTCAAAAGGATACCAGTGATATCTTATGCATAGGGAAGTTTTTGGAAGCATCTGAAAATAGGCAGATACCCTATCTAAGTTCCTTTCTATTTGTCTTCAAAAATAGCAAGTAAGTATGATCTCGAAATACCACAATCACAAACCTTAGACAACCCCATGGCACCGCGAGGAAGAGCCCCTCAACCATCAAGAGACACCAGGAAGACAAATTAAGTAAAGCAACCAGCTCTCTACCCCCATCAAGATGATTGCAATACTAGAATGGACTTAACGTATAACAAACATAGAACAATTACAGACTCCCACAATGGGAGTAACAATAAACAAATAGTCAACAACAGAACCAACGCCTTAGAACGTACAGAAGCCTAAGCCACCAGGGTGCTTAAAAGCATTTTACTGGTACCAAATCTTTGCCTTAGATTCTGCTGTTTTTGAAGGACATCAAAGTTATTTATTTTACGTTTTACAATCTTTTTGAATTGATCACTAAAATTAGATTTTCCAACAATTTGTTTGAATTTGTAAATTAAATCACCATAAAATATAGGTTCTGATATGCCTTGTTGCAGAAGAGTTTTACCCCAATGTTGTATTTAACAATTAACTCCGAGTGTCTGTGGTAGAATTTAGAAAATTCTTTTCAAATTTTATGATACCTGTAGCCTTGTTTTAATAACTTTGCAGTTAAAAATAAGTTTCTGTTGTTGAAGTCCTTAACATTAGAACACACTCTAGCAAAACGAATAGGCTGAGAAAATTATACATCATAGGAAGGGGAGCGAGGGACATCTCCATTAAGAAATGAGAAATTTACTATTTCAAAATTAAAATCATCCCGTTTACCATAAATTTTGAAGAAACTATGCCATTTGTTATTGACAAGTTCAAGTCCAAAACCGGAGCTTCAGTATCAGATGAATTCGCCTTATTTAACTGAAGTTCAGTAGGATATATCTGACCTACCATTTGTTCAAAATATAAATTAAAGGATTATCAATATTAAGTAAGTCATCTAAATATCTGGAGGTGGAGGTAAAATCTTCAATAATATCAGTTTGATTATTGTCTGACAAGGACAACATTAAGTCCCTCTCATAACAAAACAAAAACAAATCTGAAACAAGATGAGCACAATTAGTACCCATTGGAATACCTACAATTTGTCTATATAATTTCGAGCCAAATCTTATAAATTTATTGTCCAAAAGATAATGGAGAGCATCTCACATTTTCTGACATGACCACAATTTATATCGTTTAGGTTGTTCAGAAGTAAAAAAAAGGCATTTTATCATTACAAGCCAAATAAAGTGAGCCCTCCCTGTTAAATGTTTGTTCAATTAATCCTATTAGTTTTCTTTGATTAGATTATGTGGCAATGTAGTATAGAGAGTAGAGAAATCATATGTAGACAAACCAATCTGCAGGGGGCCAAAACAAACCTACTATGGAAATTCTGGATCCCTTTCTTCCAATGTCTAAAAGTGAATTAAGGTTAAGGTGGTGGAAGATCTAAGTTGCAATATTTTGAAATTCTACAATCAATAATCTTAAAAATATCTAGTTTCCAACTATTTAAGGCATTAGACTCAACATGTTCTCGTTTACACCAGTTATTACAAAATTCTTGCAAGGCTCCTGCAAAAGTCTATAGGCAAAGGAAGCCTATATTTAGGTCCCTTACATATGAGCCGCGGCATGTGATTTCCAACAATGTGGCATTTTGACATGTGTAGACTCAGGCGAGCCTGTGCAGCCTCCTTTTAAGCTTAGAAACTCCAAATGATGTTCAGTCAGTAGCTTAACCATCATAGAATACTCAAGCGACTAGTAAAGGCTCTGATCAGACTGCGTGTATGCGCAGGCTGGTCTGAGGCTTTGCTGGTCGCACATACCACATTGTTGATAATCTCATGCACTGGCTCATATAATAGACCAAATTAAAGGATAAATAACATACCTGCTTCAGTTGAAGGATAAGTGGAACCTCCATTAACAGAGCGTATGTACTGCCTTACCATGTTCAGCCTGGCATATCCGAGGTTGGTATTGAGAATATCGTTTATTTCAGTATGCTCATAGCTCTGAAGTAGTTCTTGTTTCCAGAATCCAAAATCCTAGGAGAAAAAGAATGCAACTAATATATTGAGATGGTATCTAGTAAAATGTACAACTTCACGGTAGGTCACAATTGTAAAAAGCGCAGTGATTGGCTCAAAGGTGGCTCAGCACATTATTTAAGTTGTAAAGTGTTTCATGATTGGTCAATAATAACCATACAGGAAAGAAATCATATTTAGTAGAGGAATATATATTTGCTGCACGTTTTGAAACAGCATCTCACTGCTTTTGTTGATCTTGTTACAGGTGTGGCTTAGAAAAAAGGACCTTGCATTTTGATATTATTTTCAATGACACTTTCCTCCCATGTAAGGTGCCGACCTTCAGTTGCCAAAAGGTGGTAAAACACAGTGGTCACTGGGGTATCTCATTCCTGTTTATAGATTGGAATAGGTCCAATCTGTAATTCTATTGCAGTCTCAATGTGATTAAAGAGTTGCTAGGACCACAGCTTACTTAAAAGCTATAATGGATGTCTATGGAAAAACATTTAAGGTCTGGGCCCAGTATGAAAACTGGAATAGTTATCATGTACCATGTCCTCCTAGCTATCGCAATATAAACATGAATTACAGCACTCGTTTGTTATCAGTAGTCAGAGAAATTATTTATTTAGGCACTGCAGATGTTTCAATTTCTTTTGTTAACGATATGGACGGACTGTACACAATCGGAGAAGTTAAGAATTACTCTTTTTCTAATATTTACGTTAAATTCTATGATTTTATTGTTTTACTCATCTGCAAAACGCTTTGTGAATATACAACTTGCTCACAAACAGAGCCTTTCTGTGCCAAAAAAGAGCTTAAATGTCAGCATGCAAGGTTTTGATGTAATAAAGAGTCATATATTTACACGAGTACATGGTTGTAACTGTTAGAATTACAAAACTAGTCAATTGTTTTTATTCATAGTAAAAAGACAGTTAGGATCAGGTATGGATACAATCAAGTTCCACGCCTGTCCCAGGACACCAAATGCGAAAGTAACAAAATCACATTTAACAACACAAACAAGAGCCAAGAGGTCAGCCCTTTCCCTTCAGGTGACCACAAGGCAGCAAAGAACAGACGCAAAATAATTACAAACACAAGACATAAATAACACAATTGATCTACAAAAGAAGTACTGCCTTGGAACAGTCAGTAAAATATTTTACTGGAGCGCTTAAACAAGCTTCATGGCGGGCCAACCTCACCCTTTGTTCAGATGTGGATCAAGACACATAGATGTTTGGTTTGCATGAAAGACCCCTTACTTATTCATGTATCATCTACTACAACATATAAATCAAAATATAAAAAGGAAACAAAGCGAAGACAAGGACTCAACAGTACATAAAACTGAAAACTAGAGCAAAAGAAATCCAACAGGTAAACCCTGGTGGGCCTGACAACAGCCAAAGCATCAGGCCCAACCATCTCATCAATAGATAAGTCTTTAAGTCGGAACCATCATAAAGTCTGAAGTCAGACCCGCCGACTTGCAATTAAAGAAGAAAGCAAAGTTGCCAACTGTGATTGAGTTGACCACCAAGCATGCAGTCTGTTGCAATACATTAATGGTATAGCAAATCTTTTTATAATGGGAAATTTAATAAACTGCGCTGAAAAATTATGAGAGCCAACAATTTTCTTCAATTTATACACCAAGTCACCATAGATTTCAAGTTCCAAAAGTCCTTGGTGCTAGAGAGATTTAAGTCCAACTTGGAATTTAGATATCAAATCATAGTAAACATCGCTAAAATTGAGAAAATGTTTTGCAAAGTTTATAAGGCATAAATCGTTGAAACTAGCTAGTCTAGCCCAGAAAATATGTACACTTTAGTTACAGTTCTTTGGTGCATTCTTCGCTTCCAAAGGATAACCTTTTTAAAAACATATTTACAATACCGACATCCTTGTTTAAGAAGTTTCTGAGTTAACAATTTATTGTGAGTGTTAAATTCAGCAACATGGCTAGATTCTCCAGCAAAACGAATGAGTTGAGATATAGACTCCATAGGATATAGAGCGAGGAACATCACCATCTAAAAATGGGAAATTTACAATTTCAAAATCAAAATCGTTACGTTTATCATAAATTTTGGTAGAAACAATATCATTAGAAATGGACAAATGCAAGTCTGAAAGCGCGGCCTCGGTATCAGAGGTATTAACTTTATTAAGTTGGAGCTCTGAAGTGTATATTTGACTTACCATATTGTCAAAATAAACGTTCTTAATGTTTAAAATATCATCTAACTATCTCGATGTAGTGTTAAAAGCATCATTAATATCAGCCTGCTTATCACCAGAAAGAGACATCATAAAGTCCCTATTATAACAAAACAGGAATAAGTCAGCAACCAGGGGAGAACAATTAGTGCCCATAGGAATCCCAACTACTTGTCTATACAACTTGGTGTAAAATCGAAAAAAATGTTGTCTAATAAAATACTCAGGGCATCACATACGTTTTGACAAGACCATGCATGATATTTTTTAAGTTTCCCAAAGTAAAAAATGCGTTTCTGTCGTTACATGCAAGGTAAGGAGAGCCTTCTCTATTGAAGGTTCTTTCAATACGATCAATAAGTTTATCTTTAATTAAATAATGAGGCAAAGTCGTGTAAAGAGTAGAAAAATCATAAGTAGACAAACTGGTTGCATTGAAAGTTAATCTAAAATTTCACCTGAATGTTTAATAGACCAAAATAGATTTTTACCAGATCTCTCATATACCTTTTCACAGTACTTAATAACGTGTTTGCACAGCTGTAAGACATGAGGTTAAAAAATCTGTTGTCGTACAAGGACTAGAATTTTAGCTTTTTGTAATGGGTACTATCATGTGATAGTGATCATTACTCTGGTACCCCATATCTATCTGGAGTCTTAAAGGTATGGTAACAGACTAAGTGACCCATCCACATGAACATGGTAGTATCGACTTTACCTACTATTGCAGAATAACGACTTACATGTGATTCCTTTCGAGTCAATGAAAAACATTGTTATATAGATTTATGTGATATGCACTAATATAGGGATTAAACATTGTTCTTCAAACATTAACGTTTGTCAGGTCACGAGACAGACAATAAATACCAAATATGAAGCCCGAGGTTTTCAACAATGATCACCTGAGGAACCTGGCGAAAATTAATGCATTTGAAAACAATGTTTGATCCTTATTATTGCATAAATTTAACGATATATTCAACCAAATTTACAAACAGATTGGCACTGTAAATTGGCACCGATTCACAGCCAACAGGTTTTGCGTGGAGGTTTCATTAATACTCATGTTCCAGGAATAAGACATATAGGAGAAGGATGAACAGATGAGCAGTCGTAAAATGTATTTGCCTAGAAGAGTGTAGTTTTATGGTCAGAAACATATAGTGTGAGTACTTGTTTACTTTGTTTACTTAGTAAGAACGAGCGACACTTTAGAACCAAATTTGAGCAATTTAGGCGACATTTCCTGTTTTGCAATAAAATAGTAGTGAGTATGATCAGGAAATACCACAATCACGAACTGCAGACAAACCAATGGCACCGCGAGGAAGAGCCTGGATAGCAGCCTAAGCCACTGGGGGGGGGCTTAAATGCATTTTACTGGTACCAAATCTTCGCCTTTGATTCTGCTGTTGTTGAAGTACCAAAAATGTTCAGCTCACAATGAAAGTAAGTAAGGTTGCAAAGATCAGGAATCGATACAATCAAGTACCACACCTGACCCAGGATACCAATGGGAAAATGACAAACTCACAGAAGACACCACAAACGAGAGCCAAGAGGTCAGCCCTTTCCCAGCAGGTGACCACGAAGCACATATAAACAGACGCGCACAAAATATAGCAAACACAAGACAGAACAAAAACATAAAAGATCCACAAAATAAGTACCGCCTTGGAACGGTCAGTAAAATATTTTACTGGAGGGCTTAAACCGGTTTAACGGCGCCAACTAACTATTGCAATGTATCATCATGGAGAAAGACTAATCAAATTAACACACCATGATGAAACAAAGAAAAGGGCTCACGACTAAAGAAAATCTTAAGTTGAGCCATAGTGGGTCGAGCTATAGATAAGCATCAGGCCCCAACCCACCGATTAAAGCTTTATGTCAGAGCCGTCAAAGAGTCTGAGGCCTGACCCACCGTCGTGCAATTAAAGAGGAAACCATAGCTATAAGCCGTGATTGGGTTTAAAACCAGGCATGCAGACTGTCGCATGACATTCAAGTTATTGCATCATCTCCATTTCAGTTACACTGCTATATGTTTTTTATAAGTTTTACATCATTAAATATGTTGGGCAATACACTTCATCCTCTGCTAAGTACTCGTTCAACCCAGGAAGATCCATCCTGGCCTGACAGTTGACTGTGATGCAAAGAATCAAAACAAACACATTTTTTAGAAAAATATAGTCTGTTTACCAAATAAGACGTTTTCAATATGTTCTTGCTGTTTTAACGCCATAATGACATCACTCGGTGAAGACTACAAGATGATATTAAATACTTTATATTTACGCTTTATGCCGGTTTTGCTTAATGGTTTCATTCTAAAAATCTATTTTATGTCACTTGACTTAGTTATGCAACGGAATGAAACCATCTGAACATGCCAAGTGTGGTCAAAATTCAGTCAGTGGTTTTAGAGAAGACAGCGTCAGAAACAAATACTTGAATGCAGATGACACATGATACAGGATGAAAAAGCGACATTGATTTTTGTGGCACATACACTAACAGTGCAGATTCAGATCAGATGCCACAGAATGCTGCTTCTCCCCAAGGTCTCGACTATTTGCTTCTATGCTGTTCCATTAAATTTAAACACAAATAAAAATACTCTTACAACCCAACAACCCCTCAAATGGAAATAGACTGGTAAAGATGAGCTTCCAGCAGCTCTGGACACGTCTCCTTTCAATGTCTTAATTCTGTCTAATCATAATTGACCCCCAACAGTCCCCATTTTACTAATTCAGGCATGTCGTGGGAAAAACATGTATTTGAGACTATAGTTATATGGCCCTCTTTAAGATAATAACCAGTGTTATCTCAAGACAGAAACAACAACGATTCCAAGTCCAAAACAAAGTTCTGCTCTTTAAAGCTGCATACTCTGTAACTATAAGCATTTTTCGAAAAATTTTATTTTCTTTTTAAATTATTTGTTAAAGTAGAATTAAGCTATGATTTCAAAATAAAAATGTTCAGTACAGCTGAAAACTGCATGGAAAAGTGAATTATCTTATCAAATAAGTGTATTTTTCTCTTGTTGGTAATTATTTGCGTCCCTCCAATAATTCTTGACCGTTAAATTTTAACATAAATGCAGTTGTTTTGATAGTGATAACTTGTTAAGCTTTACGAAAATGCTAAAATGTTTACCTGAATTTGAGTATTTTTACTGTGTTCTTGAAAAATAAAAACATTATTTTTAGAATTAGAAGATCAAAATTTACAGATTATGCAGCTTTAAGATCTAAAGAATCTATTTTTTTAGATTTTGAAAGAATTGTTGGTGGATTTCACCTGTACCATTTTATAGAAGGGCTCAGCTAGCCATACGATGAATATAAATGATAAAGCAATTTTATAGTCCATATTTTATTGCAGAAAACTCAGTTTTGGGTAAAAACGTGGTCGAGCATAAAAAACTTTTCAATATTATTTTTCAACTTAGCTGGTAAAACTTTTCCCTGTACATCGCAAAAGTTTTTCAATCCTTAAAGCGCCAACAAAATAAAATGCCTCTAAAAATGCATTCTGCTTAAGTCGTCTGCTGCATATGTTTGCGAACATTATAATTGACTTATTTAAGTATAGAGGCTTACAGTGTGGACCCATATCATACTGGTCCTTTAGAACCAGATAACTGACAACAGCCCTTCTCGGATTGCGCAATGAGGGCCTGTCCAACTTTTGTTGTGACTAACTTTAAGAGTTTTTATTATTCTGGTCCTAGAGGAATATTGGGTTCTGACAGAAAGTAGAATACCGCTTAAGTAGAAACAAGATGGAGTAAGACTTATTGCATTTTCCAATTCTCAAGAACAGACTCAATAAAACTGGAGTTGGGTGTTTTCAAATTTGAAGGTTCTCTCTATTTCTGAGGGATCTATTTTTCCAGATTATTTACTAAGATCTATGCGTTTCCACACTGACTTCAACTATCATCTTATTATCAATTTAATTTCCAGTGATTTTAATATTCACGTTATTTTAATAATCCAATATTTGTTGTAATCCTTAAAGCACCAATTACAACAAAAGTCATGTGAGTTTGTCGTCTGCTAAATGATTTAGAAGTCTTTTCTACAAACAGTGTAGACTTAGATCAGACTGCTCCTGTTGGAACAATCTGATAGGGGTCCACATGCAGTCTGATCTGGGTCCACACTGTTTGTCCATAAACTTATTAAATTAGTCCAATTATGTTAGCAAAACTATGCAGCAGCTAATTGAAGCAGACAGCATTTTCAGATGATTTTTTGTAGGCACGTTCAAGGTTTATAATTTAAATAATACAAACCACAAATTTATACATCCTACTATCAACCATAGAAATACCCGCAATCCATTCACTATACTGAAAGGTCAGAACAGATTCTTGACCGAGGTTGTAAGGATTAGGTATCACATGACATACTGGTGCTGAAATACAGAGAAAGTGGACTTAAGAAAACACAGTATCTGAATAATGTCAAACATTTTCGAAAGCTCTCTGAAATATGATATTATCTATCATCAGTTACCTCTCACATTACATGTAACTGTATTGTTGCACGCTTTTCTGATAAACGTTGGCTATCTCACGCATGTGTCTTTATCAGGTCAGGATGGTGTTGTACTTTTTGAATGACGTCGCCAATGACGCTTATTCGAGAAAAAAATCGATAATTACGTCATAATCGCTAGTTTGAAGGGTGTAACGATGGGTAAACTGATAAATAGAATACCAGCAAGCCTCGTGAATCAACAAGCCTTCTCAAAGCCTTGCCTGGTATACTTGATATCAAAAGACATTCACCTAGTATTATTGCTTAATATAGTGTAGCACTCTATTAACAGCCATATTTTATCCAGCACATACCCATGCATTAATCAGGAAATATACGTGCTGTTGATGCACAGCTTTTTACTTTACATATACACATTCTAGGGCCATCGCAAAAATTGATGTCATCAACAATAACGTGTATAGAAGTGAACACAATTTAGCGACGTAATTCTTTGCTCTAATCCAGGAGTTTTTAAAAACTACGAATTCTTCATGCTAGGTTATTCAAAAAAAAGAGCTTTTCAAAGCGTTTTTCCAAAGTTTTCATGCGACAAAATGACTTTTTTCAATAATAGCGATCAAACATGTTTTTTTGATGCACTTACATTTGCTAGGCCCTTAGGGTTGTTAAAATCCTCACCTTTCAGGCAAGGATTTCAACAGCACCCTCCGGGCCCAGCAGATATTAATGCATAGAAAAATCATGTTTGAACCATATTTTCTATATTTATCCCCTATTAAGGACGCTATTTGCCGTGATAACCCAAAGTCTGCATATGCGATACGCTCTTTCCCTCCAACTTGTTATCAGCCTGCCATGATGATAACCAGAAGTCATGTATTTTGAACTAAGAAAGATTATCATGCCCGGCATGAGGCATCTATCATTAGATGGCGCCAGATGTAAACAAGTGGCGTGACGTAACGCAAAATTTAGTATTTCTGATCGCATTCAGGGTGGTTTACATTCTACGTCAGCATACGGTGCATTGGCGTACGTCACAGCACTAGTGTAGTCAGTGATCTTGTAAACGTTTCACCAATTTTAGATGAATGGCTATACTCTCAGCAAAACACCAGTGGAACTGTGCCATCTTGCTACCAAGTCAAACTAGCTATATATAATCTGAAGGTAACCGATATTCAGTATATATAAATATAGGTCATGTTATTGGTACATTTTGTAATTAGTCAGATTATTACTATTCAGTAAGAGCTCAGAGCTAATTGGAGACGGTCGTGAAAACTAGAGTACTAGGTGAATGTCGTTTGATCTCTGTCGAGCAATTTAACGTGGGTTCTTGAAGCACTCAAAACACCAAAACTGGTAATCTATTTAATGGTTTACCAGTGTTTACCCACTGTATTACTCTTCAAACTGACGATTTTGACATAATTAATGATTTTTACATTGTTCCAAAATCATCGATGTTATTCAAAAAGTGAAATGCCAAATTGACAGGATAAATATAACTGCAGTAAGATAGACACCATTTATCATGTCAATGTGCAACAATGCAGTTAATATGAGAGGTAACTGATGATTTTTATGAATTATGCAACAGTCTATATCTTTATTATTATAGCAGCTATACTTTTTCTAATGATTTACAAGAATAACATATCCATTTTAGTATCCCACTTTTAAGTAGTGGTCCTTAATGGTCAAAGTGTATTCTGTCCAAAATGGGGGCTTAAGTATCAAAATAGCGTAACATTGACTGTAACAATTACCTTTAGAAAACAAGACTTTGTACAATAATTTTATTTTCTATATCAAGAAAACTATCCATATCCTTGAATTCCATAGTCTCCAACAGATCAAATCTGCAGTTTATAAAGCCATTAAATGGTCAAAATTATTTTATGATCCGTTTATCGCAACTTTATAAATGTCAAAAATGCTTCCATAGGAGAGATAATATAAAATAAATTCCATACCAACATACACTTGAAAGCTAAATCACAATGGGAAAGGAAATATATAAGCTCAAAGCTAAAAATTGTTATTGTACAGCTTGACATCAAATCTTCTCAAAAGTCTTTTTACATTTTTAGAATGTTTAACCATTACATTATTATATCATCAATTGTGCAAATACAAAACACTTCATTTTACTGAGGACGTTTAATATCTAGTGTATAAGTATATTTCTCAAACATTTTTGGTTCATTAACTGTATTTTCAAAACAGGTTTTGTTGTGGGTTACTTTGTATACATTCTAGTTTTGCATTCATCTTAATGAGGAAGGGAGAGCTGGTTGCTTTGCTTTTTTGTCTTCCTGGTGTCTCGTGATTGTTGTGTGGCTCTTCCTCATAATGACATGGGTTTGTCTGCAGTTTGTAATTGTGGTATTTCGTGATCATACTCACTTACTATGTTTGTATGCATCACAGGTAATAATTAATAGCCCTACCTTTAACTTTTATAACAGCTGCCATTCGTCTTGGCAAAGATTAATTCAAATTTTAAATAGCTGTTTGGGACTTATTACATAACAAGCGTCTTATAAACGTTTTAACATATCGCTAACCTTAGAAGGCCATTGGTCCCCATTCCTTACTTTCATTTTCATAACTATCCAGACGTTTTCAACCTGATTTAAATCAAGCTATTTCCAAGCCATTCAAATCATGGAACGATTTTGTTCTCAAGAAAGGTTGACAACTTTTTATCCCCACATTTTTTTGAAAAAAGCTAAGGGGATATTGTAATTGCCTCTGTCCATCCGTATCTCTGTCTGTACTCAAAAATGGACCCTTGTTGGGTACTTTAAATTTCCAAAAATTCTCTATTAAGCTGAATTGACGCTGTGTTCTTACAAATGAAAGATACAAAACATATTAAATACTATTCATTTATATTCCATAGGGATCAATGTTAAACACATATGATAATGTTTCTCTTAATTCAATATTTCCGCCAAAGGCCTTTATCAAGAATAAGCATGCACTTCAATATCAACTACATAGTCTCTGTTCCACACATCAATATAAACAAGTACAAATGGTGGAGCAGAGACTATGTAGTTGATATTGAAGTGCATGTTTTTTCTTGATAAAGGCCTTTGGCCGAAATGTTGAATTAAGAGCAAAATTATCATATGTGCAAAACATATCCGACAGGATTTTCATTCTGTCGCCTGAGTCATGCCCTAGGGGTGAGATTTGAGGGGGCTTAGGGATCAAAAATTAAATTCTGCCCATCAAACCGTTATTGTATCTTCTCCTAAACCATTGGACCAAATTCAACCAATTTTGGTGAGTGAGTTACTTACATGCCTGGCGCGTGCAACGTCAAAAAAAAAATTGGGCCCGCCCCCTGGGGCTCTGGGGAGGGGTCAAAAGGTCAAATTTCAATAAATTTCAATTACAAAGTCAATTTCAAAGGTTTTTTATATCAAGCATTGTGTGTGTTCTCACAAATGAAAGATACAAAACATATCAGACGATATTTTTTATTCTGTTACCTGGGTCATGCCCTAGGGGTTAGACTTGGGGAAGCTTAGGGGTCAAAAATTTAATTATGCCTGTCTGACTATTATGCTATCCGCTCATAAGCCGTTGGACCAAATTCAATCAAAGTAAGAAAAGGGGCAAAAATCAGGAATCGATACAATCAAGAACCACACCTGACCCAGGATATCAATGGGAAAGTGACAACTTCACAATTAGACATCACAAACGAGAGCCAAGAGGTCAGCCTTTCCCAGCTGGTGACCACAAAGCACAAATAAACAGACGTGCACGCAATCATAACAAAGACAAAACAGAAACTAGAATTGTTTTTCTACGAAAAAACAGATGTCTCCCCCCTTTAGATGTCAAAAGCATGAGTCATTAAATACAATTTCAAGCAGAAACATTAAATACAATTTCTAACGGAAATGCACACAATCAGCTCGTATCTAGTAAAGATATGTGTCAATGTATTTAACTATTGCACAATCATAACCTGATATAAAATAGTCATAGATAATTGTTTTTGTGATGGACAAAGTTCCAAGGGAAATAACTCAAAGAGTGTAAATGACTATTCTTGCACTCTGCATGTCGACTCATGTTGGTTGATACTTGTATAAAGTTTCGTGAATATAGCTTAAAGCGGGTTTCAAGTTATAGAGCAGACATGGTTTTGTGATGGACAAAGTTCCAAGGAAAATAACTCAAAAAGTATAAAAGGCAGAGTTACCATTCTTGCACTCTGCACGTCATCTCATGCTAATTGATATTTGTATAAAGTTTCGTGAATATAGCTTAAGCGGTTTTCAAGTTACAGAGCGGACACAATTTTTGTAATGCACAATGTTCCAAGGAAAATAGCTCAAAAGTATAAAAGGCAGAGTTACCATTCTTGCACTCTGCACGTCATCTCATGGTGATTGATATTTGAATAAAGTTTTGTAACAGAGCTTAAGCGGTTTTCAAGTTAAAGAGCGGACACGATTTGTGACAGACAGAAGGACAGACAGATAGACGGACGGACTCCTGGGGGGAAACAATATGTCTCTCAACCCTGAAGGGGGGAGATATAATAACATAAATGATCCACAAAAGAAGCAACGCCTTGAAAGGGTCAGTAAAAATATTTAACTGGAGGGTTTACACCGGTTTTACTGTGCACCAACCTCACCCTTAGTTCAAATTTGGTGTGTGAGCTACTCACATGCATGCGGCGTGCAACGTCAACAAAAAAATGCCCGGCCCTCTGGGGAGAGGTCAAAAGGTATTATATCATTAAAATTCAATTACAAAAGCAATTTCAAAGATTTTTATTCCAAAGGTTGTGTGTGATCTCACAAATTAAAGATACAAAACATATCGGACGGGATTTTCATTCTGTCGCTTGGGTCATGCCCTAAGGATAGGACTTGGGGATGCTTAGGGGTCAAAAACTTAATTCCTTCCATCCGCCCGTTATGCTATCTCCCCCTTAACCATTGGACGAAATCCAACCAAATTTTGTGTGTGAGTTACTCACATTAATGGGGTGTGCAACAGTAAAAAAATTGGCCCCGACCTCTAGGGCCTGGGGAGGGCTCAAAAGTTCAAATATCATTTAATTTCAACAACAGTTATTTTCAAAGGTGTTGATACCAAATTTTTGAGTTCTTACAAATAAAAGATATAAGACATATTGAATGGGATTTTTGTTCTGAGGCTTAAGTCATACGCCAGGGTTGGGACTTCGGAATGCCCAGGGTGCTTAGGAATTCAGAATTTTATTTTTTCGAACATGGGCATTTTGCGTATTAAATTGATGGGGATAATGAGTAGAACAGAATGCAAGTAAAATTATCACCCTATTGAGTAGAACAGAATGCAAGTAAAAGTTTCACCCTAGGGTCAAACTGGTGACCTTGGGGTGATGTCATCAGGTCAAATATCATTAAATTTCACTTACAGAGTCAATTTCAAAGATTTTTATACCAAACTCTGTTTGTGATCTCACAAATTAAAGATGTAAAACATGCCTAACGGAAACTTACACCAGGCGGAAACAAATTTTGATTTGTTTATACCTATGGACTGGCTCCAAACTCTGTGTTAAAGATAAATTCAAGCTTATTCTCCATAGCATAAGAATAATTGAACAGAAGAATACTTGTATATAAAAGTTACCCATGCTACAAAATGCATAGGCATGACAAAAATGAGTCAGCCTTTATGATTTTGGTACTTATCATACTTTCCAGCAATAAATGCTAATAGTGCTAGCATAAACTGAGCATGGCAGTAAATATTGACTAAGATGAAATATGTTTGGAAGTACCACCATTTGTGTTATAAGTGAGTTTATGTAATAAGTACTATTCTAACACACCTCCCCTATAGAGCCAACGGTAACAAACTGTGATATATCGAACAATAATTCACAGCTAAAGTGTGTGATAGCTGACGTCACTGGAAAATGACGTCATTCATAGCGTTAGACGGTGTAACGTCGTTTTTACGCTTGAAAGACATTACAATTACATGTAAACGTATGCGACGAGGTCTAAGTATTGGCGGGAGTTCTTCAGTGCAATGGCGGAAAGTTGGAAGAAGCTGAAGATTTCGAATATGTTTTCGTCGTTTTTTGTGTGTTAGAATCGAAATAGATCAGCTCCAGGGCGCGAATTGATGAATAATAATTCACTGTTTGTCGGTCAGTTGTACGAAGATAAATCACTCGGGCTGCGCGCTGGTGATTTGATCTTCTTAACAACTGACCTCCAAACAGTGAATTATTACTCAACAATTAATTGCTGGAGCTGATCTATTTCTTAAGTATAACATATTAAGCTGACCAACATATGAATGCATTATTATTAGTGCCTTATTTCTGCATTCCGCCAAGCATTTTCAGACTTTTGCCAGCAGGCACACAACCTTAAAACAACGTCATATTAATGTCGATGCGACGTCATGACGTCATTTGACGTTATGTGCCTGCTGGGTTTACATACCTGGTGTGGTTGTATCACAACCTTCTAAGTAGATAGGTACAGCAACATAGAATTTACACCTGTTTGCTCCAGCTATTGAGTGTAAAGGATCAACAAGTATCACCATTGTCTGCAGCCCTGTAACGAAATGACTTAACGTTACATGTACCTCGATGAGAGAATAATGACATTGTTGTATAAGAACAGCAATGACGCATACCAGCCTGCGCCACTTCGCAGTCTGATCAGCGCATTTGTTATTCGCTATATGGAAATTATTATGGCTCTACTTGCTGCAATAAAAAAATCCATATTCCTGCTTGTCCCTGTAGCTTAGCAAGGCTGCTTTAACATGACCTGGTCACAAACCCCAGATACATGTTTTCTTGAAACGAGGTCCAAAGTATGATAAACTGGCTATACAACTACATGTATTTTTATGTTTATATCACATTTCCAATAACTGTTTAGATGGGTTTGACAAAGATTTATAAGACCTTAACACGGAAACCATAAAGTCAACGGTCTATGCAAAGTCTACACTGTAACATCATATGTTCTCAGTATAAAGAAAAGATGATATAGACTAATCGATTGCTAGTTCCCAGCTGATTGTTTAACCCCTGAATTAGGTTCCAAAGAAAACTTCCAAAATCTGAAATCCAAACAGAATCTTGGGTGAAGATTTGGTACCAGTTAAATGCAATTATCCCCCCAGTGGTTTAGGCTGCTGTACGTTCTAAGGCGGTGGTTCTGTTGTTGTTGTTGATTCATTGTCTATTGTTGCTCCCATTGTTTGGGGGGGGGGGGTTCTGTGTTTGGTCCTTGCTTTGTTATCCAATACTTTGTGTCTGTCTAGTTTCGCAATCATCTTGATGGGGAAGAGTGAGCTGGTTACATAAATTAAATTGTCTTCCTGTAGTCTGTTAATGTTCTGCAGCTCTCCCTTATGTTGTCGTGGGTTGGTCTGCATCATGTGATTGTGGTGTTTCCTGTTTATACTCACTAGCGTTTTTTTTCTAAATTAAAGTTCTTGTGACCTTAACTTTGACTCCAATGTCAGATTGGTGATCTGAATAGCCTATTGTTATCCACACCCCATAGGCAACCATTGTGGCAAAAAAACAAAACAAAACAAAAAAGCCTTAGTCAAACAATGAAGTAGTTGACATTATGAGCCATAAGGCATATTTATTAGCTGTGACCTTGACTTTGACTCCAAGATCATACTGTGATCTGAATAGCATATTGACATGTACACACTATAGGCAATCATTGCATTCAATATGTACGTATTTGGCCCAATAAAATGAATGTGGAGTTAGCGTTTCAAGCTGTAATACAGTTTTTGAAAAATTTAAAGCTCATTTGACCTTGACATTTCACTCCAAGATTATATCGGTAATCTGAATAACCTATTGGTATCTACACCCTATAGGCATTAAATGTTTTAAATATGAACTATCTCTTTCAAACAAGACCAAACTCTGCTCTAGACCTGCGTCATCAGTGCACATCTTCAACGTGTGAACAATTATTATGCAAAGATCGAATGTAAAGGAATGAAAGCTGTTTGAAATACAGATTACACACAAATTACGGAATTTAAGCATCCCAAAGGAGGTGTAGACATAATACTGTCTTAGTTCATCACTCCAAATTATATTATCAAATGTTCATAAAATATAGGGTACACATGGTCTATGTGTGAACAATCATAATGGAAAGTTTGAATATAAAGGAATGAAAACTGCTTGAGTTACAGATTACAAAAAACAGAAACCCCACAAGCATTTTGGATGGAAAAATGTCTAAGTTCAACACCTCTCAAAAATAAAAAATATTCATGGAATGTGTACAAAATATGAGGTGCATATTTTCCATATGTAACCAACAATTATGCAAAGTTTGAATAAAAAAAGGAATGAAAACTTTTGGAGTTACAGATTACACAAACTTGGCACCCCAAAAGTGTTGCGGACAGATGGAAAGACGGAGTGGACATGCTTTTCGCTTAAGCGACACAGTTAAAAAGGAACAGGGAGTTGGCGTAAAACGCCCTTAAACAAATTTTTTTTAGCTATGACCTTGACATTTGACTGCAAGGTCATATCAGTAATCTTAATATTTTAGTGTCATTTACAATCTACAGGCAATCATTGTGCTCAATATCAATGTATATCCTACATCAAAATGAACAAGCAGTCCGAGTTACTAGCTGTAATACACAGTTTATGTGACATTGACTCCAAGATCATTTTGGCCATTCAAACTATATATTGTTATCTACACACAATATGTATTTATTCTGCCAAATATGAAGACCCTTAAACAAAACTTGAGGTAGGATTTAGCGTCACGAACCGTTAGACAGATTTTATTATATGTGACCTTGACCTTGGACTCTCATATAAAAGTTTGGTAATATGAATTACCTATTGTCATCTACACACAGCAGGCAACACTGTGTCAAATATAAACATTCTGAGTCAAACAGTGAAGGAGAAGTTTGTGCTACAAGTAGAGGCGACTGACATATTGAAGGACAGACACAGGTGCTCAAATTTATGAAAAGTTGCTACCTTGTCGGATGCTTAGGGGCCTTCTCTTTAATTACATCCAAAAAATTCGAGAAAATAACAGCCAATGAAAAAAATGAAAATTTTGACCAAAGTCATACATAGAAATAGAATTCTTGTTTGTTTGTTTTTTCTTATATCATATTAGACCTGTTTACTCTTTTTATTCTGTATATTAATTCTAACTGCCTATATTCTCTAGTTTTTCATCTTTTCTAGTGCTACCATAACGAAGTAAACCGTTGAATAATTGTCAAAGATGACGGATCAACGTACGATGTAGATGTAGATGTAGTTGTAGAAAAAGCAAAGGTTATACACAGAAATCTTCAAGATTATGCAAAAAAACATTTATTTCTACTCCCCACTTTTGTTTATCAAATCCTTGGACAGATATCGTTTTCAATGTAAAATGTATCTCATGACATCAATGAAATGATTCTGCTACGCTTCGAACCATGTAAACTGGTCAGGTTTTTTTCAAAATAAACAGTTGTCGAGTGTATTTTGACAGGAGCCGCCATCTTTGTTTACGTGCGTGACGTAATTTAAATGACATGGTGCTAAACTGTACGCGTGTCAAAAACAAGCTCATCGGGATGAAAATGCAGGCTGTTTTGAGTTTTCAGCATTTTTCTTTCTGCATCAAGTTAAATCCAAAATTAAAATAGGCCAAATCTAAAGAAAAGTGTTCTTTACATATCTATCAAAATATATTTTGTGGATAAATGCTGAGTGTAGTCTCGCTAGAGCCTTCACTGCTTGCATAGATTATAGGTCTTGTTAAAGGCTCTGGCTAAAGTTTATACTTCTTGTCCCGCTGGAATCGTAGGCATGGCGTGTTTGGGTGCATTTGCGCATATATCAATAAGTAACCAAATCTCATGTGCCTTGCCAAAATATATACTTAATTACTTAAGAAACCTGACACTTTTTACTTGCTTCAAACTCGTAAAGGACAGATTATAGAGCTAAGTTGATATGCTTAATTTAATAACAAGACATCAGAGAGTAATTTTCAAAAAAATATTTATCCAATATAGAACATGACGTCACAACATCAAAAATACCGTTTTATCACTTTTGCCTCGGGAGTGAATGTCTTGATTTTTTTTTGAAAACTTTTTTTCATGTATGCAAGGCCAATACCAGTACAGACAAAAGTTCATTTCAAAAATTTGCAATTTCTTGCTGTTGCGTATGATATGGTTGTTTTAAGTTGTGCTTTCGACGTTGTCTAAATGGCATTGTTTTTTTCCTTTGTTTAAGCAATTTCTAGAACCTGAAATGACTTGGAGTCAACCAATCATTGTAAGAGAATGCCTTTTCAAGAATCAAAACTTATGTTTCGCGTCACGTTAAAGGGTAAAGGCGAAATAAACCCAATTTATCGTCAATTAAGAAACAACTAAACTATGGATAATAACCGTTTTTTCTTTGTCAACATATGCCACGGTTTAGCGTGTGCTGTCTACTTTGTTAAAGTGCCATTTGGCTACACTTTACTGTTATCGCGTATGAATTTCAAGCTTTGCAGTATCGTATATCAGCATGTAATTGTAACGTTTTACGTCACTAAATGGACGTAGGCGGCAGCAACGGAGTTCAAAAGAACAGAAACATTTTCAAAATGCATTCCAAATATCATACAAAGTGAAAAAAAAGTTGATAAAGTAGCAGTGCTTTTTAAAAGCTCATAAAACGCTGATAACGTAAAATTGACGCTAAGAAAATGAAAATAGGCTTTAGGTTGAACAATGCATGCATGCTTTATTTGAATGCCCAGAAGATGTCAATGAAATAACAAAGAATCACACTTAAGTTGTTTCTAGTGAATTTTGTGTAATTTCTTTGTTCTTGCAAAAATTGATTTTAGGGGTTACCGGACGTTTTGATAGCTGATGTCTGAAATTAGTTGATTTTTTCAAATAATTTCAGTGCATCTTAGATTACCTTTGTTCAGCTTTACGCAATGGAAAGACAATGGTGCATCGTTTTCATTTACTACCAAAAAATTGACACACAGTATGTGTCAGGTTTCATTAGTAGTTAAGTATACGCACATTTAACATCCTGGTACAAAGAGAGGTGACTTCAAATAAGAAACATGAATTGTTTTGTCTGTGCATCCTTTTTTTTTAAAACTAAACTTGTTAACGATCTGATTCCAATTTAGAATAATTAACATGCTACCAAATATATTGTTGAAGATTTCATACCTTTATAAAATCCTATAACGTTACTGATATATAAAGGATAGGTACGAGTAAGTTCTCTCAGGTGAGTAGGTTGGGGGATCTGAGAATTGCTGACGCGTGCTGCTAACCTTCGTCACTTTGGCGCGACGTCATAAACAAGATGGCAAACTCCCTTGATTGCACTCGACAAATGTTTATTTCAGGTTTTTCCGTGACTTTCTCTTTTAAATGGTACAAGTTGGTTATAAAATTAAGGGAATAGCTAAAAAATGTTGATGCGGCTGATGGATATTTACAAGAGATCCCGATCTATTACATAAGTTGCAGCAGAAAATCAGCTTTAAAGTGATCTGACAGATTTCTATGTCCTCCCTTGTCATTTTTCTTATACTCCATTTGGATATTTTTTCATATCTTTAAACAGTCAACCTTTCGACATTTTAAAGCATGTATTACGCTTCCCCAGGCCTAAAATCACTAAAAAATCATGACTTCAAGCTCCTGTGGGGACAGAGACCCATAACAATATATTATCTTTTTTTCCAAAAAGCCAAGAAATAACAACAAAAAATTCTTTGCAACATCTATACAAATATAATGATGTCATTCGCCAAGTATTTATCATTGTCGGGCTATATGTATAACAGAGCTTACCACATCTGTTTGGTGCTTTGATTTCTGTAGCCTTTATTTCGATATCGATATCTGCAAGGTCAGTAACAGCTGAAATGAAATAAAAACAACATGATCAGTAGACGGTAAAGATTGTTACAAGTAACCGTAAATTATTTGCAAATGGATTATACAATATCACTAGGCCAGTTATTTGGTTTATTATGTTCTTGTATCCTACAATTTATGTGATTATTACTGAAAAAGTATGAAACCTGTTTGTAGTATACACTAACAACAAAGCGGACATTGGCACAGACTGATAAGCGTTTAAGGCATTCATCCTCTGGAGAATAAAAGCTAAATTTAAAATAATCAAACAGTGAGCATGCATGACCAGGAAAACCCAAGATCACTGACTGCAGACCAACCCATGGCACTGTGAGAGAGATACTGAGAACATATTCAGACTCATCACAATTGAAGTAAATCAGTAAAATCTCTTTTTTCTCATTGAGACGATTGCTAAACTGCAAAGGGCACCAAGAGCCATATCACTAAAAGGACCCAAAACAAAATATAATGAATAAACAACAACGAAAAGTAAAACTTACCCTCGAATCGACGCACATAGATAAGCGAGTCATTGGAACGTATTTCAGGAACATCCCTTGGTCCATTACACATACTCCTTTCATAAACATATTGGTCGGTCAAAAAGGCAATGAGAAAGTAGCCAGAGTCTCTGCCAAGCTTGGGTAATGGTACTGGCCCCTCATTTATCTGAAAATGGAGAATGAAAATTTCACGCATTAATATGCTAAAGATGACAGTTTAAAAAGCTAGGAAATGCTCTTTTGACATGCAGGCACCTACCAGTCGCATATCATATTTTATATAGCTTTAACACAATGGCAAACTACATTTATATTATGTACAATGTACACGATATAGATTGTCCAGACAAGTTCACCTGACGTTGACATTTATGCATGAATAGATTACAGTTAGATGACTCAGTATAACTATAAAGTCGTCGGCAAACTGTACATTGTCGGGAAGGCTTGATAAATTTCGTGAATTGTGTTACAGTTGTGATCACTGACATCTTAGTACTGCAGATCTCAAGGCTGTCACAGTCGTCTACTGGTCAGATCTTTGCAACATCTAGTGTTATTTACCAAATAAAAATGTGGAGTATCTAGTTTTTAAAAGTTGTTGATGACACCTTTGATTCTAAGTATTAAACGAGTTATCTCTCATTGAATTACCCCGCCCATTTTGATCATATTGTGAGAGGTTATGGTCATTATTTTGTTAAATAAATGAGATGAAGCATCCAGGAAAAATGTATACCCACCACTACTCGTAAAGGTACTTGAAGAAGTATAAAAGTTAAGTTTTAGTCAGAGAAACGGGTTTTTGAACTATTTTGTTCGCCTTTAAAGTAAAATTATATGTCAACACTGCTCAGAGTAAAATATCTTTGAAGCTTTCAATTTAAGAATCTGCTCACTAGTGTTATGCCCTTAGAAATGACTAAGAATTTAAAGAAATGTTCTTTATCTATGTCATTGGGGTTTCTAGATTCCAATTTTCCTGTATACTTAATGCTTTAGGGCAATGGTTAGCATGTAAATACCATACCCGATAATACTACCGAATATTTCAAGGCTGTCAGAGGGTGCCTCTTGTCAGATTTGGCTAAAATCTTGTTTCATACACAAAACAAAAATATAGAGCCTCTAGTTAATAGAAGCAGTTATCTCCCCTTGAATTACCCCATCCATGTTGATCATATTATGAGAGATTAGGGGCATACGTTTTGGAGAATAATCGAGATGATGCATTCAGGAAAAGAATAGAATATAGCCATCACTATTCAAAATGGTACCTGAAGAAGTAAATGATTTAAGTTTTTGCCAGAGAACTTGGTGTTTTAACTGTTTTCTTCGTCTATTAAAGTTATATCATGTGTCAAACTGCTTTGAAAAAACTAAGTAAGGAGGCAAAGATCAGGAATCGATACAATCAAGTACCACACCTGACCCAGGACACCACACGGGAAAGTAACAAAACACACTAAAACATAACATACATGAGAGCCAAGAGGCCAGCCCTTTCCTAGCAGGTGACCACATATTAGAAACTTTCAACTAAACCATCTGTCCACTAGTGTTATGAATAAGAATTTAAAGAACAGTGTCTCAGCTATGTCAACAGGGTTTTTAGATTCTAATTTTTCCATACGGAATGCTCTGGGGGTAACTATTATCATTTAAATATCCCATCCACCTATAATATGAGATGAAAATGCTAACATTCATAAAAGTCTTATTGTACCAAACAAGCTAAGTGTTTTATAACCTAAATACTAAGATAATAATTTCTGACAGAGTACTTTTATTGCAATTATATTTACATGATCTCTATAAGAATGGTCAATTCTACCCAAGAAAATCATTTTAGGTCACTTGTGGCACCAATAACAGTAACAGTAACTCTTGCAAGACTAAACACAATTTGCCGTATATCTCGAATAAATGTTACCATTTTTAGCTACCTGAAACTTACTGGGGCTATTGGACACAAACACAAATTTAATGCATTAAACTATCTATATATTGTAGCAAGAATGCATTGCATTAGTTAGAATGCTTCCATGCGAGCTAAACAATTTTGTGTTTTAACAACAACAGAATCTAGGGCGTAGATCTAAACGCTAGTAAAATGCATCTAAGCCCTTGTGGCTTAGGTTGCCGTCCGTTCTAAGGCGGTGGTTCTGTTGTTGTTGTTGATCTATTGTTCAATGTAATTCCCATTGTTTGTGGGAGTTCTGTGTTTGTCTTTGTTTTGTTATGCATTACTTTGTGTCCATTCTAGTTTGTAATTATCTTGAAGAGGAAGAGAAAGCTGGTTGCTTTGCTATTATTGTCTTACAGATGTATTGTTATACTTCTACCACGACCTCTAAGTAATGACCGTCGATTCATCCAATGCCTTTACCGTTACAGTCACGCCTCAAAGCGTTTTGTGGAAGTATACTATAAATGTTCTGTGGCTCTTCCTCACTGCACCATGGATTTTGTCTGTCGTGTGTGATTGTGGTATATCCTGATCATACTCACTTTATACTGCCCTTGATTATTTTTACCATAATTTGTTTGAAAAAACTGCAGCAAAATTAATAATAGCTGAATAAGTTAAAACTTGTAAGCTTATTTTCTAAATAGGGTTACATCTGTTCTGAGCCAATACTAAGTAAAACTGCAGATCAACATTTTCTTCTGCTACATTTTGATTTATTCAAACCTAAGTAATTGTCTCTGAATGACAATATCATCATAGAAAATGGTCAATAATATTTTTTTCCACAATAAATAATCTGGAAAACAGACCCATCAGAAATCTACAATTATATTAGAACACTGCAGACTTGGTTTTATTGATTCTGTTCATAAGAACTATTGGAAGGGGCACCAATTCTCATGCCCCATAGCGATGGGTTAAGCGGTATTTTGCTTTCCGTCAGAACCCAATATTCCCAAATGTTCAGAATATGAAACAAGAGGGCCTTTGGACCCTGGGTCGCTAACCTGAATCCTTGTCATGAGGAGAGGATGTTTACCACAAAATATAAATCCCATTTCTCTAACACCTAAGTCCATTTCGAGTATCACTCAGATCATAACCAAAGCCTATCAAGTCACTATATAATATTCAATGTCTGATTTTTTTCCCAAGGTCAGAGGTGTGCATAAGGTCAAACATTTTACTTGCATAATGTTCTACACATCTTTTCTTGTAATTTGATATGCAACATGACCTTCAGAAAAAAAATTGTTTTGACTTTTGACCCAATCCAAGGTCGAGGGTGTGTAAAAGGGCAGAATATTTGCTTATTATATAAGCCTATGTGACCCCCGGGGCGGTCCTGCCATTCATAATTTGAACAAACCTGGCAGCAGTGTCCCACTTTCCGTCAGAACCCAATATTCCCAAATGTTCAGAATATGAAACAAGAGGGCCTTTGGACCCTGGGTCGCTCACCTGAATACTTGTCATGAGGAGAGGATGTTTACCACAAAATATAAATCCCATTTCTCTAACACCTTAGTCCATTTCAAGTATCACTCAGATCATAACCAAAGCCTATCAAGTCACTATATAATATTCAATGTCTGACTTTTTTCCCAAGGTCAGAGGTGTGCATAAGGTCAAACATTTTACTTGCATAATGTTCTACACATCTTTTCTTGTAATTTGATATGCAACATGACCTTCAGAAAACAAATTGTTTTGACTTTTGACCCCACCCAAGGTCGAGGGTATGTAATGGGGCAGAATATTTGCTTGCATGGTGTTCTATGCTTCATTCTTGTTACTTTGATATGCAACATGACTACTTTCAGAAAAGAAAAAAAAACAATGACCTTTTGACCCCACCCAAGGGGTCAAGGGTGTGTGTAAGGGCAAATAATTGCTAGCAAGTTATTGTATGCTTCATTCCTTTTAATTTGATATGCAACATGACCATATTCTGAAAAAGTTGATATGATGCGCAACGCACGAATTGGGCCCTTAACGTTTTTAATGACGTTACGAGTTATTAACGTCAAAAGTGATGACAAATTTACGCAATTATTTTACGTTTCAATCCATGACGCTAACATCTGATTCTAGGCTGAGGCTGTTTTTATCGGAACTAATATATCCTTTAGACTCTTACAATCTATCTACAATGAATCAGCGCTTTCAAAGAAATCCTTAATATTGAATGATAATCTAGGCAAAAGTAAAATAAAATAAAAAGACTTATTACTGGAGACGTAATTCTCTTGATTTTGGCCGTGTTCTTTGGCTATAACCAGTTCTGGCCGGATGTGATTATGGTTTTTATGTCCAGGATCACCAGCCCAGTAAGCACAATCAATCAGGCCACTACTGCGGCTGGCCGATAGTGGCCTGAGATTGGATGATGGCTGGGCGAAGGCTCAACCGACAGTAGTTCTGATTTTAAAGCGTCACCCTTACGGAAAAGCTGTCTCATTGTGAATATCTGGCAAAAATGCTGCGAATAATTGGCGAACTGCTCTGTTCGCAGTAATTGTTCGCAATATATTCACTTCTTGTCGCGAATACCCAGCGAACAAAACTGGACAGTCAAAAAAGTGATCGCTGAATGTTAGCAGCTTTGTCAGATAGTCGCTGCATATTCGCAACAAAAACTTAAACATTTTCAAGCACAGTGTATTATTCGCCCAATATTCGCAATATTAACTTAGTTTTTGATACTGTTCGCAGTATATTTGTTACAGTGACTTTAATTTTTAATGTGTTCGCAGAATGTTTACCAAAAGAACTTAAACTAAAATATAGCTCTCAATTCATAATGAAAAGAACTTAAACTTTTCTACTGTTCGCAGCATATTCACAGCAAATACTTAAACTTTTTTCATGTTTGTATACTTTTAATATTTCATCAATACTTCATGTCAAAAATTGGACTCATCTTTGTTTTCATATTCAGTGAGCCTTAATAGCACTAGAGCAATGAATTTGTTGTGTGAACACACACCATATAATACTTTTTCTCATGGCTCAACTTTTGGTCTTATTTCAGCCAGTTGACTCATTCAGAGGAACAGATAAGCCACTTTTTTGGGTATATAAGCAATTAAATTTATGAAAAAAAAGCAATTGTTTTCTAAATGAAGGGGTAGCTACTAATTAAAAGCAATTTAATTTTGGAAAAAGCCAAAATACCTAAAATGAATTGTCATTTTCATTTTCTCCCGAACTCTCATTAGGATTCGGTCATTTTCCTTTCGCAAGCTCCGCAACGAAATTCTGCGCTGCACTTTCTGGCTAAAAAAGGTCATTTGGCGCGTTGTCAAATCAATTCACATATGTAACTGACAAAAACCATACTTAAATTCATTGTTTCCACCAAAATTAGCAAAAAGAAGCTTGCATAAAAATGTCATTTATAGAGGCTTGCCCAGAGCACTGGCCTTTTCGCCGCCAATGTTTATATTTTACATCGAGGTCAAAATCTGGGTCGAAACTGTTATTGGTTAAAGTAAAAATGAATTGCATTTTCCGAACGAATTTAACGAAAACGAAAAAAACAACATGTTTTTTGTTTTTTCAACTCGATTTGAGGGCATAATACTTTTTATTAATTTAAAATGTTTGTGTCTCCAATACAAACGGGACATACCAGCGTCTGTGGCTGTAAAAGACTGAAGAAACAGTCACGCAGTTGAATTTACATGTGCATAGGAGAGTATAATAGCATAACCAACTGCCAAATAGAGTACTTAATCACCATTGTTTTGAGGCAAATCTTTTTTTTGTCATGCGTCTTTGAATTTCACCTGTCAATAAATAGAACTGAGTATAAACCATATAGTACCCTATCATTTCTTGTCACAACAATGATGATTTCCCTGTGACCGTCATGGCAAAAATGTTTCTGACTACCTGCGCATACAGGTTTAAATAGAAAGGTAGGTTTTTTTTTCAAAATTAGTCGCTATCTGCAAGACTAGATCAAAGAAACCAACTTTTCTGGAGTCATACCTACATCTAATCTTAATGTAAAATTGAAACAAGGCAGATGCAGATCTAACAATGTCAGACTCGTTAACTACTATGTTTTTGTGCTTCAAAATACTCACTTCTGATCGCTATTGTAAAACTAGGCACAGGACAAAATCACGTTTTTCAATCAGTTTTCATCCATTTCTAATCTTTTCAAGACGTTTTTAATATCGATCTGTGACTGTTTTTATAATAAACCCTGAACAAACAAGCAGATCAATTGTGCTGTGTTCACAAGCACCCACCCCCCCCCACACACACACAAAGAAAAACAAACAAACTGCTGTTCTGATTGGGGAAAACTTCGGTCCAAACCTCTCTCCCTCCAGAATTTCATAATGGATGACACTTGCTAGCATTAATTCAGATACATTTCTTAGCATTTTTTCTGCCATGTTCAAGTAATGTTTTCTTGTTGTTGTTTTTTGTTTTTTTGTTTATTTATATAAAAGTTCACATAACCCATCAAACAGGTCTGGACTACCCATTCATGAGTATTGTAAAACAAATCGCCTGACTTTCTGGCTCTACATGGGCGAAGCCTGAAGTAAACCTTTCTGAAAACGATCTGTTTTATTATGAATCTTGTGTATGGTATCTTGTGCTGGTAAATTATACTCACTCTGATAGCAAAATCATCATCCCCTTAAAGGAAAGTAGTAACGATAAGGGAGCATGAATTTGTATTATTGAAGCTGTGGCACTTGGTATCTGGTACTTCAGAGTGTATATGTGGACTAGCTACAACAACCCCTATAAGCCAAAGATTGGGCAGATCTGGGAAGTGGAGGGGATGGTCTATCACTCCTGTCAAGTCGAAAGTTACATCCTCGGGCTGACATAGTCCGCCATTACTTGAATAAAATGCTTAAAAAGACTGTCACCACCCAGTGATCTATATACAGATCTACATATAGGTCACTGCGCCACCTTAACTCTGTTACAAAACTGGACTGGATTAGCTCTAGAAAGAATTTCTAGCGATAAGGCAGGCAATTTCCCTAGATAATACGTTCGTTTTATTTTGTTGAAATAGCGACTGGAGACACTAGGCACACTCAACAAATACATATAGACCAAATACTATGTACCCTTGCCCGCTAGTTCGTATATTTAAAATGGGTTTTTTTCTAAATGCATGTAATATATCTACTTCTGTTTGAATGAAAATTTATTTCGATCATCAACTGTGCTCGCTATTCAGTAACATGTGTGGGAAATAGACCGTTAAACTAAGGTAAACAATTGTCCTACATTTATCACGATAGTATATTATATATATTTATACAGTTGATGTACAATAAAAACGACCATCTTGCAAAGTGGTCTATTTTGTCAGATGATTGATGTCTTTTTTCGCTTATACAACCCCTTTCCCCCCTAGACCCAAGACGCCCTTTACACATGTTGTATATTTATATAATGACGTTCAATTGTCCAAAGGGCATCTTGAGTCTATGGGGGGGGGGGGGTAACATCTAAAACAAACTGAAAGACACCAAGTTCATCTTTTCAATGACAAACATCACAATTTAAGTATATTTCGTGCGCATGCGCAGTAGGAATATTGCAAAGTTTTGGAAACGAAGAGCATTTATAATCTTAATAATTTAGTACTTTTACTTTTTGAAAACCTTTAAGGGATTTACTAAAATTCTGGTCTAAACGACACCCAATATAAAGACGTAAAATGAGGGGTGGGAGTAGAAAGCGCAAGTTTTCAAGGCTTTGTAAATGATGAATCGCTTTGAAGCGTATTTTGATGCCAACTATACATATTATACTACCCAAACAGACCAATTTTATAATCATTAGGGTTACTTAAAAATTCAGCTTTGTAATCATGTCAACTAGGAAAAATATACGCCTTATCGCTAGAGCTTCTTATATTATTTCATTTCCCCCAAGCCTTCCCCCAGCCAACAAAGAAAGGAGAAAGACAGTAAACTGTTGAAATGGATAGGGTACTTCGAATAATGCATGCAACTACACCAAAGTACCATCTCCTTCAGGCAGAGAAGACAGCAAATATAGTCCAATTAACATCTCACCCCTTTAATTTTGAGAAGCTATTCATAGCTTGAGCAGGTACCACAAACCTTGTCGGGGAGGGGGGTACTCTGTAATTTTTATACATATGAAGACTTGGACTTTTTTTTTCAATATTTTAAATTTCAATATTTTGGGGTTTTCAGAAAAAATAATATTTTTGGGGGTATGAAGTTTTGTGGATATTTTTAGGGGTAATCACAAAAGGGGTAATTTCTATGCATTTTAGGGTCGTTTCTAAAGGTCAAGGTACAGAATTGGGGATATTTTTCGGGCTTGTTGTAAAATTTCAATTGTTTGGGGTGGGGGTCTTGATACTCCTGATAATTTTGGAGGGTAAACAGTAGATGCTAAGTCCAAGCCTATGTATGAAGGAAAAAATTACAGTATCACCCCACCTCTCCCTGCGATACCTGGACCCAGATAATGCAGACAAACAAACCACTTAAATGGTTAGAATGAGGTATCATTACACACGAGGGACATTGTCAATCAGAAAAAGAGCTTTGCATCCAGAAAAAATGAAAGAGTGCAAAAATGGCACGGTGTGGTGCCACCCTAAAAGTGATATTGAAGAGTGTTTCTTTCCACCACCACCAATCCTATTTGTTTTCCCATTTTGCACATACATGTATATAAGTAGAACAAATTTGTTCTAAAGTAAAGCTGAGCTGTATGCAGTTCCGATTTGTCTTACCTTTTGACGTTTGAACATGCAAATCTTTGAATTGCGTAAGAAAATTCGTCAAAAAATTTTCGTCAAAAATATTTTTAGCTTTCGTTGTAACCAATTTCACGTGTTGTTATTTTCAACAACAATGGCGGCCAATTGAAAGTTTGAAGCGACAGCACGAACACTAAGATATATTTTTTATAATAGATTTCAAGTATTTACAGTCTTAGACATTGATTTGTCTCAAAATTGTACAGTAAGACATCTTAAATGAAATTTTTAAAAGTGCGACAGGGACTTGCATAGGACTGTGTTAGACGTAGCACATTGGTGTGGTACCGGGGTGTGGTAGTATTTGGGCAAAGTACTTAAAGTCACTTCAATCTGTATGTTTCTTCCCAACTAAGATTAGATACTTATAGCTAGAGGACCTGAAGGTCCTGCAACGCTTACCTGATCTCCTTCAAGTGCGGATCCAGAGGGGGGGATAGGGGGTCCGGACCCCCCCCCCCCCCGGAAAATCACAAGTTATATGGGTTTATATAGGGAATAAGCAATTGGACCCCCCCCCCCCCCTGAAAAATGTTGGGCCCCCTCTGGAACCTTGAAAAATGATAGATTTCTTTGAAATTGACCATTTGACTTCTGTAAAATAAGCTGAGGACAGGAGGTCTAAAAAAAACGTCAGAGCTTTTTTTGTCAGACTGACCTGGACGAAAATTCCTGGATTCGCGCATGTCCTTATAATGTTAAAATAGGTCAAGGTCAACTTAGGCTTATCATTGAAACATGTTTTACTATCGATACGGGGGTTGCGGCCATTTTGGTCAATTGACCTAAACAATAGAAGGAATACTCCATATGAATTTTTAGTTCAAACAGTCAAGTGATTTTTCCCATAAATTTTAATGCATTAAGAATAAAATTTGACCTTGACGTAAAGTAGGTCAAGGTCAACCGAGAATAAGTATTTGTGCAAACCTAGTAGGGGAACACATCCCTAATGCTAAATTACCAAGTCCCAAGGTCATCGGCCTTCCTGATTCTGGGAAAAAGATATTTAAAGGGTTTTTACCATATATGGGTAACATGGCCATCTTGGTCATGCGACCAAAACAAATGCATAAAGTTTGGCTAACCTATCAAACGGAGTCTCCATATGAAATTTGAGTTCAACTGGCTGAGTTGCTTCTGAGAAAACTAAGTTTTAATACAAATACAAAAGGTTTTATTTCATAATGAAGGCCACCGGCCCATAATACAAAACAAAACAGTCATAATACAGTATTAACGAGGAGTGGTAGACTTATATTGACATGTTATTTATACTTAGTACTGAATAATATGTATAATTAGACCTATGTGCAACTGTTTCAACGTGAAATTGTAATCGAGCCAAACATATGTTTTGAGCTCTAAAAAACGTCTCACCGAGACTGTTCCTACGAGTTCCCAAAACACATGTATCAGACATCATCATGATATTTTAATCAAGCCAAACATATGTTTTGGTCGCTAAAAACGTCTCACACAGACTGCTCTTTTGAGAACCCACAACACATGTATCAGACACGCTCTTTTTTCTGGAGGTTTGGCAAAAACATATGGATTTGTTTTGGGGACGTTTTAGGGTGCCCCATAACTATTTTTATTTTCGGGTGACTTTACTTTTGATCTGCCTCATAAAGGCTGTTGTAATGATCCCCATTATTATATATGGGGCATAAATGAGAGAAAACTATCTCAGTTTTTCATGTAAAAACACATGACATTGTTAACAAAATTGTAATTAAGATAATGATGGAAGTTTTCTGCTGTACATACATGGATAGGAAACTTCATAAACAGTGGCTCTAATAAGGAAACCTTTCCCGTTCTGTATATGGAGGATGAAAAATATGGCCTAAAACCGTAAGTTTCCTTTTGCTGCTTTTTGGTGTAAATTGAGGAGGTTGAATGTAGTGCTCCGCTATGGTCTTTCAATTAACTTCTTATATCTAAGTTGATGCGAGCTGCAAGTGGTACAGTTTGTCTGAATCGTTTTTACAGTAAGGTATATGAAGGTTGTTTAACTCACAACAAAAACAATTCAGACTGCTCACGATTTGCAGCTGTCATCAGCTGTGGTTAGAAGTTGAAAAACCAGAGTGGAGCACTACATTCTCTTTTTTAAGCTATTTTACACAATAAAAGGAATATTTTTTTGGTTTTCAGGTGATTTTTTAGCCTTCTTGTACAGAACCGCCAGCTCTGTTTATGAAGTTTCATACCCGTGATAATAAGTGTATTGTTTCATGAAAACCTATATAAATACTATGTTCTATTATTTGAGAACTTTGCTGTATTATTTACAAATGCATTAATTTTTATACATCTTAGAACTGAAATATGCAGCAGTCACCAAAAAAGTTCAATACTTCGCACATAGAAATCTGTTAAAATGTTTTACATAGAAAGGAAGATAGCAATGATAAGGAATCCATACAATCCAATACCACACAATACTCTAGACATCATAAGGAAATGTGGCAACAACACAAGTTAGCAAAACTGGATAGTAAGGTATGCTATGATGGCAAAAAATGAAGAAATAATTTTACATCTGGCATTTTTACTTTTCCAATTATATATAGGCCTCAACGAGATAAAACCTGTCATCATGGTTTTGGACCATCAAAGGCAATAACCAGCTTGCTAACCACACAGTCTGATCAGGGCCTTTGTTACTATTCACTTATTTGATAGCATATCTAAACTTGCTGCGATTGAAATTTTAAGTTCTAGTTAGTCCCTACATGTAGTTGGGAGACTGTTTTGATGCTCCCTTTGTTTGAAACCCCGAAGTCTGGCTTGTTTAGTTGAGGCCCGTAAACTTGCTGTATATGTATTTAATTTCTCATTAACCCCTTCTTGCTTGGAATAATAATATGTACATGTATCTTAACACGGGAATGTGTCACGAACAAGATGGCAACTCTTGTTTTATTACTTTGCAGATTATCTGCCCTTTTGAATTATTTCCTCATTTATCTTTCCCTTAATTATGGAGTCTACACTTTGAGGGACAGCACATTCGCCAAATATTTGCTACAGTGTAAGGCCATCCTTAAAAACATATTTGTTTGCTTTGCTCCTACCCATCAATCTCAGTTTGGGTAGGAAGTAGGTATTTTTTTTTGTATTTTTTTAGAAATACAGCATGGTTTTATGACCTTCTTACTATCACTTTTAGAGGTCTACAAATGCTGTACATGTATATAAGGTAAGAATGCACAAATAAGAGTCTCTGTAACCTTTCTTCAATTAAAATCGTCTTTTAGTCATTTTAAAGAAGTATTTGTTAAAAGCATTGAGAGTAAAAATCAAAAAAAAAAAGATTCTCAGAAAGGCAATAATTTTTTGGGGGTAGTGCCTGTTTTGGGTGGGTAGGTAGGAACACAGCAAACCAACATTTTTTGAAGGTTGGCCTAAACAAGATTTTCTGAGATCTATTCGCAGCATGATCGCTGCTTGTTCGCAGGATATTCACAATTATTGTTCGCTACATATTCGCAACAGCGATTTTTACTTTTAATTAAAATATTCGCAGAATATTCGCAGAATATTCGCTGCATATTCGCTGCATAGTTAATTATCATATTTAAATGAATGTTCGCCACATATTCGCAGAATATTCGCAGGCTGTTAACTATAAGTATTCGCTGCAGACCTAATTTGCATGTGAAAAATGAACATCTCGCGAATATTACGCGAATACTGGTCTGCCATATATGGTTATGTTTACCGATTATTCGCAGAGTATTTGCTAGTTGTTCGCCAAAATAAGATACAAAGGACCTCGGACGGTCTCCTATTCAATCTGCCCAAATTTTGACAGCCTGTTGCTAGGATAATGCATATTTGACAACTATGTTCATGTGCTTAAATAAAACCGTGACATTTAGTGTACCTAGCAAAATAAAAATATTTATAAAATATTGCATGATTATGCCAGGACATTAGGGTTTAGGGGGTGGGGGTGTTTTTTGTGACCAAATTTTATTTCACAGAAAGTCAAAGTTTCACGGAGCATTCACCTAAATACATGGAAATATAATGTTTGGGGCATAAAACTTGCGACGAAAGTGATGCGTTTGCATAAAATTCAGGTTGAGAAGATTTCATAGCTTCTTCTAAATGAGTGTGCTGTCCAAAACTTTTGACAATTACCTGTTGTGTATGAGTTCAGCCAGTTCACTGAGGTGTATCATACATGTACACAGTATAAGTTATAGCCTAGATGAGCAAAATTTTTGAGCTTAAAATAATAAATATTTTTCTAAATCATCAGATTTAACCTATAATTTTGTGCTTAAAAGAAGCGTCTCATTGCGACGGTTCTTTTGAGTACCCACAATATAAGTTTGGTTGAGAAATTAGACAATTAATAACTTGGTATGCAATCATAACTAAAGCCCTGATGCATGCCATTGTAAATTGATATTTACCTACAGGTTTGTACAAAATAAGTTCCGGATAAGTTTTTATAATAAGTCGTTTTTGAGCATTTTGACATCGTTCCCCCCCGTGACCAATCATGCCGTTTTTATATGATGTGTGAACTGTAAAACTACAACAGTATGCAAAAGGATTAGTTTGGTCACGGGGGGGGGGGGGGGGGGGGGAAAGCACCTCAGTAAAACTTTTTCTATTTTCTATATGTTGAATAGCAAAAACTCGGCTTTCAACCCATATTTTTAAGTAGGTACTTGTCCAATGAGAAAAACGCTTTTGCGGATAATTCGAGAGTTGACTCTACTTTCTTTTTGATGGAAAAACTATCGTTTTCTTTGAAACTTTTTTCTGGTCATTTTTATGGGCAATCCTTCATTAAGACTGTCCGAGGTCCTTGTACAGTTTGTCTGAATCCTTTCTGTATAGTTAGGGACATGAAGGTTTTTTACCATTCAGATTAAACTGCTCACTATTTGCATCTGTCATCAGCTTGGGTTAGCAGTTGCAAGACCAGAGCGAAGCACTACATTCTCCTTTTTAGCTATTTAACCCACTAAAAGAAATATTTTTTGGGTTTTCATGTGATTTTTTAGCCTCCATATACAGAACCGCCAGCTCTGTTTATGAAGTTTCATACCCGTGATAATAAGTGTATTGTTATAAATACTCTGTTCTATTATTTAAGTTGCTGTATTATTTACAAATGCATTAATTTTAAAAAATCTTAGAACTGAAAATGATATATTTGTCTATACCTATGCAGCAGTCACCAAAAAAGTTCAATACTTCGCACATAAAAATCTGGTAAAATGTTTTACATAGAAAGGACGATAGCAATGATAAGGAATCCAGTAACACACGATACTCCAGACATCATAAGGAAATGTGACAAGAACACAAGCAAAACTGGATAGTAAGGTATGCTATGATGGCAAAAAATGAAGAAATAATTCTACATCTGGCATTTTTACTATAGGCCTCAACAAGAGAAAACCTGTCATCATGCTTTTGGACCTTCAAAGGCAATTACTGGCTTGCACATCCACGCAGTCTGATCAGGACCTTTGTTACTATTCGCTTATCTGATAGTGTGTCCAAACTTGCTGCAAGTGAAATATTAAGTTCTAGTTAGTCCCTGCATGTAGCTGGAAGGCTGGTTTGATGCTCCCTTTGTCATAAACCCTAAAGTCTGGCTTGTTTAGTTGAGGCCTGTAAACTTATATGTAGTTAGCCCTAGGTTTTTTGTTTGTGGGGGGAGGGGGGGGTGGGCTAGATTTCTCATTCACCCCATCTAGCTTGACATAATAATATGTACATGTATCTGGACAGGAGAATGTGTCACAAACAAAATGGAGAACTCTTGTTTTATTACTTTGCAAATTACCTGAACTTTTTAATTATTGCCTCATTATCTTTTCCTTAATTATGGAGTTTACACTGTAGGGGACAGAACATTTGCCAAATATTCCCTACAGCGGAAACAAGATTTTCTGAGATCATAATTGCGGCTTGTTCGCAGGCTATTCGCAATTATTGTTCCCTACATATTTGCTACAGCTATTTTTACTTTTACTTAAAATGTTCGCAGAATATTCGCAGAATGAGCGTAGGATATTCGCAGCATACTTAATCAACAGATTTAAATGCATGTTCGCGGCATATTCGCGGAAGTGTTCGCGGCAGACCTAATTTGCATGTGAAAAGTGATCATCTCGCGAACATTCCGCGAATACTGGTCAGCCATGTAAGGTTATGTTTACCGAGCAATCGCAGAGTATTCGCTAGCTGTTCGCGAAAATTGTTTGCGGCAGTGCATTTTTTTCCCTAAGGGAGCTCAGAAAACGGGGCCATGGCTTTAAGTCTCATCCTACAGATAGGGAGAAGCCAGAAATCAAACCCGGGCCCCCCTGGCCATGGTTTACAAGGCATATGCTACCGGAGACGTAATTCTCTTGTTTGTGGCCGCGTTCCTTGGCTATAACCAGTACTGGTCGGATGGGTGTATGTTTTTTGTGGTTTTACGTTCAGGAGCACCCGAAGGCTCAACCCGCAGAGGTTCTGGTTTTTAAGCGTCTCAGAAGACGGGCCATGGCTTTAAGTCTAATCCGACAGACTGGGAGAAGCCGGAATCCAACCTGCATCCCCTGGTTTACAAGGCATAGGCTGAAAACGTTTTGTGGCTTTCCCTGGGCAGTAAATAGTAACGGGCCGGGAGGGTTTATGATTTGTGTGTGTATTATATGACGGTAGTACCCGAAGGCTCAACAGAAAGTATTTCTGGAGAAGCTGGGAATCGAACCTGCGACCCCTGGTTTACAAGGCATAGTGCTTATCCACTATAACATGGCGGCTTTAAGGCATAGGCTACCGGAGACGTAATCTTGTTTGTGGCCGTGTTCCTTGGCTGTACCAGTACTGGCTGGGTAGGTTTGTGGTTCTATGTCCAGCTCAACCGGCAGTGATTTGGTATTAAAGCGTCTCAGAAGACGGGGCAACGGCTTAAAGTCAATCGACAGACTGGGAGAAGCCGGGAATCGAACCTGCGGACCCTGGTTTACAAGACATAGGTTTAGCCCCTACACCACGGCGGAGACGTAATTCGCATTCTGAGACAGATCAAGTAAAATGAAGATATAAATTAAAATGTTGAAAGATAGGAAAATAACTAATACTTTTCCGTTTTAATTTTATCTATTAAGATTTAGTTGCTGCATCAATCGTGTACATGTAACTATACTTAGCTTCTGTATTCAAAATAATTTTGCTTGAAAAAATCTCCTAGATATGTAAATTGAACGAACAGCGGAGAAATAATCCAGCAGATTTTGACGGTTTAATTGGGAGGCCTAAACTGGGTATTTGAGTGTAATGTTTTTTTCTCAGTCTTTGTCATTTTTACACTGCATAACTGTCGAGTCCGGGAAACCAGACCTAACCCGATGCTCTAAAATATATTATATGTAGATCTATGTAGCTTTATATATATATTTCATAGAAATTTCACATAGATCTGTTTTAAGTTTTCAATATTTTAGAAAATATTACGGCTTTTGTGTGTTTAAAGAAAAGAAAAAATAGGAAAAAGAACTGAAAGGAGAAAGAACGGGCGCCAATTTAATTTCTCGACCTTTACAATGTACGCGAGAAAACCTGTATTCGGGAGTTTGTGAAAAAAGAGGGCGCTGACCAGTCTGCGCATACGCGCAGTCTGATCAGCATCTTTGTTTTTCGCTTTGTCTAGACTTGCTACGAGCACCATTGCATTTCTCTAGCTAGTCTCTGTAGCCGAGAAGACTGATTTAAGTCTCGCTGTGTCGGAAACCCCAAAGATAGGTTATGTCGCGTCGGGGCCCATCTTAGGCCCATCTTCTTAGGCCCATCTTATCCAATGGGCCACAATAGGCCCACCAGCTCGCTAGGGGGCCGATAGTTGACCAAAACTGTATGCTGGCTGGGATAATTATTCTCTTGAATCAAAAAGTTTATTTCGTAAATGTGTATGCTGGCATGAGCTTGAATCGCTTATTTTCTAACACCCTCTACCAGCTCATGTGGGACACGAAAAAGAGTGAAAATATATTGATTCGTGTCTGTTGTCCCTCGGCCCCGCCATGGACCCACCCTTGATACCAATATGTACTAAGGTCGGGCGCAGAAAGTACGAACTTTCGTTTCAAAAATGAGCACAAAAAACTGAAACAAAATGCAATAACTATGAAAAACAACAATGAGTCCAAAATATTCAGGTAAAGGCGTGTATATAGATGAAGACCCTTTTGATGTTGTTGTTGTGTTTGTGTTATAGAACGTCCCAACAAGCTAAGGTCATATTGAGACGGGACCACCGCCTTATCCGACAGACTGGTGCCCTTTTGATATCAAGAATATATCTGTGTCTTGTATCCTGCCTTAAACGGCCTATGGCTTGTCCGTAGGTATTTTGTTTTGTTTGTTTTGTTTGATTTGATTCTTTACGTCCACTCAACAATCTTTCAGTTATGCGGGACGGTTCTTCCTGGGTTTAACCAGTACTAAGCTAGGATAAATGTGTCTTGCTCAAGGACCACAACGCAGTGACGCCGGTGAGGCTCGAACCCGCTACCCTTCGGTCTCGAGTCAAGCACTCTACCACTGAGCCACTGCGCTCCCTTTGTCCGTAGGTATAAAACTAAATAGCGCTTTTTATTGACGACGTCAAGTTACGTCACAAGTGTTTGTTTTCGTTTGATTTGATTCTTCACGCCCCATCAACAATCTTTCAGTTATGTAGGGACGGGTCTTCCTGGGTTAAACCAGAACTAAGCTAGGCTTAATGTGTCTTGCTTAAGGACACAATGCAGTGACGCCTGTGAGGCTGGAACCCGCGGCTTCTACGTCTCGAGTCAAGCACTCTACCACTGAGCCACTGCGCTCCTAACGTCACAAGTGTGTACACATATCTGTTGACGCATACCACTTTAAATAGCTCTACAATTGTTGTCAGTTTCAGTGGTACGACCACCATATTTTTGCAAGTTGTTTGGAATAAGTAGTTAAGGACCCTTTCTTCTTAATGGAATGTTTGCTTTTTCATCCAACGTTTGCCGATTAGTTGATGATACGAGAAGATCTTTCCACTATTTTGACGTAACGTCGCTAAAATTGTGACGTCAGATCAAAGAGTACTGCTATACAAAACCGTTTTTTAGGACTGACGTGTATAATTTCCGAACGAAAAGTACACAAATCAATAACTTGAACATAAGACTATTGAAAAATGCCAAAAACTGAAAATGTGAAAATCTACCCATAAGGGCCTTTTCCTGCGTTGCGCATCAAATTATATAAGCCTATGTGACCCCTGGGGCGGGCCGACGCCATTCATAATTTGAACAAACCTGGCAGCAGAGTCCCACTCGATAATGCTATATACCAAAAATCAAGGTTCTATGACTTGTGATTTCAAGAATTCTTGACAAGAATATTTTTTCATTGATTTCCTTTATAAACCTATATAATCCCTGTGGCGGGGGCATTTTTGGCACCAAGGGAATAATTTGAACAAACTCTGTAGAGGTTCACTACGCGATGGTACATACTAAAAATCAAGGTTCTAGGCCTATATAATACATCGATAAGTTAGGGATCTTTCATGAAAACCAAACATATATTTGTCTTGATCCACATCAATGATCACAATAGCTCACCATCAGCCAATGGCTCAAGTGAGCTAAATATATCAACACTATATCGCACAGGGAGAAGTTACTAGCTTACTGAGGATCTGATTGCAATAAATCATATGAGATATTTGGTTTTCCACATCTTTACATAATCTATTGTATTGACTCAAGCGAGATAAAATACCGCACAAAACAGGCATTATTACCCTTGATTTTGCGTTTAAGATGAAAAATCAATATAATAGGCATTATAAATGGAACTATGGCCCCAAAATATTGATGAAAATATTGCAATTCCCTTCATTTTATATACTTTGATTACTTATGATTTTGTTTTCATTTATCAGCAACACAAATGTGTATCTGCAGTTATTTGAGCCATTTTTATTCTTCTTCAAACCAGATTTGTTAATGAAAAAATGGGTGAGGTACAAATATATATCTATTTGCCAAGCAAAACATTCTTTGATTTGTCCATCTTATCAAAACTGGTTTCAACATAAAATTGGCCAAAATAAATTAAGCCCCAGCTTAATTTTTACCATAGACTAAATGCTTAAGGACAATGTCATACACAATATGGCGTGGTGGCTAAAATCTGCGGGTGCTTCGAATTTTGCGCTGTCACAAGAACAATGTCCAATTTCGCTCTGAATTTCAGAAATAATCATAAGATATATGTAATATAGTTTACAATTGTGTTGCTGAATGAAATATACACAAACAGTAAATAAGTCAAATATTACCTTGAACTTGGTCAATTTTTGCACACAGAATTCTCCTATTTTCCTCCATCAGAAATTTAAGTTTTTTGCACAAGCATGTAGTGTGATATGTGATCTAGTACAGCTGGAATTTGAAATTTACAAAATTTTATTCACAAGGTCACTTTTCTTGCTAATCCGATAACACCTAGCACTCATGTATAATAGCCACTGACAATAATATACATGTCAGTTATACAGGTAAGTAAGTTTACATACACGGCCGCTAATCTATCTCCTTCTTCGGCAAATACAATGAATACAAAAAAAAAACATGAGCGGAGATTCGTGTATAATGGAGGTTTTTGGTTTCTGTAAAGGCGGTAACTTTAAAATTCATATCTTGCGTGGTTCGGCTATTTCATCTGCACGAAAAGGGAAATCAGGTTCTATCTATTGGTAAAGAGTTATTAAGTTGTTTTAGCCATGCAAAGAAGCATGATTTTCATGAAAATCCTGACCATATATACACTGAACTTACGTTTATTAACCCTTTAAGCGTATATTACAAAAAAAAAAGTATGCCTTTGTCGTCTGCTGAAATATTTGAAGACCCTTCCAATTCCATATACAGTGAAGATCCAGATCAGACTGCTTCTATAGTATCAGTCTGGTCTGGGTCACCACTGTATGCTTCTATAATTATGTTAACCAATAAACAGACATTTTTCGGATGCAGTTATTTTGCTGGTGTTTTAAGGGTTAATTCATATGATTTGTGTCTTCGCTGAGGTGTTCTGGCGCAAGATGATACTTACTTTCGAATAAACCACGCCTCATTTTCAGCTATTACCTATGTCTTTAGAAGGTTGACCAGTCCTAATTTCCCATTCATGATGTGCCGCTGTCACAGTACCCCAAAGTCCTATAATGGGTAATATGGTGTTCTCTGGTCACTATCTATATCTTGCACTCTGAGAGTTATTTTATAAAAACCAGGAGAATGCTATTTGATGGACCAATGACTTGACTTAAATTACCTGTGGGCGCTTCAGAAGGCTATCATTTCCAATTAATAAGAGGATAAAACATTCTTTTCCGTATATTAACGTTTGCCAAGCCCGAGTGTGATACTGTGTTGCAGCCCAAACCGCGAAGGGGTGAGGGCTGCAACACATTATCACACTAGGGCTTGGCAAACGTTAATAGACGGAAAAGTATGTTATATCGTCATTGTTATATAGCTTCCTTTCAAGCACAAGCAGTCCAAATAATTTTATTCAATTGTATACAAACAAATGTCCACCGTAACATCATGAAGCGTACAACGATATCACACTGGCTAGGCGGCAATCGAAAACGTCAATATAATCGACAAACGTAGACTAAAAATTGTAAAAAACAGAGTTTTTTTCATTGCCATTAGTCGCCCGACTGGCGACAACTGGCAATCGAAAACACAGGCTGTAACGATTTCTGACCCGCGTTCATCGATTGTTCGTCAAGAGTTTTCGATTGCCACATATCTGGTATGGAAACATTTTTTTTCAACAGGAACATGAAAAATGTAAATTATTCCTAGTAGCCCTTGTTTCGGATTGCTTTGGCGATGTATTCAGTGGGCCTATATTCAATAAACACTTCCATAGGCGGCAATCGAAAACGATAATACTATCGACGAACATAGATCTAAGATCGTTAGAAACAGAGGTTTTGATTGCAGTTTGTCGCCCGACTGTTAATTATTAATAGTAGCCCTTGTTTCGGATTGTTTTTGCTACGTATTCAGTAGGCCTACATTAAATAAACACTTCAGATAGCGGCAATCGAAAACGTTAATACTATCGACGAACATGGATCCAGGATCGCTAGAAACAGAGATTTCGACTGCTGTTTGTCGCCCGACTGGCGACAAATGGCAATCGAAAACATAGTTTCCAGCGATCTGTGATCCGTGTTCATCGATTGTTCTGAGCGTTTTCGATTGCCGCCTATCCGATATGATAAAGGAGCGTATTTTATGCTTATTGAAATAGTTTGGTCATTTCTCCATAAAACATTAGTGACGATATATCTTAACTTGCAGACGATGTCCTTGAGTGGGCTTTAATGGCGTTGCAGCCCTCTGCTGCCATGTATTAATGGGAATGAAGCCCGCGGACAGTGATTTGTCGCATTGCGACACGTTGAATTTAGCTGAATAGTACAACTGTCAGCGATTGAAACACGTCAAGTTTCTATAGTAAACACTCATAAGGTATATAACAATATAGAATACATTTCTCTTAAGATCACTTTTGTCTCAGCAACATAGGTTAACAAATAATTAAGATTAAGGCCATATTTTAAATAAAATTTCATATCTTTCGGCAGTCTTAATTGTTTGAAAACTACTGATTTGGGTGATGTGTCGTTTTCAGTGTGTTGCACATTGAGGATTATGGTCATCAGTCTGGCGGTTTGTACAACCGTTTTACTTCATTGTCGTTCACTGACTTTTAAAAAAACGCTGTGTCATTTTCTTGCGTTAAATGTCAATTCCTGTATTGAAATGTATATCAAGCACTAATATAAAATGTTTATTTTATTTATTGCCTAAGCTTTTCTTCAATTTCTTAATTTGATTAAAACGTCAAATTGAATCCAAGGCTGTGAAAGCTCACACGCTCTTATGTAAGCATTCCTTTCCATTGAATCCAGTGAGCAGGTATCATGCCACAGACGATCTATTGGTGTAAAGGAGAAGCTAAATGAGCAATCGAACAACAATCTCCGAATTTTGAAATATCTAAGAAAATGAGAGTACTTGTAATCGCATAATCGATGGGTGCCATCGCTAACACCCCACGTTCTCGAAGAAATTTAATGATAATTGACCTATTGACTACACCTAAGATCACAAGTTTGACCATACAGTGAAAAGTTAACTTGTATCCCGTTCTGCTCATCATCCCCTTCAATTTGATATGCCACACGACCATGTTTGGAAAAAAAGAGTTTGACCCAAAGCAACCCCAAGTCCCATCCCTGGGGTACGACCAAGGCGACATAATGAAAATCTCATTCTTTTATTTTTGAGAACAAACATAAAGTTTGGTATAAAAATCTTTGAAATTAACTTTTCAAATATGATAGTTGACCTTTGAACCCTCCCCTGGGCCCCAGGGGGATGGCCCCAAAAAAGTGCTTTCACACAACCCACTCATATGAAAATTTCGCACACCAAACTTGGTTGGATTTCGCCCAATGGTTAAGGAGAATAGAGCGTAACATACAGACAGACAGACGAACGAACGGACAGATGGGCAGAGTCGATAACAATACCCCCTTTAAAAAGGGGTGGTGATAATAAAGAAGAACACCATGTCACGTGCACTAATTGGATTCCGCTTTATATTCATACTAGAAAGTCCAGCTCATAAATATGTATTACAACTATACATGTATGTATTATTTGTATTTTCCAATGCAGGATATGGATTGGTAGCCCTGTTTACAGTGAAGATAAACATGTACATTACGCCTGGTCGGCTATTATATGAGTGTTATGTACTATGGGATTAGCAAGAAAAGTAACCTTTTGAATAAAATTTTGTAAATTTCAAATTCCGGCTGTACTAGATCACATATCACACTACATGCTTGTGCAAAAAACTTAAATTTCTGATGGAGGAAAATAGGAGAATTCTGTGTGCAAAAATTGACCAAGTTCAAGGTAATATTTGACTAATTAACTGTTTGTGTATATTTCATTCAGCAACAAAATTGTAAACTATATTACATATATCTTATGATTATTTCTGAAATTCAGAGCGAAATTGGACATTGTTCTTGTGACAGCGCAAAATTCAAAGCACCCGCAGATTTTAGCCACCACGCCATATTGTGTATGACATTGTCCTTAAGGATATTCATGTGGCCAATATGGCGTGGTGACTAAAATCTGCGGGTGCTTTGACTTTTGAGCTGTAACAAGACCAGTGTGCTCTTTTGCTCTAAATTTCAGAAATAATCATGAGAGTTACATAATATAGTTTATATTTTTGTTGCTGAATGAAATAAAAACAAGAAATAAATAAGTCAAATATTACCTTGAAGTTAGCCAATTTTTGCCTACCCGCTCTCCAATTTATCTCCATCGTAAATAAAAGTTTTTTACACGAACATGTAGTGTGATATGCAATCCAGCAAAACGAATTCATAAAATTTCCAAAATTTATTTCACAAGGTCACTAATCCTGCTTATTCGATTGCACCTAACACTCATAAAATAGCCGGCTAGGCGTAATGTACATGTATATCAACACCTCTGAACAGGGCTACCAATCAACTGCTTTCATAGGAAAATACAAAGAATACCTTTGTTCTCCAAATAATATTTGCTTCGAGATAATTATGAGCAGAAATTCCTATGATGAACAAGCACAAGCCGATTCGTATAGGTTACAATGGGTTCTGTCTTATTGGAGGAAGTCGTTATAATTCCATGGTCGCGAAAAGCTAGCGTGACCTCTGCATGGGGACAAAGCTTTTTAGTTGCTGGAAACAAAAATCATGGCCAGTAACGAGCAAACCACAAACATACAGCCAATCCCCATAGTGCAACACACTGAAAAATGTATGAGTAATTACTGCCATACACTGAAAACACTAGAGTAAAAATTGAGCTGATACTAGTAATCTATTAAGTTTAATTAATTTTTACTATCGAGAACATAAAGTTAAAAAATGTATTTAAAAATGAGAGTGATGTTTAATAAAAAAAAAGGTGGCAGCTCAGCTGTCATCTCTTTTTTTTTGATACCAGCCTGAGGCAATTTTTTTTTATAGAATATGCACTCTAGATTGGGGTCAGGGGGCAAAGCCCTGGTTTAGAGCATTCACATGGCTTAAACTAGCTCCCAAGACACGCAATTATTTCATTAACTTCTGAGTGTCATCTGCTGATAACCTTTGCAAACAGATTGGACCCAGATCAGGTCAGACAATATGTGGGGCCTAATCTGGATCCAATCTGTTTGACACTCAAATGGTATTCCTAAAAGAATTATTTTGAAAAAGATAACAAAACAACAACAACAGCAAAAGCAGCAGACGACAAAAGAGTATCATAACATTTCCAGGGGGGGGGGGGGGGCAAAGAGTTAATACAATATTTCCAGTTTATTCTTCAGAAAATCAAGGTTAGTGGCTTCAGAAACTATACTGGTTGCGCAGAGTGGTACGCGCATGCATTTTTTGCGTACACGTAGGCACTCCCTTGCCAGCTCACACTACCCATTTACTGTATTGGTGCGCAGGCTGATTTTGGACTAAGAACAAGCAGATTAATAGAAGCACACAAAGCATCGTGAATGTGGTTGAATAGTGGAAATATAATAATACAGAAACATGGTTACAAGCAGCTCACACACAAATGAAAAAAAGAGCTATAATAGCAGAACTTTTAATGCCGATGATGCAACCAGCAATGACCCAACGTGTCCAGCTTGATAGAGTCTCTGTCGACATTTAAAGTAAAATAAGACCTAAGACACAAAATAAGGTCCTTGTTCTGTAATGCACTATACACTTTTGCAATCATCAGAGCTGCTTATCTCTAATTGTGCAATTGCTGTCGTGTGGCAGCTATTGTTTTTACCCTCTGGTGAATTGGTCTGTGATTGTGGTATTTACTGGTCATCCTCACTTGCATTCTGATAAGACTGTGAGGATGTACAGGTAAGTAAGAATCAAATTAGGGAATGCAGACTCACATTGAGCAGGCCTCTAAATAATAATGCAATTCTTGCGCGGATCCAGGGATTATTGCCAGGGGGTCCAGGTCCACTTGCCAGAAAATAGCTCTGACAACGTTGTTTTTTGTTTTTTAGTCCTCAGCTTATTTTACAGTTTTACAGAGGGTGTCCAATGGTTATTTCAAAGAAAACTATTATTTTTAAAGGTTTCAGAGGGGGTCCAACTTTTTCAAGGGGGGAGAGGGCAACTTTTTCCATGGAGGGGGGGGGGGGGGTCCAATGGGTAATTTCTATAGAAACCCATATAACTTGTGATTTTCCAGGGGGGGGGGTGGACCCCATATCCCCCCCTCTGGATCCGCACATGCGATTTCACAACTTATTTTTCTTATTTCAAAAGGAAACATTAGCTGTGGCTTCCCAAAAGATCCCTCTCAAGAAGACGATTCATTTGAGCACCAAAACAAATGTTTGGACTTATAGATAAGAAAATATTCACAGTTCTACGCTGAAAAAAATGCCTATCTGGACCTATGTTATGTAATGTGACAGGGCCTCAAAACTGGATTTTAACCAGCACTATAAAAGCACTGTAAAACTCACAAGCTATATATGAGTCAGCACATGAGCTTATGGAACCTATCGCATTATCGAGCAACGAAGCTCAGCCAAGCCTGTGCATCTATACCAAATTGCTATGATATAGATAGTGACACGAGAATACGATGATACATGCACGAATCGAGACCCGCTTAGCCCTCACACGTTTTTTTGTATTTCGCTATGAAGTAGAAAGATTAGTAGACGTGTGTGTGTGTGTAAACTTACCTGTATAACTGACATGTATATTATTGCCAATGGCTATCGTATGAGGATTAGGTGCTATTGAATCAGCAAGAATAGTGACATTGTGAAATGAATTTTGGAAATTTTATATTCCGTGTTTGCTAGATCACATATTACACTACATGTTCGTGCAAAAAGCTTAAATTTATGATGAAGACAAATGGGAGAGTGGATAGACAAAAATTGGCTAACTTCAAGGTAATATTTGACTTATTTATTTTTTGCTTTTATTTCATTCAGTAACAAAAATATAACCTATATTATGCAACTCTTATGATTATTTCTGAAATTCGGAGCAAAAGAGCACATTAGTCTTGTTACAGCTCGAAATGTAAAGCACCCGCAGATTTTAGTCACCACGCCATATTGTCCACATGAATATCCTTAAGCGTTCAAGTTTGTTTCATCATAACATTTTACTGCATCATTTTTTTCAGTGAAAGGGCAGCAGAGTTTCGTCTCAACATGTAATAAATTTCACTAATATCGAATAATTTCCCTAGCGATTAATTCACACTTTTCAGTAAATGCCCAGTTTCGTTCCCTATCATTCTTATAGTAAAATTAGCAAAAATTTAAGGATACTCTTGGAAAATTAAGCACATATCAAAACACAATCGGTATTTTCAATTGAAACTTTGTGTAATTAAACCTACGCTATTGTTGTCTAACTTGATTTGAGTTAGAGTTTTCAATTGATTTAGATATTTTGGATAAAGAACTAAACTTCAGGAATTTTAACATTATGCCTATGGAAAACAAGAGGGGCTCACCTGAAGAGGAGAGAATGTTTACCACAATATATAAATCACATTCTCCATTACATTTCAGTCCATTTTGGGATCACTCAGATTTTAACCAAAGCCTATCAAGTCACTTAGTTCCATCAAACTATACTTATCTGCACAATTTCAATGTCTCACCCTTTACCCAACCCAAAAGATCAGGAGTGTGCATAAGGTCAACATTTTTTTTATTTCATAATGCGATATGCAACATAACCTTCTTCAGACATAAAATGCTTTGACCTTTTGACCCAATACAGGGTATAACATGTGACTCCAGGGCGGGATCATTTTTGGCCCAAGGGGCGTAATTTGAACAAACTTGTTAGAAGTCTACTAGGTGATGCTACATACCAAATATCAATGTTCAACGCCTTGTGGTTTCTGACAAAAGGATTTATTCATGTTTTCCTTTATAAGCCTTTGTAAAACATTTGACCCCCGGGGTGGGGCCATTTTTGGCCGTAGAAACATAACTTCAACAGATTTGTTAGAGGGCCAATAGGTGATGCTACATACCAAATATCAAGGCTCAATGCTTTGGTGTTTCAGACAAGAAGATGTTTTCATGTTTTCCCTTTATAAGCATATGTAAAACATAAGACCCCCAGCGTGGGACCATTTTTGGCCCAAGGGAGATAGTTTGAACAAAAACTAGGCAGAGGTCCAATAGTTGATGCTACATTTCAAATATCAAGGCTCTAGGTCTTGTGGTTTCAGACAAGAAGACTTTTAAAGTTTTCATCTTGAAAATCTATTTTTAGCCTGTGTGGCCTAGCCATGCAACATACTGGAACCATTTGAACAATTATCCAAGATGGCCATATAAGGGGCATTCCTGCCAAGTTTGGTAAAATACAGCTAGTTGTTTTGAAGGAGATGTCCTTTGAAGCAATTGTTGATGACACACGACGGACATCCAACGATCACCATAGCTCACCATGATCCAATGGCTCAGGTGAGCTTAAAAATGACATGGGGCTTAACTTCTTTTGACCAGTTAATATATACTGAGAAAAAGTGAAAACGCTACACTACAATATTTTATTTTTGTGACAAAGTATTGGACAAAAAGTATTTACTAAAACTTAATAATGTTTCCAAGACATCCAGCAAACGACTAGTTAAAACTCCACCAACGTGTTTCTTTTGATGTCCGAGTTGTGTTCCTTTTTGTGTTTTTAACTTTATTAACTGAATTTTGCAATTGTTCATCTGCAAATTAGATTGTTGATCCCAGTCCAATAAATGGAAGATAAGAAGAAGAAGAAGAAGAAGAAACAAGACCAAACTCTGCTCTGGACCTGCGTCGCGGGTGCACATCTTTAATGTGTGAACAGTCGATATGCAAAGTTCAAATATAAAGGAATGAAATCAGAGTACACCAAAATTTCACAATGATATTCTAACGAAAAAATGTCTAAGTTCAAGACCCCCAAAAATGAAAAAAATATTCGTGAAATGTGCATAAAATAGGAGGTGCACATTTTCAATGTGTGAAAAATTATTATGCAATTTGCTGTTTGAGCGTCTTGGTCATCTTGCTATAGTCAGTGAGTTATTATATCTTTTTTTCCAAAACCAGTATGGGTATATCGTAATTGTTCCATCCATTTCTCATTATTTTGTCCATAGTTAACTATCCATTTCTCATTATTTTGTCCATAGTTAAATATTTTCTCAAATATCATATTGGTTTTGGTAAATCAAAACCAGAAAATAATGACAGATGAAGCAAAACACCCCATACTAGAACGACGTACAATGTGATAACTGGTGGAAAGCAGACGAATTGATCAGCCTGAGCGTGTGTACAGGCACATCAAGGTACAGTATTTACTTACCCGCAAATACATTATACAAATAGTTTATTATTTAAACTCTTCAGGTGTATCGCTTAACTATAGACATAAGTGGCAGATATCTAACTTTAATAAAACGTGGATGACGTGACAGGCATCGAGTACACGTGAATATTAACTTGTCTGGCCAAGTGTAACTAGAATGCATTGAGGGGTGAAACTGGACTCGACGGTTGCTAGAACAGTCAGAGTAACTAAACTAAGGAACCTGCATAATGGCACTTGATGAAAAGGGCATATCAGTTTTGGCGACAATCTTAATTATGTTCATCAGACAAAAACCCATATTCAGATATGAACAATAGTTTGATGAAAGAAGTCAATATATGAAATGTGGAAGAATCGGTGTTAAATGACTAAGTTAGAGTCTCCACAAGAGCAAACTGATCATAGACGGCCATTCTGGCGGCCATCTTAGTTATCGTTCATCTGAAAAATCCCATATTCGAAGTTGGGCCAGTGTATGATAAAAGTAATAAGTATGAAATTTCGAAGAAATCAGGTTATAAATGACTAAGTTAGAGTGCCCACAAGTAAAAACTGATAGGTTGCAGCCATTTTGGAGGCCATCTTGGTTAGCTGACAAAGCCCATATTCAAACTTGGGTGAGAGTTTGATAAAAGAAATCCATATATGAAATTTGGAAGCAATCGGGTAAAAATCACTAAGGTCAGACAAGACCAGAAAACATTGACAGATAAAGCAAAACACCCCATACTAAAACGACATATAATGTGTGCAAACTGGTGCCACGAGTGAAAACTGGTAGGCGGCAGCCATTTTGTTGGCCATCTTGGCTATTATTAATCTGACAAAACTCATATTTCAACTTCAACCAGAGTTTGATAGAAGCAATCCATATATGAAAATTGAAGAAATCGGAACAAAAATGACTAAGACAGAGTGACCACAACAGCGGATGGATGCAAACTGATAGACGGTGGTCATTTTGTCGGTCATCTTGGTTATGGTCAGTCGGACAAAAGTAAGTAAGGTTGCAAAGATCAGGAATCGATATAATCAAGTACCATATCAAACTCATATTTGAACTTGAACCAGGGTTTGATGGAAGCAAACCATATATGAAATTGGGAAGAAATTCAATTAAAATGACTAAGAGTGACCACAATGGATGCAAACTGATAGACCGCGGCCATTTTGCCGGCCATCTTGATTACTTTCGTCAGAAAAAAACCAATATTCAAAGTAAACTAGAGTTTGATAGAAGCAATCCATATATGAAATTTGGAAGGAATCTGATTAAAATGACTCAGTTAGAGTGACCACAAAAGCAGACGAACAGACAGACAGAAGAACTGACAGACAGACACAAGAACTGACAGACAGACACACATCATCTCCAGGAACATAAAAATAATGATATAACAAGGAGATAAAGCAAAGATAAGGACTCAACCGTAAATAAAACTGAATACCAGAGCAAAAAAAAATCCAACAGGTAAACCCAATGGGCCCAACAGAGAGCCAATGCATCAGGCCCCTACCATCTTATCAATAGTTGAGTCTTTAAGTCGGAACCATCATAGAGTCTGAAGTCTGACTCAGCGGCATGCAATTAAAGAGGAAACCAAAGTTGCCAACTGTGATAGTTTGACCACCAAGCGTGCAGTCCGTTACAATACATTAATGTTATAGCCAATCTTTTTATAATGGTAAATTATTTTGATGAACTGCGCTGAAAAATTATTAGAGCCAACGATCTTCTTCAATTTATACACCAAGTCAACATAGAATTTCGGTTCCAAAAGTCCTTAGAGCAAGAGAGATTTAAGTCCAAGTTTAAATTTAGATATCAAATCATAGTATCATATATAAATTTAGAAAAGGTTTTTGCATAGTTTATGATACCGATAGCCTTGTTTAAGAATTTTCTGAGTTAACAATTTATTGCAAGTGTTGAAGTCAGTAACATAGCTAGATGCTCTAGCAAAAAGAATGAGTCAATTTCAAGTATTTTTAAACCAAACGTGTGCGTCTTTTCAGGAATGATAGATATAAAACATATCAGACAGGATGTCCATTCCATCGCCTGGGTCATGCCCAAGGGCTGGTACTTGGGGATACAGGTGCGTTGGGGGGGGGGGGGTAAAAAAATGTTTTTCCCAAATTCAACCAAATTAGATGTGTAAGATACTTACATAAATGACACGTGTAACAGCACACATTTTTAGTACCTGCTCCCTGGGTCCTTGGGTGGGGGTCAAAAGGTCAAACATCATTAAATTTCAATTACAGTCAATTTCAAAGATTTTTAGACCAAACTTTGTGTGTCTTCTCACACATGAAAGATATAGAACATGTTAGACCGCATTTTTTTTTTGGTAGCCTGGGGTATGCCCCAGGGGTAGGACTTTGGGGTACTAGGGGTCAAAATTATATTTTCTGAACATGGTCATGTGGCATATGAAATTAAATTAGATTTCTTTGAGAGCGTGGGGATTTGCAATGGCACGCCAACGAATATATTCTAGTATTTGCGTTGAATTTGGGCCCTTATTTGTGTGCGTTATTTGCCCCTTTATGTGCGTGCTTAATTAGAAATGTGGTTGCCAAATTTCGCTTTTCGAGCACCATATATCATAATGATCTTTGATTTCCATGTGCCTGTAGTGTTCCCCCAATATTTGATTTATGGGAAAAAGGGACCTGACAAAATATAAGTCTAATATTTCTGTCTTCAAATTATTACACCTCACTTTTATGGGGAGAATCTGTTAATTATGCAAAGATTAATTTGCAGCTATTCATTGTTTGAAGAGAAGTTATAGATTCCACCCATTTTTACCAGGAAAATTTGTATTAAATTATTATTTGTTAAAAGGTAAATTGAAGCATAAAGTTTGATAGCACAATACTTTTTAGCGATTCTTGGTAAACATATAGTTAAATTTTCTAATTTACGATACCTAACTTACTGGAAAAATCCAACAATATCTGGTTTCAATTTACATCAATTATATTGGATTTTACTAATTTTTTTACCATATTTTGTCATTTTATACAATCCTATATAGTCATTACATACGCCATAAGCAGAAACTCACATATTTTGGGAAAAAAGTTTGTGTGTGTAAAACTATAAACTGGGTAACTACTTCACAATAATTATAAATAATTATTCGTTTACAGAGGTATTGCTTTTGCTCGCAACACTATCAGGATATGACAAACCGATAGATATATAAGTGTTTCCTGCAAATGAAGTTCACGCTGACTGTATTTTCCTTGAAAAACAAATTGTCTCGTACATTTGACATGTCCTGAAAATTAGAAATAAAGGGTGTCTCACCAAATGAGGCAAAAATTTCTTTTAAATAAAAAAATGTGTAATAAATACTTATGCTAAAGCTTATACGTGAGTAATTGCATATTATATTGCTAACTTTTATATTTTGAAGTACCTGATGGTAAGTAATTCATTCATTTTAATGAAAACTTGTATTAGCATTTTAATAATTTGACTGCATATTTTCAATTCATGAATCACTTACAGTTATGTATATGCCTGAAACGCTCAGAAACGTTTATCCACAGTGTATCGCAAACTCTTATTATTAAATTTAAGTTGCAATTAAACGAAAAGTGGAATCTTTAGTGTAAATTCTACTTCCCTAAGGGTCCCCTTTAATAAGTATTTCAAACTGTTTTTATCCCCTAAATTGGAAAGATTATGTTTAACATACAAATTATCAGCCCAGATTTTGTTTTACTTTGCCAGCTTCAGTTTGAACCTAATAAGGACCAAACACAATTTTAAGCCTATTTTGGATCTAAAAGGTTACAATACTTTGATGCTATTCCTGATTATTTTTGAAAAAAGTGATTAAAACCAGCAGACGACGATAAAGCATAGTACAAGCGGACCATTAGATGATGCTACATACCAAGTATCAAGGCTCTAGACCTAGTGGTTTCAGAGAAGAAACGAGTACACTGCTCAGCAAAAGTTTAGCACGGATAAATAAAGTTTGATTCATGGGTGTGCAAATTATTTAAAGTTATAAAATATCTGCTGAAATGATGGTTTGATATGTGTTAAAGTTGAGGAAAGCAATGGTTGTAGTTTAATTGGATTTCTACTGCTCTGTTTGTAAATACGCATTTTTCGCAATACAAAATGAAACATCATCGGTTTATAAAGTCTATTGTTTTTCAGTAAGGTCGAATCAGCCATTCTAAAAAATAAGAGCGTCTGAATTGAGGCTTTGAAGCAAATGTTGTGTCACGGAAATCACTAACGTCGTTTTTATTATGGCGTTTTGCAAGTCAAGACATTACTGTTTTCGTTCTGTAGAAATGCTTAATTGAAAGGATGTTCGTGTTTAAGAGGGTGTCATAAGAAAGGCAATTAAGGGTAAGGAAAGTTGATGAAAAATTGTCTCTGCATGTTTAATTCATGAAAAATGACGTTTATCTAAATTTAGCCTTACTGTAGGCGGTAATGCTACCCATAGAAGATTTTTTCAAATGATTGACTAACAGAACTGTTCCAAGTGCATGTGTAACTCTAACATCAAAACAATTACTTGAACACTTTATTGAGTTCGTTGAAAAGTCAAGAAATGGAAAATGGCATTTTAACGCCACAATGGAACACAGGAACATGGCATAAACGGATATCATTCTTTGACGATTTCAAGTTTTTCATAATTAAGAACGTTTTGCTGTACGAAAGATCGAAATTTTTAATTCTGGATGTAGGCTTGTATCCTTTTAATGCGTATGACATAAAATGTAACGTCAATCCACTAATATGTTATGTCTGAGGGACGCAAAAAAACATTAATTTTAAGATCCCCATACATGTTGCTTTACATCAAATAAAACATTTCATGTGCATTCAAAGCAGGACATGATATTAAAATCCATGCTAAACTTTTGTTGAGCAGTATATATAAGACAATGTAAAACATGTGATCTCCTTGGTGGCCCATTTTTGCTCCAGGAGCATAATGTTAACAAACCCAGTGAAAGCGTCTACTATATGATAACAAAGCTATATGCCAAGTGGTTACAGACAAGAAGATCATTTTGCTTGCATTCTCTATATAAGCATGTGGAAAACATGTAAATCTGAGGTGAGGCCACATTTTGCCAGTGGCATAATTTGAAAGAAAAAAAAACAACACTTGAGTTGATGCTACATATCAAATATCAAGGCTATCGGCCAAATTGTTTCAGACAAGGTGATATTTAAAGTTTTCATTTTAAAAGCTAGTTTTGCCTCGTGATCTAGATATAGCATTTCAATAATTATTTAGGAGGATAGTATGAAGATCATTTCTTCCGAATTTGATCAAATTTCAGCCATTTTTCTTGGAGGAGATATCTTTTGAAGCAAATGTTGACGTTTGACAATGGACACAAAATAATCACAATAGCTTTATCACTTGAGCTTATTCCATAGGTGAGCTAATAAATATACCAAATATTGTGTTTTTGTATATGTCAGTTTCACCTTAACCCTTGACCTTTAAATAGGTCATAGCATAAATATTGACTCTGACTTACAAAGAGTGTAGACTTTCACCTATTTTGATAAAAAAAAAATGATGAAATTTGGCATTTTAACTTTTTAATGATAAAAGATTTTTGATGAAAGATTTGCATTTTCCTTTTGCATTGAAATTATTTGCAAACAAACAGATGGACAAACACGACGTTAGGTATTATTGACATTGATTATTTAATTTTATGTCGTTTTTGCTTCAAACAATAACGTACAAGTCATATTATATTGTATTGACGTGTCCTTATAATACAAACAATGCTCTAGACCAACTGTATACAACATATGTGTATTTCTGTACGAAAAGTGTGTAAAATTCAAGGGCTATAGCTCTGTAAGTTCTCATGGTCGACAGTGTCTTTAACTTGATTCTGAAGGCGTGCATACACACAAACATTTTGGCATATATGACACTTGATGTTAGCACAACCTTACCAATTAATTTGACGCTCTACCAAGAGCTGTGCATAACAAATAAGTAAGACTGGGTTTGGGACATGTAGATCATTTAATTAATTAACGCAATGAAGCATGATAATTATGCAATTACATACATGTATATTTACATGTATAAGTCACAGATTTTCTGTGATTGCTCGCAACATACAAGTATGAATAATGATGGAAATGACCTCATTCTCACTAGCAGCCATTGATTGTCTCTATACTAAGAAAACCATTGCCTATGGAGCACATATTGTCTATGGAGCACGCATATGGTCCATTCTTACGTAGAATGGTCAAATCGAATATGGGAATGACGATTTTTCATTTTTTACCAATGCTATAACAATCTTTATGATCAATTAATAGTGAACCTTCCTGATTCTATTCCAAAAGAGAAAATGTTAAGCTTCATTGTACATTTAGTATTTATGCATCCGAATTGTTGGTGTCACATGCGAAAAATGAAATATTTTTAAAGAAGGGTATCATAACCTAAGACACAAAGATTGCTTAGCAGTAATTTGTATAACTATAAATTGTATGGTCTGTATTTGTGTGACATTAACATTATGAGTCAAGAAATTCTGCAAGTATACCTTTAAGTGTTCTCTGAAAATGGTAATAATAAAAACAACCATCTTTTTCAGAAAAAGGCTTATTTTCAGAGCAATTTCTTAACATTAGTCTAACTAAACACATTCATGAGAACAATGCACAAAAGACACGATAAACACATGCCTTGTGTTTACAGAAAACATAACTAAAGCAAATTTCATTCTGAAATATCAAGGAAAGTTCCTACTTTGCAAACGAAAATTGACTCGTAAATTAGTATAAAATGGCCTGTAAATTATACTCTCATCTCAGATTGTTTTAAACCTACATTAAACGTGGTAATAATGTAGAAGGGTTTGCACATGCAATAAAAACTTATACTGTTTCTAGTTTACATGCAAAACACGTGCGACGTAAATGGTATTGTTTTTTTAGATGGCACATTATTAGTGCGTTATAGTTGATGTCTTTTCATCAGAGGGTAACCATAAACCTTCAGCTTTTCGCCATAGGTATCGCATTTACCTGGCAAAAACATTCATTTGAAAGTTCTACTTTCTGGTGTCCAACGAAGTAATTGTTCCTAATCTAAATTAAAACATTTATATAAAAAACAATAAATTGTTGTGTCTCGTAAATTAGTAAAATGCACATGTTTGACCATTACATTAACTCATTTCTTGTATCTATACACTAAAGATCTTCAATATGTACAATAAAGATCCTGCAACCTTTCCAAAATACACTGTTAACTCTGATTGATCAGTCCTGGTCCCGGGGTTATAAACTTTTATTATGCTCAGTTCAAATGAGCATGATATTTCAACTGATATATCAGAAACTAAAACGCTGATAAATGAAGATTTGTCCTGCTTTTAAACACACGGATATTTAAATTTATCCCGTTTATATATGTTAAAGAAGTCCAACATTTGTCGACAGATAACATTTATGAGCAGGTTGAAGTTCATGTTCATTTCAGTTGAGCTTGAAAAAACGTTTAATAATCTCAAGGCCAGGTCATCAGTTGGAATATTGTTTTTTTGAATTGCAGCACTAAACGAGTTGACTAATCATTTTCTTCTTCTTTACTTTAAAGGCACCGTATTACGTAAAAACGAGTATGTTTTTCATCACAAATTAATCCGATATCAAAGATTTAATATCAATATATTGGTCCAATTAAGTGCGCTATTTGAGGATAAAATTTAATAATTTTTAAACCACCAGTTAATAGATAAGTGTTGGGTGCTAAAAAGAACCGTCTCTGAGATCAAAGGTGCAAAAACTTTGTTATCATTTGCTTTTATTTGGTTAAAGTTCCTCCAACGGCTGATCAGTTTAATTTAATTATGTTCGATAATTTGTATGTTAAGCATAATCTTTCTAATTTAGGGGATGAAAACAGTTACTTATACTTATTAAAGGGGCACTTAGGGAAATAGATATTACACTAAAGATTCCACTTTTCGTTTATTTGTAACCTGAATTTAATAATAAGAGTTTGCGCTACACTGTGGATAAACGTTTCTGGGCGTTTCAGGCATATACATAACTGTAAGTGATTCATGAATTGAACATACGCAGTCAAATTATTAAAATGCTAATAAAAGTTTTCATTAAAATGTATGAATTTCTTACCATTAGGTACTTCAAATTTAAAAGTGAGCAATATAATATGCAATTAACTTACGTATAAGCTTTAGCATAAGACTATTTTTTACACATTTTTTTATTTAAAAGAAATTTTGCCTAATTTGGTGAGACACTCTTTATTTCTAATTTTCGCGACATTTTGTCAAATGTACGAGACAATTTGTTTTTCAAGGAAAATACAATTAGCGTGAACTTCATATGTAGGACACACTTATAAATCTATCAGTTTGCCATATCTTGATAGTGTTGAGAGCAAAAGCAATGCCTCTGTCAACGAATAATTATTTATAATTATTGTGAAGTAGTTACCCAGTTTATAGTTTTACACACACAAACTTTTTCCCCAAAATATGTGAGTTTTCTGCTCATGACGTATGTACTGACTATATAGGATTGTATTAAATCACACAATATAGTAAAAAAAAATAGCAAAATACAATATAATTGATGTAAATTTAAACCAGATATTGTTGGATTTGTCCAGTAAGTTAGGTTTCGTAAATTAGAAAATTTAACTATATGTTTACCAAGAATCGCTAATAAGTATTGTGCTATCAAACTTTATGCGTCAATTTACCTTTTAACACAAAGGACAATACAGCACTTGTAACTTTCTAAGATCATAATCTACTCTGTGATGTTCTATGGAAACATTATCAACTCGAAAGCAAAGGTCTCGTAAATTATAAAGCTTATTTTCCGTTTTAAATAAGAAAAAGGGTAAAGTATGAAAAGCTGCTTCTTGAGAATTTTAACTATCAAAAGCATTAAATCAAATAGTCGATTATTAGTTTATATGACCTACAACATATCTTCTAAAGACAAATTGAAGTTACATCTAATGTATTTGGTATGTTATGATTGTGTTTATTGTTTGGACTCGTAAGTCTTTTGGATATGGCGACAAAACTAATGATGTAAGAACTAAACAAAAAAAACTTGAAAATAAACTATTTTATTGTCTTTTCTATAAGACACTACCAAATACTTCAAAATTATGAGTTTCATTTTTTCCATATACAAGTAAATGTGTATTAAAATGTGCAGTTAAGGTGAGATTAACGACTGGCGACATGCGAATTTCGGACCCCCTTGGCTTTTATTCGTGACATACATTTTGTAGAAACATTGCTGAACCTTTTGGAAACATCAATTTCATATCAGAAATGACCATTCTATCGATCAGTATCATTAATTACTTGTAAACGTATTTAGTTGACATGATTATGATATTGGTCGTGAAAGGCTGGCGACATCAATAGGCAATTCTACGTAAGAATGGGTCATATATACCAAACGCAAATATAGTTTGATAAATCTTTCACAATCAGAATTTCTTACACTAACCACGGGGTAGTGCTCTCGTGTGTAGTACATTTGTAATGTCATCCTTAGCATATGAGGCTGTGACCCAAGTATATACAACAAACTGGCTGTATGTCACAAGATGACTCAGGTCAGTCTATGCACCAGCCCAGTTTGATCACTGTCCTCTTTGTTTGCCAAAACAAGGCAAGGTATCCTAACTACCAATGGAGTGCATTGTGACAACTCTGACCAGACTTAGCACATTATCTCTCACAATGCCTGATTCCATGATACAATACACCAGTTCCACATAATCTTCCACAACCAAAATGTGTCCTTCACAAGCCGAGGAGTAGTGTTCACTTGTGTCGTAATGTTATGCTTATGCATATGAGCCTTGGTCGAGAATAAACAACAATCCAGCTGAATGTCTCAAGATGACTCAGGCCAGTCTAGGCACCAGCCCAGTCTGATCAGAGTCATCAGGCCTAGGTCCTCAACTACATACTGCATATTGGAGACACTCCAACCAGGCTGGGTGCTCTTCCAGGATGATCTGAGATTTCCCTCTGCTTGATACATTTGTTGGTTCTTCATGTCAAGCTCATTTCCTATTAATGCAAAGTCTTTACTCTCAATACAAACAGTCACTTTCAAACACTATGTTTTGATACTTCGCAGTTATACTTCTTAAGGGCAATTGTGGGTAATACTTCCCACATTAAAATCTTTTTAATTCTTTGCATACACCTTGTTTTATGTATGGACTGTCAATTTATGATATAAAAAGGATATGTCACCACGCTCGATTTTATCATAATCTCACATGGTAGATTTCAGCATTTTACAAATTTTCTGAAAAAAAATGTCCTTAATATTAAGTTTAAATAGTTGTAATCGCTATCCAGCTTCTTTATTTTAATTTTAATTATTACTCACGACATCAAGCTTCTTAGGAAAAGCTAAAAAAAATTTGTTTTCCCAAGCCGTGACAAGATACTGAATGATATATTTTGGTAAATCCCCTAAAATAGGAATACGATTTTTAGATTAAATTGTATATTAAAAAAATCTGGCATTACCAATCTCAAAGTTTTGTTTTTATTACATAGTCTTTTATATTACTTTTTAGAAAAAAATAATAAAAAATGGGGGTCTCCAGACTAGTTTTCTTTCGGGAGAGCAAAATTTAACCCTACCCCAACATATTTTTGAGGATATTTCAATATAAAACATTATGGAGTGTACTTTTTGTCATTTATATCAATTCATATTTCTTGTAGGAAGTAATTTATTATTATAAAGCTAAAAAAAAGAAGAAAAAAATAATGTATGATAGGTGCCCACCCAGGAATAGACCTTGGTCCGCTTGGTCAAGATTCCAATGCGCTAACCACTAGGCTACGAGCTCAGATCATGCGCTGCTCAATTCAACCGTATATATTGGACACAAAATCCAAGTACCGGCCATATTCGTATTCGCATACACAGTATAAACTTGATAATTGTGTATACCGTTTGATTTTGCCAGATCTTTTTATCAGTATTTGGTACTGAGACGATCATTATAATAATGAGTCAATAGATATACTCCTCAAAATAATTGAAGGACCAATGCTATCAATTATAACATTGATGCATTTTGTGTAGAACGTATTTTGAAAACCAACTTTACGATCTAGTCTAAATGTTTTGGACATCTTCAACGCCCATTCGCCAAGTGAAACGGCAAAAAGAAAATGGTAGAAAATGTAACCGACAAGGATTTTTTGGTCATTTTGAAACTTGACCTCAATGCATTGGAATGTCATTTTTTGTGTGTGATCCATGGACCACAAAACTGCTTGAAATGAATGAAAAATGCTTTTAGATGCTAAAATCTCTGTTTTCACATGATTGTATGGTGTTTTAATACCGTCGATACCATCCACCTCTTCTTGTGAGAGAAAATTGTTCCTTTTGACTTTGGTGTAATGGCCAGTCTATGGGTTCAGACAACTGGTTTTGGCGTTTGTCGGTGACAATCTTTAATCAATTCGCCGGGACATCTTTCTAACACTCAAAGGCAAAGAATGACGACTGAAAATCTGATTCTTAATGGTCATGTACACACATTGTTTTCAGAAAACAAAACAAAGTCAAAACTCCATTGTCAGAGATAAAAATGCTTACTTTCCAGTATATTGAAACTGTTTGAAGAAATTTTTTGCATGTTAGCTGGACTGTTTAAAACAAAGTTTAATTTAATAACACTTTCATTCTTCTCGAATGACCACAGAAAAATTTCTTTACCCCACCCACTGCCTTTTGAATGTGTGTTTTTGAGGGTATGTGCATTTGAGACACAGTTATGGCAGAACTAGGCATGAAAATCAGTAATAATGATTCTTGACTTATGGGCATTAAGAATAGAAAGCTTTTGGCCAAGTTTTTCAGAATTTAAATGTTTGAGCTAATTTTTGTCGCATTCTAAAATCTTGGTCCTTTAATTATTTTGAGGAGTATATTTCGGACACATTTTAGTTACTTTATTTTGTCCAGAAAATGCGTAATTATCCATCTGACGTAAGCGTACCTAAAAACTGTATTGATGCGAATTTAGAAATGGTCGAAAGACGGGACATAGACAACTTTCCCTGTTTCCTGCTGCAGGAATGGTGCGCGTGGACAATACCCGAAATTGCCATTAAGCTAATGTTATACATTATGGTCCACTGAGTAACTAAAACTACTGATAAGACTACAACAAAAGTAAAAGGAAACAAAAATAATTTAATATACATATATGTAAGTGGTGGGTGGGAGGGAAACATAATTTTAACAAAAATAACAGAAGACCGTGTTGCTTGCAGCTTGCCGAGATAAAGACTGACGCTGGCGCCAATTTGGAGCCTGTAGCTGACTGGATTCTGGGTAGCTTTATCATGCACAACCCCTGTGGAAAGTAGACTGGTCTGACTGGTACCATGTTGGAACAGGACAATAGTAAAAGGCTAACCAATGAGGAGATAGCCATGAGTGATGTACATGACCACTGCTTATGTAAAGGCCTTAGCCTGAGCTTAGAAAAAGGGCACCAGCGACAATCTAACTTAAATTAATAATGGATTACAATCCTTAATCCTTACGTATAGTTCTAAAGGAGAGGAATTCTGGCAAGTCGTATGTAGTAGTATAACGTGGCTATCATCATGACGTGATTCAAATTCAAGCCATTACGGAATAGCCTGTGCCTCGCTTGAGCGGGGCATTTGCTCCCTTTGATGGCAAGGAATATGTGGATTTTAAGTATGTAAGAGTATAACTAATAAGTTTTGCTTCAAACAGGCACAAAATATACTTATACTATTAAAAGGTACATTTAATTTGCATTTTTGTGAGTTTTAGGGTATGTCTATTTGACCTTTACTTTTGATTCTTTTGATTTAAAGCTTTAACATAAAACTGGTGTAAGCTGTAAACAATGTTATGAAACTTGCATTTTGAACTAATTTATGATTAAATTTAGGGTGCTTTTGAAATATTAGCATTGTCCTTTTACATTGACACTATTTTCAAAAAGACACACGCACAAACACACCTTTAGGTATTGTTTATGTTGATACCATATTCCAAGGTTGGTTTCTAATCCAATACCATAAAAACACTAAATCAAATACGTGTGCTTATTAAGAAATCAATGAAATAAATGATATTTTGGAGCAAATACTCCTGTAAAATGGGCGAGGTTGGATCGAAATACAAATTTTCCTGGTGAAAATGGGTGGAGTCTATAATTTCTCCTCAAATAATAAAAAGCAGCACATTACTCCGTGCATAATTTACAGATTCCCCCCTAAAAGTGAGGCGTAATAAATTGAAGACAGAAATATTAGACTTATTCTTTGTCAGGTCCCTTTTCCCCATAAATCAAATATATGGGGAACACTACAGGCACATGCAAATCAAAGATCATTATGATCTATGGTTCTCGAAAAGCGAAATTAGGCAACCGCATTTCTAATTAAGCACGCACACAAAGGGGCAAATAACGCACACAAATAAGGGCCCAATTTCAACACAAATACTAGAACACATTCGTTGGTGCGTCATCGCAAATCCCCACGCTCTCGAAGAAATCTAATTTAATTTGATATGCCACATGACCATGTTCAGAAAATATAATTTTGACCCCCAGTACCCCCAAGTCCCATCCCTGGTGCATACCCCAGGCTACCGATTGAAAATCCTATCTAAAATGTTTTATATCTTTCATATGTGAGAAGACACACAAAGTTTGGTCTAAAAATCTTTGAAATTGACTTTGTAATTGAAATTTAATGATATTTGACATTTTAACCCCCATCTGAGGCCCCAGGGAGCAGGGACCAAAAACTAGTGCTGTTACACGTGTCATTCATGTGAGTAACTCACACATCAAATTAGGTTGAATTTGGGAAAAACATTTTTTGACCCCACAAACGCACCTGTATCCCCAAGTACCAGCCCTAGGGCATGACCCAGGCGATGGAATGAAAATCCTGTCCGATATATTTTATATCTATCATTTGTGAAAAGACGCACACGTTTGATTCAAAAATATTTGAAGTCGACTCATTCCTTTTGCTAGAGCATCTAGCTATGTTACTGACTTCAACACCTGCAATAAATTGTTAACTCAGAAACTTCTTAAACAAGGCTATCGGTATCATAAACTTTGCAAAAACCTTTTCTAAATTTTATAGACAATACTATGGATTGATATCTAAATTCCAAGTTAGACTTAAATCTCTCTTGCGCCAAGGACTTTCGGAACCTGAATTCTATGGTAACTTGGTGTATAAATTAAAGAAGATTGTTGGCTCTTATAACGTTTCAGCGCATTTCATCAATATAATTTCCCATTATAAAAAGATTGGCTATAACATTTATGTATTGCAACAGACTGCATGCTTGGTGGTCAACCTAATCACGGTTGGCAACTTTGGTTTCCTCTTTAATTGCACGCCGGTGGGTCAGACTTCAGACTCTATGTTGGTTCCGACTTAAAGACTTATCTATTGATGAGATGGTTGGGGCCTTATGCTTTGGCTCTTTGTTGGGCCCACCCGGGTTTACCTGTTGGATTTATTTAGCTCCGGTATTCAGTTTTATTTACTAATCAGTCCTCATCTTTGTTTTATCAGCTTGCTATATCATTATTTTTATGTTCCAGGAGATGATGCATTGATAAGTTAGGGGTCTTTTATGCAAACCAAATATCTATATGTCTTGATCCATATCTGAATAAAGGGTGAGGTTGGCGCTCTTAAACCGGTTTAAGCCCTCCAGTGAAATTATGATTTACTGACTGTTCCAAGGGGGTGCTTCTTTTGTGGATCGTTTATAGTTATGCTTCATGTTGGTGTGTGTTGTGCTGTTGTGGTTGTTCCTTGTAGCCTTGTGGTCACCTGCTGGGAAGGGGCTGACCTCTTGGCTGTCGTGTTTGTTGTGTTTTGTCACTTTCCCAAATGTGTCCTACCCTTACGGAAAAAAAATCACTGTTGCAAAAAATTTTCGTGAAGAGCTAGCAAATACTCTGCGATTATTCTTCGATGTTCACTTTTCACATGCAAATTAGGTCTGCCGCGAATACTTTGAGTTAACAGCCTGCGAATATTCAGTGAATATGTGCATGGCGTACATGATTCATAACAGCAAATTAAATATGCAGCGAATATCCTGCAAACATTCTGCGAATATGCGACGAACATGCATTTAAATATGTAAATTAAATATGCAGCGAATATCCAGCGCTCTTTCTGCGAATATTCTGTGAACATTTTAATTAAAAGTAAAAATAGCTGTTGCAATTATGTGGCGAACAATAATTGCGAATATCCTGCGAACAAACAGCAATCAATGATTTACAAAAGTCAAAGCTTGTTAATCTCAAATAGTCAAAATTTATCCATTTGCACTGACCTCAGCAAGCAAAACCATTCGAGAACAATCAAACGGTATCAACTCAAACATCATAGGAACAGAAAAACACATGAGAAGAGATTACATACTGTAAAAAGACTTCTCAACATGTTGTCATTTTTGCATCATGGCAATTATGACAGTCATTTAATTGAAGAGTTTTTAGGGGAGATAATTTTGAATTTATCTCCCCAGTAAAAAAAATAAGATCTTTAGACTGAGAGCTATATGAGTTGAAGTTCCATAGATGAACACTCCGCGAATACATAAAAAGTTAAAATCACTGTAACTAATATACAGTGAACAGTATCCAGAACTAAGATCTTATTGCGAATACAGGGCGAATAAAACCTTTTTGCTTGAAAAAAGTTTAAGTTTTTGCTGCGAATATGCAACGATTATATGACAAGCATCGAACATTCAGCGATCACATTTTTGTCAGACCAACTTTGTTCACTGGGTATTTGTGAAAAAAAGTGAATATATAGCGAACAATTACTGTGAACAATGCAGTTCACAAAATATTCGCAGCATATTCGTCAGATATTGGCACAAAGACAGCTTTTCAGTAAGGGTAGTCCACATCAAAATTAAAAATGAGGTTGGCGCCTTGAAACTGGTTTAAGCAGTCCAGTAAAATATTTTACTGACTGTTCCAAGGCGGTACTTCTTTTGTGGATCTTTTATGTCTTTTCTGTCTTGTGTTTGCTATGCCTTTGTGCGCGTCTGTTTATATGTTCCTTGTGGTCACCTGCTGGGAAAGGGTTGACCTCTTGGCTCTCGTTTGTGGTGTCTTACTGTGAGTTTGTCACTTTCTCATTGGTATCTGGTGTCAGGTGTGCTACTTGATTGTATCGATTCCTGATCTTTGCATCCTTACTTACTTTGTAATTGAAACTTAATTAAGTTGACCTTTTAACCCCTCCGCAGGGCCCCATGATGCAAAATGACAACATGTTGAAAAGTCTTTTTACGGTATGTAATCTCTTCTCATGTGTTTTTCTGTTCCTATGATGTTTGAGTTGATACCTTTTGATTGTTCTCGAATGGTTTTGCTTGCTGAGGTCAGTGCAAATGGATAAATTTTGACTATTTGAGATAAACAAGCTTTGACTTTTGTAAATCATTGATTGCTGCTTGTTCGCAGGATATGTCACTTTCCCAAATGTGTCCTACCCTTATGAAAAAAAAATGCACTGCCGCAAACAATTTTCGTGAACAGCTAGCGAATACTACAGATTATTTTGTGATGTTCCATTTTCACATGCAAATTAGTCTGCGGCAAATACTTTGAGTCAACAGCCTGCGAATATTCAGCGAATATGTGGCGAACATGATTCAAGACAGCAAATTAAATATGCAGCGAATATCTTGCAAACATTCTGCGAATTTGCGACCAACATGCATTTAAATATGTAAATTAAATATGCAGCGAATATCCAGCGCTCTTTCTGCGAATATTCTGCGAACATTTTAATTAAAAGTAAAAATAGCTGTTGCAATTATGTGGCGAACAATAATTGCGAATATCCTGCGAACAAGCAGCAATCAATGATTTACAAAAGTCAAAGCTTGTTAATCTCAAATAGTCAAAATTTATCCATTTTGCACTGACCTCAGCAAGCAACACCATTCGAGAACAATCAAAAGGTATCAACTCAAACATAGAAACGACAACCCAGAGTTTTTATAAAAGTAAGAGTTATCCCTATTTATTGTCTTAAAATGTACGAGTATTGTCATTCACAAAAACGTGCTTATCGTTTACCAACACATCTGTATGACCAACTATATATTTAGGGCCACGTCAATGAGTTGGCGGAGCTCTTTTGTTTTCAGCGTGTCTGTCTGTGTGTCTGTCTAGTGGAGCAGGAAGTGACAATAATCATGCACATCCAGATACAAGCATGAAACTTGGTAGAAATGTTCATTAGCATGAGTAATTGGATTTTTTCTCGTTAGCCAATCAAAATTGGTCAATTTTCAAGATGGCGGCGCTAAAATTCAAGATGGCGGCCACAATAAACGATAAATCATGAAATGAAGATTTAACATCATACAAAGAAATAAAATAACCCTAAAATGGTATTATTGGATGAAATACATCATAAAATGGTAAAGGTTTTCTTGAACTTAGCAAATAGTATTTGAGATTAAGGATTAAATGGGGTGGACATGGGGGAAAATTAAGCAAAATTGACTAAAATGCTGTGTTGCCATCAAACAATGGTAGAATTGCAACTAGATGTCAATTTGCTTGTCTGAGCTACACTCCTATTATAAACTATGAATTAGTTTTACCTATTATAATTATTGTTGGTAAGATATAATGGTCAGATAGTATAAATGGGGGTCATTAGGGTAAAATGCAAATAAATTGAATAAAATTCTCCTCTTTTTGAACTACCATATCGTCGCTTCAGTGATACAGTGTTCTATCTACCATTGCACAAGTTTTGAGAAAAATGAGTTTGAAAATTTTAGCATCCTGATTTTTGATGCTTTATTTATCACATACCTTTGAACCATACCAGAGGGTTAAAATATATACTAACAGTGTAAATGACCTTGGTTTGAAGAAATTTTTACAGCAATATGGAATTTACGCGCATTTTACAGTTTGCAGATAGAACATTTTGCCCTAAAAATCGTCTTCGGCGTTCAGTTCTATAGTGTTCTATATTTTCCTAAAGCTTATTATTCTGTTTATGGAGTCAATTCATATACTAGTCTGAACAAAATTGATTATTTGTACCGAAAAGCAGCAGATTTAGTCATATATTTGGCATAACAGTAACAAGCCGCACATATTATCCCATTAAAATTATGTAAGGGAGGTAGTCTGTTTCTACAGATGTTTTTTTCTGTCAATGGGGTCAATTTGTATAATATTTTAGACTGAACTGATTATTTAGGCCTAAAAGTAGCAGATTTAACCAATGATTTGTAATGACATCGACTAATTACTACAATTAAAGCAGTTTAAATATGTGTAAGGGAGGTAATCTGTTTCTACAGCATATTATTCTGTCCATGGATCAATTTGCGGTATATTTTTTGACTGAGCGGATTATTCGGACCTAAAAGTAGCCAATATAGCCATTAGTTCATTATAAGACTGACAAACCGCTTCAATTTAGGACATTTAAATTTATGTAAGGGAGGTAACTGCAAATTATCCAAGGAAAGTGATTTTATGTAGATAGAACAGTATGACACTGAACTCATCGAGACACGTGACATAATCATCATTGGCCATTGGATGAAAATCACTTAGAACACTCATAATAATTGTCATTTTGTAGATAGAACAGAAAAGCACAGCGATTTTAAGCTTACTGCGAGGAGATAGGCAAATGAAACCTTCACCAGTAGATAGAACATTTGATCCCCTTTCCAACGGTATGAATAACTCATTTTGACCAAAATGTCACTTAGAACACTATAGCACTGAAAAGACGATATCTTCCAAGTAAAACGTACTTGTAATACTTGACAATACATACTGTTTGGTACGATGTATTTTGTATTAATGATAAAGCTTAAAGGAATATAGTTAGGTTCCTGTTCTCCTACCTACCTTATAATAAAATGGCTTTTGAGAAAAAAACTAAAACAGGCATGTTGACAATTTTGAAGCGGTTTTCTGTGTTAGACCTTACTCAATAAAATAATTTCCTGAACTAACTACTTAAAAGTGTAGCTACTTCATTTAGGCGTTTTTATAATACATTTACATTTGTTCACTCAGACTTGCGATAAGAAAAGTAAAGAACGTTAAAGCATAATTATAAGAAGCTCATAAGTCAACATTTGACTCCAAAACATACGCTGTGGATGGATTTGCTCCTTCTTTGCTTGTCCACTATAGTCCGTGCTCAATACGAGTAGGGTAACGAAACAGATTTACAGTTTGAAGTATGGAAGAAAACCCTATATTTGTCCAATGAGGTAAATAAAGTACCATAAAGTGACCTACGTAACTCTACTCTTACCGAGGATGGACTATACCTGTTTCTAAGACAACAGTAATATCTCATTGATACTGCTAACATGTACACTGCAAAGTTTGATAATTATACCAGGAAAGGCTGATGCCACTTTGTGTGCAAGCCATGTTTTGTGAAACTAGAGTCAATAAAACATGACTCTTCAGTCTCAGATGGGGCTATACCTGCATGCGTCTAATCAATTTGGAGATAGCAAGGCAGATATGCCAGGCTATAATTGCAGTGCTCAATGTTTCGAGGCATGGTATGCAGCCCATCTCATTACATGTATAACACAATCGTCTTGATTATAAGTTACAATGACATATTCAAGGTACTGAAACAGAGACAGAGTTCAAAGGAGGAATACCTTGATTACCAGTGCAGTGGGTTCTTAAAAAGTATGCTTTTACATTGGCACACTCCTCTTGTGGTGGTGGAACTTTCTTTATGGCCGGAGTCCCTACTATAAATATCATTTCTCATAATTAGCCCCCTTGTTGACTTGTCACGATAGCTCAAGTTGTAGGGCATCTGCTTCCGGAACTGGAAGTCGTAGGTTGAAAATCCAGGCAGGCAGGTAGGTGTTATATATGTTGGGCTGCTGCCGTCGGCCAGAAAACTTCAATATACACCCTTCATCGGTATTGAATATGCATTTTGAGGGTCCTCAAAATATGAATCAAATGGGATCACCATTTTTGGAAAAAGGGGAAGTTTGTTCATCCTTATTTCAAAAGGAGTTGAACACTATAGTATAATCTTGATAATATTGATCATAATCATAGCGCCACGACAGCTAGGTAACCACCCTATGCAACTGGAACTCCAAAGTTCAGCATTCAGAAACTCAAATTTTTCTATCTACCAATACGTCTCAACCATCGAGGGAGACACCAGATGGGATTCTATGTACCAAGTACTGGGATGCAAACTTTTGTTGTTGTTTTTAGTTACGTAGTTGTTTCAAAATGTAAGTTGTGTTAGTAGTGAGTGAGGTAAGAAAATCCATTGCATGTCTTATTATGCTCATAACCAAGTAACGTAGCGATTGATTCCTTTTTAACCATTTTAGTGTGATATGGCTTTTTTTTCAACCTGCGACCTCTAGCTCTGGAAACGGACGCTCTACTACTTGAGCTATTGTGACCAGTCAACAAGGGGGAACTAATTGGAAGTGCTACTTATAGCAGGGTCTGTTAATTGCTGCCTTGTGTTCACCTGCTAGGAAAGGGCTGACCTCTTGGCTCTCGTTTGATCTGTCTAATTGTGTATTTGTCACTTTTCCATGTGGTATCCTGGGCCAGGTGTGGTACTTGATTGTATTGATACCTGATCTTTGCTCCTTATATTACATTGTACCAAGCAATATGCATTGCCCAGTACCCTTTTTATGATTTTACTTGGAAATATAGCAGTTTGACAAAGATCTAACTTTATTCAATTTATTTTCATTTCCTTTAAAGATCCCTGATTTATTTCATCTGATCATTAAATCTTACCTAAATAACTATAATAGGTATTTGTTTTGATGTCAGAGTTTTGGTGATCATTCGCCTTATGTTTGTTCATTATACTTTAAGTTCTGTTAGGGTTGCTGAGTGGCCACCTTTTGAGAAAAAGCCGCCCACTCGATTGGCCATTTGTTCTCATTGTATTTTGGTCTATTTGTATTTTTTGATTATTATCATTTTGGTTTTTAGAGCGAGATGTGGCTTTTGATAGCTCCATTTCCTGTTTATTGCTTTTCTAGTACTTACATAATTATAGCTAATTATGTGATTTTAGCGCAAACAAGCAAAAATACATCTGTTTGAAATTTTACCATAGTTTGACCACAACACTGCATTTTAGACAGTTTTACTTACCCCACCCCACCCCCCATTTCTGTCCCTTTTAAAACTAATTCTTTAATAATCAGATAGGGCTGATTCAAGGTAACTGATATTATTTTATTATATATTTCATCCAATTATACCATTTTAGATGTTTTTAATTGCTTTGTATCATGTAAAATCTTCATTTGCTGATCTGATGTTTTTGCGGCGGCCATCTTGGAGTTTAGTACCGCCATCTTGAAAATAGGCCAATTTTGATTGGCTAAGGATAAATATTCAAATTACTAATGCTGATGAACATTTTACCAAGTTTCATGCTTATATCTGCATGTGCCTTCTTTTTGTCACTTTTCGCTCTGCTTAACATATGAATTTGGCAGCCATCTTGAAAAATCCGTTAGCCATCTTGAAAATGAAAAATTTGCGATGGCTAACGAGAAAATATTTACAAGAAAGGTTAGAAGAACATAATCTGAAAGTCTCATGCTTGTATCCGGAAGTGCATGATTGTCTCAAAAAACAGACATTTCCCGCTCCACTAGTCTGTCAGTTAGTTTAAACAATATTTATTTGGAAAGTACAAAGCATGTTTCAACAATACAATAATATATAAGCAAATAACAGGATTTGAAAACAAGCAATACTGCTTATATGAATCATTTCCTGTCTGTCTGTTAGTTCTTCTGTCCGTCTGTCCATCCGCTTTTGTGGTCAATCTAACTGAGTCATTTTTTAATCTAATTTCTTCCAAATTTCATATTTGGATTGCTTCCATCAAACTCTGGTTCACTTTGAATATGGGTTTTTTCGGACGAAAGATAATAAAGATGGCCGACAAAATGGCCGCCCCCTATCAGTTTGCATCCATCGTGGTCACTCTAACTTAGTCATTTTAATTGAATTTCTTCCCAATTTCATATATAGGGTTTACTTTCATCAAACAGAAGTTCAAGTTCAAATATGAGTTTTGTCCGACAAACGATAATCAAGATGACCAACAAAATAACCACCGCCTATCAGTTTGCATCCGTTTGCTGTTGTGGTCACTCTGACTTAGTCATTTTTATTCTGATTTCTTCCAAATTTCATATATGGATTGTTTCTATCAAACTCTGGTTGAAGTTGAAATATGAGTTTTGTACAATCAATAATAGCCAAGATAGCCAACAAAATGGCTGCCGCCTACCAGTTTTCACTTGTGGCACCAGTTTGCATACATTATATGTCGTTTTAGTATGGGGTGTTTTGCTTTATCTGTCAATGATTTCTGGTTTGGTCTGACCTTTGTGCTTTTTACCTGATTGCTTCCAAATTTCATATATGGATTTCTTTTATCAAACTCTCACCCAAGTTTGAATATGGGCCTTGTCAGCTAACCAAGATGGCCTCCAAAATAGCTGCAACCAATCCGTTTGCACTTGTGGACACTCTAACTTAGTCATTTATCACCCGATTTCTTCCAAATTTTATACTTATTACTTTTATCATACACTGGCCCAACTTCGAATATGGGATTTTTCGGATGAACGATAACTAAGATAGCCGCCAAAATGGCCGTCTATGATCAGTTTGCACTTGTGGAGACTCTAACTTAGTCATTCAACACTGATTTCTTCCAAATTTCATATATGGACTACTTTCATCAAACTATTGTTCATATCTGAATATGGGTTTTGTCTGATGAACATAATTAAGATTGTCAGCAAAACTGATATGCCCTTTTCATCAAGTGCCATTATACGGGGTCCTAAGTCAGAGTCCGACTGTTCTAGCAACGGTCGAGTCCAGTTTCACCCCTCAATGCATTCCAGTTCCACTTGGTCAGACAATTCCGGTCAGAAAAGTTAAAATTCATGTGTACTCGATGTCTGTCACGTCATCCACGTTTTATTGAAGTTAGATATCTGCCACTTATATCTATAGTTTAGCTATGCACCTGAAGAGTTTAAATAATAAACTATTTGTATGATGTATTTTGCGGGTAAGTAAATATTGTACCTTGATGTGCCTGTACACACGCGCAGGCTGATCAATTCATCTGCTTCCCACCAGTTTTCACATTATACGTCGTTCTAGTATGGGGTGTTTTGCTTCATCTGTCATTATTTTCTGGTTTTGATTTACCAAATTAATATGAGAGTTGAGAAAATATTTAAATATGGACAAAATAATGAGAAATGGATGGAACAATTACGACATAGCCATACTGGTTTTGGAAAAAAAGATATAATAACTGACTGACTATAGCAAGATGACCAAGACGCTCAAACAGCAAATTGATGCTTCTGTGACCTATATCAAAAAAGAGTTACGTTAATTTTCTTTCTGACGGTCCTTGTATTCCATATCATGGGACATAACAGTCATTCTCCAAAAATGGGTACAATTACAATTGAAAAAAAGTAAAAAATTAAGTGTCTCCAATGATAAAAATTCCTATTGCATATCTGAATTTAAGTATCAAAGAGAAAAAATGTAAAGTTTTACAGAGTTAACTTTTGCCGTTTTTGAGAATTAAACCAGTAAACCAAGTAGGTGTCTGACTCTGTTACGGGGGTTAGAAACCATATAGTACCATTTGTTGATAAAAAATAAAATACTTGTATAGCATGTATATGTTTCTAAGACTGAATTTGTGATAGATATTGCAAAGGCCTTAGCGACCATCATGAAAATTTTAAGTAACTGTCTTGATGGTATTTTAAACAACGCATCATTCAATGACAACATTCAGAGAAACTATTTTTCTTAAAACAGTGTGCAATGATTCTCTTTATAATACTCTGACAGAAATGTGGAATGCATGTTATAACATAAAACAGGAGCAACGAACTATATGAACATCTTACCAAACACCTGGTATGACATAACGTGTCAATTTACAAGCATCACTGACATAAATGTATCATCTACTTTAGTTACGGGTGTTAGATAAAAAGCCAAAATCCAACTCAAACTTATAAGCATTATTCCTGCAATAACAATAGTGTTATATAAGCATACTGATACCATCTACAGTATTATAAACTAAATATATGATATTTTTCCTGCATTTCCAGGTTCTGTCCCTGGCCTCTAATCATTAGCTTCAGGCGAAGTATAAGGATTAAATTTGAATAATTTTTAATAAAACGATTTATAAATCAATTTCCACACGTTTTGTTTATTATGAAATTGAACAACAAATTATATAAATATCTTAATGAACATGTGGCATGACACCAATTATACAAACACAGGTATTTCTTGTTTAAAGTTAACCTGGACGTGCGTTACGGGTGTTAGAGAAAACTAAAGTGAAATTACATTAAAAAGGTCAATGACATCATTTCCTCTGCAATACCATTTTCTATATAAAAATCATATACACTAATGTCAGAATCGAGGAAGCGATACTGAACCTTATTGTCACAAGTGAACAAATGTAAACAATATGTAACCGTTAAAATTCATGATCCTTACGAAACATAGCTTAATTAGCATGGCGTTGATTGTTTAAAAGTTGTGTTTTTTTAATTTCTTTTTGCTCTTTTTGTTTAAGTTGAAAACATCGCTTTGATTTCCAAACATACAGGCTTTAGTGATTACAGAATTGTGAGTACATTTTCTTTGAACCCAGATTTCATCTTGGGCATTGGGATACCATAAGAACATAAGTATCTGTCAGCCTCAGTCAAGAAATTTTAATATGAACATGATCAGTATCTGTTTCTGTCACTTGGCCTAGGTAGATTTTCTCATCATAAAGAACCACCACCGAATCGTCGACTGTTGGGCGCGTCGCCTATATTTGGTGTTGGTTTCATTAGCTGCTTCTTCTCTGGAATATACTTCTGGACCTTTCACATTTTTTTACAGCAGAACTTTTATATTTTAGTTATGATTTTGTAGCAAAAAACTTATTTCTCAATCTGAACATATGTTTTGAAGATTGAGGACTCTAAAGAACCGTATTAATGAGATAGTTCTTTTGCGCACGAAAGCCCATGTATACACTAATAGGTTACAGTAAATATTTACAATTTTACGTGCATAACTTTTGCTTATCTGAAAATCATGTCAAAATCATTTGTTAGCTGAACAATTTTGTGTGTTTCTAACTAAAATAGTATATGGAGCGAAGCAAAAGTTAGCAACAGCAAAATGCCCTTAAATGACACCCTCTCCAGTGGCTTAGACTGCTTCTCGCTCTAAGGCAGTGGTTCTGTTGATTTTGAATCACTATTTAATAGTACTATGTTCCTCCATTGTTTGTGGGGAATTATATTGACCCTTGTATGTTACGTAAATTTACTTAGTGTCCCTTTTAGGTTTGCAATCGTCTGCAAGAGGAAGAGAAAAAATGGCTTATTTGTTATCCTAGTCTAGTGACTGTAGTGCTCTGTGGTTCTTCCTCATGATGCCTTGAGTTCACGGTGTGGGGTTGTAGTAATTCCTGATCACACTCCTTTACTTTAATATGTTTCATATTTTTCTAACACCCGTAACGACACAAAGGGGCTACATTTTTAGAAATATTTCAAACGAAATCTAGTTAGAATCACTTATTATCTAATTATAATAATTATCTCTATGTATATTAACCCAATTTAACAATGAAACACCAACCAACTCGATACTGACATTGGATTTCATAGAGAATATACGTAACTTTAGCTACATCTAACGCCCATAACACTCTAACTATACAACTGACAGGGAAAGATATATTTTACACATAACACACTATCACTGAATCAAAATAGATCGTAACGCATGATTTAAAAATTATAAAAAAGGGAATACGCTGGTTATTTAAGGTGGTAAACGAAGCTTGTCAAAAACCCTAACGCCCATAACGAAAACAGGGGATTTGGTTATACAGCATGTTTTTACTACAACACCCCTATCACGACCATGAAATTTGTTTATAAACATACCCAGGGTTGTAACAATGCATTTTCATAACAGTTATTTAATATATAAATATAGTGGTTAATTAGAATATTGTATGATATGCAGAATAACACATTATGACTCATGTTCTATCTCCAGATTTTTTTTAAATGCCACACAAGCAGACGATATGTTCTTTTCCATGGGTTAACATAACTGGTAGTGTCATTATAGAATATATTTCTTAACATGAAATCTTATAGGAGAGTTTCTTTTGGAAGAATGAAATAGTGTTATGGGTGTTAGAAGTTATGGGTGTTAGACAAATTTCATTTAACTTCAAAATTAGAATATGATATTGCAGAAAATATTGACTTCTAGTACTTTAAATACCTACTATTGGCTGGTATGAAGTAAGACATGACACCAGTTTCTCAGAGAATGATCCCTTTTGATTGGAAAAGCCGTTACGGGTGTTAGAAATAGAAACGGTCCCAATCATATTCTTTGAATTTCAAATGTTACAGTCATCCCAACTTTGATACATTATTGAAAAGTGTCATAGTACCTTAAAGTGCAACTATTCCACAACTGAAAAAGGCTATCCCTATGTGCAAAGTACATGTCAACAGTCCTCCCATAAGTGGATAAAATGTTGTTATGGGTGTTAGACATGTTTTGGCGACAAGCAATTTTATGAGATAAAAACAATAATATATTAAAATAATCAGAAAAACGTATTTAGACTGCAAAAGATAGTTGTGTCAGATCAAAAAATGGAATAAACTTCTTGTCTGCATCTATTTTTAAGGTACAACAGACATGCAAGTATCATGAATAATACTGGCGACAGGCTAAAAAAATGCATTTCCAGCAATTCATGAGATGATAGTGCCCAATGTATGTATCTTAGGACATTCAAAGCTTACTAATTATTTACCAATATGATCTGTCATGCAACAAAATGTATTTTGTATGCCATTTCTATTAAATTACTATAGAAATTCATATATTTGTGTAAGCGACAAGACATTTTTGTAATTGTACCCATTTTTGGAGAATGACTGATAAAATAGTCTAAAATTGGGTTGGTTACACTGTTTGTCAGACTCATCTGTCAAATGCACTAGCTACATTTAAAAAATCACCCATATGATAATTGTGGCAAAGCGAATTCTGACAAGGTATAATTAAAACATAGTTTTTACTTACCGATATACTAGCAGCAGTATCAACTAAGCTCAGTACTCCACCCATGAGCATGCTGCCATCGTTCAGGATACTTGGTGGGGTACTTCCAGCTACCATTACTGGTGTCATCACCACTTCAATATCAACTCCTTAAAATAAAACAGAAAAATGGTTCTCTTCAACTCCACATGACATTAGATATACACAGCAGTGGGTCAGACATTTAATGAGTCTATGCCTCTCACATTAACACACTATCGATTAAGGAAATCTTTTAACTCTTTGTTTGCCAGCAGTGAATTTTGTCATCTGCTGATAATCTTTGCAAAAATTTTGGACCCAGATCAGTACTGACAGAACGTTGGTCCTGATCTGGAACAAAACCGTTTGACACTCTGATAGTGTTCCTGAAAGAATGTTTTGAAAAAGTCAAATATGAAATAGTCAGCAGACGACAACAAACATTATGAAAATGACCCAGCATGCAAAGAGTTAACACACTTTCACTGCCATCGTTGCATAAAGTGGCAACAAAATGCCACAACCTCACACAACAGACAAACCCACGGCACTGTGCAGAAGAGGCAAATTATGATAACAGAAACATGACATTCAGAATACTACTAATAGTTGAGAAGCCAATTCAAGATATCAAGCTTGAAAAGTGATTTCGTTCCACCCCTCCACTTATAAGGTTTGATGGCTTTAAGTTATAGGTGAAACAGTGGGCCAACTTTTTGGCCTAGGTGGCAAGTAGAAAACAGGATCCTTCATACGGAAATTCAAGATGGCATCCAACAAGGCCACCAAAAGTGATTTTTTTGGGATTTGTCCTGTTAAATGTGTAAATTTTCGCTAAAATGCAAATTTGTTCATCACATCCTAACCAGAAGCAATAAGAAAGCACACTTAAACTAAAATAAAACATCAATATCAATATAATTTTGGTAATAAAACTCAAAATTTATACCAAAGTTGACATATTTACTAGGTACATTTTGGATTTTATCGCAAAACTATTAATCTGTGAGGTATTTCTATTACAAGTGTTTGCAATTTTTGCATTACAAGCTTAGTTTAACTTTGTTGTACACGATAGAGTTGTAACATTATTCAATAAAACAATCTGATATTACTAGATGACCTTGCATTGCTGAGAAGTAACGAGATACATGCATGTATGTATGTATTGCTTTACTTTATGGTTGGACCTTTTTTTCCCTTTTTATATGTTTGTTTCAATGTAAAGGTATATATAATCTAGCTAAGATGAATACTGCCATTAACAGTTATTTCCTGTAAAATCTTTAAATTCAAATAATAAGAATTTAATAAGAATAGCTTCCCATACAAAAACACAGTGCACAAAATGATCGGATGCTGTTCTTTCTCAATACAGTGTAACATTTCTATACTGGCTTGACATTAAATGTGTAATTTGACATTTATATTTTAACCACAAAACAGCTCTGCATAAATGAAACGGTCTAACACAGCGATTGAAGATGGGGAAGGTGTTGAAGACTGTAATTTTATCATTTGAAACAAGAGAAAAATCACCAAGATTATCTACAGATTGTTTTAAAGTGCCTTAAATGCCAGTGCAAATCAAAGGGAAAACTTTCTAAAGCATTGCATAGACGTATTTTGAAATTTTATGGAGCTGGTTAAGCTAGAAAGGATGATGTCTATGAAAGAATAAAAGTAAGTAAGGGTGCAACGATCACTTAAACTAAAGAAAAAACTGGGAGAAAACATAATTTTGGTTTTACTGGCATACATGCTGTTATAAAGAGTATACAAACAAACCTATTTAGATAGAATACTTCAGAAGCGTGGGCATGCAAAGGATGATATCAAACAGAACGATATTTCATTGAAGACCCTCAATGATCAACAGAATCCTGAAAAATCCTGCGATCATCTGTTGCTCCATTTAACTGGGATCTATGTAATTTTTTTCCAAAATATAACGAAACTTAAAAGAAAAAGTCTTTGTCAGGTTGAAACAATGAAAGCATGGGGAATGATTTTGGAATGAGCTAGAATTCGAAATGACAAAGAACTCCTTGTGAAAATATCAGGTGTAGACTTAATAGCACAAGAGGGTAAATACCATATTGTATGCTGTCACAGCAGTTACACAATTAATCTAATTCAAAGCATTTTGAAGAAGAACAAGGTAAATCCAATTTACAGAATAAAAGTTAATTAGCAGAAGGCTTTGCAGAGCTTGTACAAGAAATTGATTTTGAATTATTTCATCAGAAGAAGGCATTAAATATGTCAGTGCCTACAGAAAGGTTTTGAACCATACTGTCAGATAAGATTCTGCATATCTAAATTTACAAAAACGAAAATTTGAAAAAAGGAAGGCTGAAGAATCATTATGGGGACCAGATTGTTTTTCATGATCATTATGATAGTTCAAAACCCCAATTTATATACGTCAGTGAAATTTCACTTCAAAGTGCAATAAACATATCTGCAAAGCTAAGTGAAACGATAAATGAAAATGATGAAAAGAACATAGTAGATGAAATTGACAAAGATACCAATAGTGTCATACTTAAGACAGCAAATATTTTGCGATGTGAAATAAAAGGATGCAGCAGTCTAGATACAAATCTTGTAAATCCCAAAGAAATTAGCATAGAAAAAGCTCAAGAAATTGTTCCTATCAATTTGTAAAATTTAATAAAATGGACAATAGAAGGAGCAAATGAGGAAATGTTAAATAGTGAAACCAAAGACATATCTAATAAAATCAACTTTCACAGACAGGTTTTATCATTTGAGCAAGATCTAATCTATTGTGTGTCTAAGGGGTCTGTCAGAAATTCAAAAACATATTGGTCTTGCAATTTTGAACAAACATGACTGGTTAAAAAAGTGGTAACAATCTAGGGCGATGATTTGGTACCAGTAAAATGCATTTAAGCCCCCAGTGGCTTAGGCTGCTGTCTGTTCTAAGGCGGTGATTCTGTTGTTGTTGACTTTTCGTTTATTGTTACTCCCATTGTTGGAGTCTGTAATTGTTCTATGTTTTGTTGTACGTTACTTTATGTCCATTCTAGTATTGCAATCATCTTGATGGGGAAGAGGGAGCTGATTGCTTTGCTTAATTTGTCTTCCTGGTGTCTCGTGATGGTTGAGCGGCTCTTCCTCGCGATGCCACGGGGTTGTCTGCAGTTTGTGATTGTGGTATTTCCTGATCATACTCACTTACTATTTCTGGTCACATACTAAATTATAGTGAACTTCAGCGCATTGATACAGCGATTGCAGAGAACATAAACATCTCTGACAACACAGATAAATTATTGACATTAAATATTTCAATTGGACCATTTGTTCATGCAGCAGCAGACAATATAGATTTTAATGAAGAAACGCTAGATGGTTTGTGAAACTCAATAGAAATTTCGCTGCTTGAGTAACCGAAACAAAAAATACAGGTACTGCAAAGAACGTTGCAAGAAACAGAGTGCTGAAACAAAAGGTGAATCTAACGGACATAGAGGAATTTAGCAGACTTTGAAATTGGCAATCTCAAGTTTATAGATTAAGTCGAACTGCAGTAGTTTGAAGCCAATTGTACAGAATTTTACTGTGACAGTACTGACGTGTTATGGGGGTTTGTAAGGTTATGTCCAGAGAGGATGTTTCAGGTTGACTTGTTCAGAAACTTAAAACAGCTAACTATTCCAGGATGGAGTGCATTTATATGTACTAATATGTGTCAACAAAGTTGATGAACCTTGAATTGGTTATTTTCCTCTAATCAAAGCTTCACCAACAGAGTACAGTACTATATAGACTGTTATGCTTACCATCCAAAAGAATATGTCAAAACTGAATCAAAATATGTCAGTTCTAACATTTGATTAGGCAATTTACTCCAAGGCAAAGGAAATTTGGCAGAAATGTGGTGATCAGTTTGAAAATATTATACTTAGAAAGAGGGATTCGATATTGCTCTAAACTTTCTAGCAGTCATTGGTCATTTATATGAAGGGAGTGGGATAGAAGATATATTTATTGAAGCAGACCTATATTGATCAAGTACTCAATGCAGGTTCCTCAAAGATAAAAGGTATAAAAGAGATGTTAGGGCTCATAAATTATTACTTGATGCCTTGATGAGACTCCAATGGTGAGTTTTCTGTGACTGAATTGTAGACCAGGTCCATGGAGTAGATACAGAAACATGTAATGCTGGTCTTAAAAATATGCAAGAAGCATTGAAAAACAAAGATTGGGATATGATATTTTAATGTTTTGAATGAAATGCAGGTTGTGCTCTCTGATAAAGCCCACTTCAGTTTATAGGCCAACAGAAAGAGTCATCAGACACATTTGCCTTCTATACACGCTATACCAACATTGTATTACAACTGCTTGACTACATATGGACAGAAAGGGAGGGTCAATGGGGAAGCACTTATCAGCTGTGACAGCAATGGTAGCTTATTTCTTCGTGCCATATTAGCAGAATTATACAAAGTGGTGTTCTGTGTATGCTGCTGATATGAATCTTCTAGATCAAGCTTCAGCTGAAACTCTTAATGCATTCAATGAAGGACATCATGTTGTCAGTTGATCTGGAATTTTTTTTCTGCTGTATGGTCAGATATGGCATTAGAGCAGTCAGCCAATTGTCACAGTAAATCTAAATAAGGTATAATAGGCTTCAGTAAGCAAGAAGGTGCACTTGATCGCTGGTTTCTGACTGCATGCCCATAAAAGTGCCCCAATCACATCAGCCACAAATAATATGTGTGATATAAAATAAGAGGAACATTCTCTTCATAAAGAAGGTGGGTAGACCAGAATTGAAAGAGATGAAGTAGTTATTAAGAAGCTGATTACTACGTTCACGAATGTGGTATCAAATTCACTCAGACCAGAATACAAACCCCTCCATAACATATTCACTGGAACTGTGTTACCAGAAACTATCTCTCAGGAGCTGCTGGAAGCAAAATCTAAATGAGATTTACTTATGCAGAACTTTGATGAAAACGACTGATTGAAAAGGAGGTCAGTTTTTTCAACCCAATGACTTAGACAAAACTCAAGACATTTGCTACTGCTGTGAAAAAGTCTCTGTAAGTGATTCAAATTATCAGTCAATGCAGATTGGCAGCTGTTTGTTAGATAAGTGGTAGTTGCGAAATCTAGAGATATAGACTTGAAAAATATATTACAGCATGAACTGTCAAATGCACCCCTAAAACTAGTTAGTAAGTATGATCAGGAAATACCACATTCACAAACCGCAGACAAACCCATGACACCGCGAGGAAGAGCCACACTACCATCACGAGACTTCAGGAAGACAAACGAAGCAAAGCAACCAGCTCTCTCTTCCCCATCAAGATGATTGCAAAACTAGAATTGACATAAAGTAACGTACAATAACACATAGAACAATTATAGACTCCCACAATGGAAGTAACAATAAACAAAAAGTCAACAACAACAGAACCACCGCCTTAGAACGGATAGCAGCCCAAGCCACCGGAGGACCCAAAGGCATTATACTTGTACCAAATTTTCATCCTAGATTCTGCTTTTGTTGAAGTACAAGATATGTTTAGCTCGCATGGAAGCCCTCTAACTAATGCAATGCATCATCATGAGGCAAACCCTGACAAAGCCTAAGCCTGGCAAAGCCGGATGGAACTCTTAATAAGGGTACAAAAAATAAACTTATGGCAGAAATGGAGAAAGAAGCTGTAATCTTTGAAACTCTCCCGACAAAAGTGAACAATGCTTGGATACTTGAAGGAGTGGCACAAATTCAAATGGTTAAGAAAGGGGGTGCACTCACATTTGGAGAGTTAGCAGTTATTCACTTTAATATAATGCAGAATCTAAATAATTTCATATCGCTGCTGTTTCACCCAAGTCAGATGGTGATGTGAATTTATTAAGGTATAAAGTGTTTGCCAGAAACAAGCAACTAATTAAAAGCTTCCTCCCACACAGGATAGTCTCATACAGCATACAAAGAAAGGGCAAACTATCAAATATACATATATAGAAATTCTCTTAAGGCAGAGTCTGGACTTTCATCACCAACAGGGAATGGTTGGCACCATGAAAAAGCACTCTGTATCTGACATTTCTGTTGAATTTGCCGGCTCCAACTGCACTGTTGGAGCTTACAAGATGTGGATGTTTGAAAGGATGTTCAAAACAGTGCAAGTGCAAGAAAATCTCACATGCTGCTTGAATCCAATTACTGCAGCATTTAGTTCTGAGGAAGATAGTGACAAGGACATTAGTAGTGACAGCGAACATGCACCATATAATGTTTTGGTAGGAACCTTGATTGGTAAATGTGGTCAGATGAATTAACATAGTGATACATATATAATGTCAAAAATAGAATTCATGGGATAACTATTAATTCTAAAATAATTGTTTCAAATACATATCACATATGTGTCATAAGAAACCACAGAGTTTCTGACTGGGTCCAACAGAAACTGGACCATACATCCTAAGAAGATTACCAGAGGCTTGTAATTTTGGAATTATAAAGTAAAGGGGTTGTAATATCTATGTAATAGTTTACTGGACATATTGGATTGGTTTCAAGGCAATTTCCTTCACCTAGCACGTGTATATAAAATACATTTTCCACAAATTTCAAGTTACAAATTTCTGGTTTTTGGGATATCATACTATTTTTGACCATATTCCCATATTATCACTGACAACAATGTGTTTGTATGACTTTAGTTGCAGCTCTATACATTGCCTTTAATCTAGTATATAGTTTGACACTTCTAGGTTCAACCAGTACACTTTAATATAGAGTAAATCTAACCCTATCCCCTTCTTTTGCGAGAATCTTGAACAGTACTCTAGGGTTACAAATGTGAAAATATTTTCTTGTTGATACCACAATCTAAGCTGACATCCATGCTGAAAAGCTCCCTTATATACTCAATTTAGATATAAGATTAAAAAACCTTTTTAATGGTATGTGTGAAACAAAATATGTTTTTCTTCCATAGGGGCTCAATAACAAAAACATAGTAAAATATTTCAATTTTGGCAAAAAATTGGATTTAATCACAAAAACTCTATTGATATTGATATTTTAGTGTCCAATTGTGCTTGATATTATCTCTTAGATTAGAAATTGTGAATTAAGCGCATTTTTATTCAAATTTTACCCCTTTTACATGGGCTATCAGTAAAATTAACTTTATGGCGGCCATTTTTGACGCCATCTTGAATTTCAATATGAAGAATCCATATCCAGTCTTAACACACAAGCCAGAAAGTTTCCTCATTGTATCATGTTCAAGATAAAACCATCAAACATTTGCAGTGAAGGGAGTGGAACGAAAATGTAAAGTATCCAGCCCAAACCAATGGTTTCCGCTGAAATTGCATTATTGTGGCTGATGTCCACCCTGATATTATACTTTCATAATTGGGATGGAATTGTTGCTGGTCTTTTTGGCCTAACTAGGGAATTTTCATGAGCTCTAACTATCTGTTAGTTTTGAACCATTATCTTTTTATCATCACAATACGTGATATGTTGTCCCTTTTGCCTTTGTGTTTTGTAATTTGAATCTAGCTTGGTGATTCACTAAATCTCCTGGTGGGCATTACTTTTGCTCATTCTAAGATACAATATTTTATTGTTTCATCTCATTTCATATGAGACATTCACAAAATACTTTCATAAACATGAAAGATAATTGCGCCTTAACACAAAAAAACCTGTCTTCTGTGGTTTGTGAGCAACAAATGCGCAAACCAGCCTGCACATCAGCGCTTCTGATCAGCGCCTTTGTTATTCACTTTTTGGAAAGTACAATATCCAAACTTGCTTCAAGCGAAATATCAATTATCTAGCTAGTCTCTGTAGCTGAGGAGACTGGTTTGAGTCCCACTTTGTGGGAAACCCTGAAGACAGGTTTTGTCGCGTCGAGGCCCAATTATCGTGTTAATCACTTTAACGTTTTCAGTTTGCCCCTATTACCATTGTTGTTAAAATGCAAATATTGTTCAGCTTGCAAAGAAGCTTCCTAACTTATTCAATGTTTTATCACAGAGAAACAATTTAATCAAACATAATAAAATATAATGAAAAAAAAGAAAATGACTCACGACTCACAGTTAGTCAGAGGATAAGAAAACATCAAGTTTAGCCAAGGGGGGATCAGCCAAAATCAAGCATCAGGCACCAACCAATGGCTGAAAGCTTTACGTGTTTGCGTCATTGAGTTCTTGACCGCGGACATGCAATTTAAGAGGAAACTTAAGCTATAAACCGCGATTGGGTGTATAGCTAATGCAAGACATCCACATTATATCCAACTGATTAATAACGTTTGATTATCTTTTTGAATTGTTCACTTAATTTTGCTTTCCAACAATTCTTTTGAATTTATGAACTAAATCTTCATAACATACTGACTCCAATATGCCCAGTTACAGAATATTGTTTGAATCAGTGTTGTATTTAATAATCTGCTTTGAGTGTCTGTGGTAGGATTCAGAAAATCCTTTATGAATTTTATGGTATTGAAATTAATTATTTCAAAATTAAAATCGTCCAGTTTAACATGAATTTTAATAATATCTAATAAGAAGACTCCAATAGCAAAATAATTTGCCTTACTAAACTGCAGTTCAGTTGGATATATCTGACTTAATTTTTGATTGAAATATGGATAGATATATGTTTGAAATAATGTTAAATGATTAGCAAATCATCTAGATATCTCGATGTAGAGTTAAATGTGTCAATAACATCAGCTGGATAATTGTCAGAAAGAGACAACATAATGTCTCTAATAGAAAAGAAAATAATATCAACAATGTTTTGTTATTGTAAGTTTTATGATTTCAAGGTATCACAAGATCCAGATCTGCTCGTACAGATGTACATATCAAAATATTGACAGATGGGTGTACTGAAATATGGACAGACTGTTGGAACGACTGTCAAAATATAACTTCCTTTAATAGAACTGTTGCTTATAACTTTGATGGGCAAAGTGAATGGCTTCTAAAATGTTTTACATCCAGCTAATGACAATAAGTTTTATTGCTAATTCTAGTGCATGTACAACTACTGAGTTGTCTATTCTTTTGACTTCTTGCCTCACTGCGATTAAAAACCATGTCATTAAATATTGCACAACTGTTTATGAAAGAAATGGTAAAAAATTATTTTGGTCTATTAAAAATTCAGGTGAAATTCTTAATAAATTGAAGTCTAGAGGTTTTCTAGCATCTGGTTTGTCTACATATGATTTCTTTACTCTCTATACTACATTGCCTCATAATTTAATCAAAGAAAAACTAACAGAATTAATTGAACAAACATTTAACAGAGAGGGCTCACTTTATTTGGCTTGTAATGATAAAAATGCCTTTTCTACTTCTGAACAACCTAAACGATATAAATTGTGGTCATTTCAGAAAATGTGTGATGCGCTCCATTATCTTTTGGACAATATATTTATAAGATTTGGCTCGAAATTATATAGACGAATTGTAGGTATCCCAATGGGTACTAATTGTGCTCCTCTTGTTGCAGATTTGTTTTTGTTTTGTTATGAGAGAGACTTTATGTTGTCTCTGTCTGTAAATAATCAAACTGATATTATTGAAGCTTTTAACTCAACCTCCAGATATTTAGATGACTTACTTAATATTGATAATCCTTATTTTGAACAAATGGTAGGTCAGATATATCCCACTGAACTTCAGTTAAATAAGGTGAATTCTTCTGATACTGAAGCTCCGTTTTTGGACTTGAACTTGTCAATAACAAATGGCATAGTTTCTTATAAAATTTATGACAAACGGGATGATTTTAATTTTGAAATAGTAAATTTCCCCTTTCTTGATGGAGATGTTCCTCACTCCCCTTCCTATAGTGTATATATTTCTCAGCTTATTCGTTTTGCGAATGTGTGTTCTAATGTTGATGACTTCAACAACAAAAACTTATTTTTAACTGCTAAGTTATTAAAACAAATTTATAGATATAATAAAATTGGAAAAGCATTTTCTAAATTCTACCACAGACACTTGTTAACTTGGATATCATTTAATTGTTAAATACAATATTGGGTTAAAAACTCTTCTGCAACAAGGCATATCAGAACCTGTATTTTATGGTGATTTAGTTTATAAATTCAAACGTATTGTTGGAAAACCTAATTTTAGTGATCAATTCAAAAAGATAGTAAAACGTTATATAAGGGTTGTATATAACTTGGATATCATGCGACAGTCTGCATGCCTAGTTTTAAACCCAATCACGGTTTATAGCTATGGTTTCCTCTTTAATTGCACGACGGTGGGTCAGGCCTCAGACTCTATGACGGCTCTGACGTAAAGCTTTAATTGGTTGGTTGGTGCCTGATGCTTATCTGTAGCTGGACCCACCGTGGCTCAACTTGAGGTTTTATTTAGCTCTGACTATCTGTGAGTCATGAGCCCTGTTCTATGTTTCATCATGCTGTGTTAATTTGATTAAAGTGTTTCTCCATGATGATACATTGCATTAGTTAGATGGCCTCCATGCGAGCTGAACATTTCTTGTACTTCAACAACAGCAGAATCTAGGGCGAATATTTGGTACCAGTAAAATGCATTTAAGCCCCCCCAGTGGCTTAGGCTGCTGGCCGTTCTAAGGGGGTGGTTCTGTTGTTGTTGACTTTTTGTTTATTGTTACTCCCTTTGTGGGAGTCTGTAATTGCTCTATGTTTTGTTGTATGTTACTTTATGTCCATTCTAGTATTGCAATCATCTTGATGGGGAAGAGAGAGCTGAATGCTTTGCTTAATTTGTCTTCCTGGTGTCTCGTGATGGTTGAGTGGCTCTTCCTTGCGGTGCCATGGGGTTGTCTGCAGTTTGTGATTGTGGTATTTCCTGATCATACTCACTTACTATTTTTGGCATAATCCTGCATTCAATATTAAGACCTAAGGTTACCTAAAAGCACATTACATACAAATAACTCAAAGTAAACACTTCAAAAATAAGTATGACAGGAAATAATACAATCACACACTGCAAATAAACCCACATGATTGTTGGGAAGATATAGAACACATACAGTCACAAGACAACACAAAGAAATTAAAGGGTACACACCACTAAATATAGACAAAGCTTGGCCCCGCCTTTTGTGGGAGAGCATTAGGTTAACATTATAAGATGAATGACGTCATCTGTCAATCATGCAAATTCATTATTTTGTAGTATAAAAACAGACCAACCAATGTCAGTTACTTATAGGCATATTTATACGGTTGGTTTCATTAACTGACCTGACCCCCAAGGTAGAAAATATGCCAAATCTCAGGTACGAATCGGTGGTTGTCAGACTCCATCCTATATGGCAGCCCCCTGACCAGGAATACATATGATTGTTTATACATGAAATTGATTGGATTGAATGGCTGTTTAAAATAAGACAGGTTTGTTAAGCTAGTATGTACAGTTTTTAATAAAGTGGCAAAACGTTTACATTGTCGTCTACGGAAATTTAATAGTGAAGTGCAACCTCAAAGCAACCAGCTAAGTATTACACGACAAAACAAGGATGAAACAAGCCCCTCACAAACAATGAGATGCAACAATAAACAATGACTCAACAACAATAGAACCACCGCCAGCGTAAGCCAATGTATTTTACTGGCACATAATCTTTGTCATAGTTTTTGTTATTGTTGAAATTAAACATGGAGTATTCACAATGAATCACACCAGAGAAACAATATAATCAAATTAACACATTGGCGAAACAAAGAAGATAGATCATGACTCATAGATAGTCAGAGCTAAAGTATGTCCAATCTGGTGTTGAAAGAATATTATTATGCTAGTATCATGTGGGGCTTATAATCAGCAATTTCTGGTCCCATAAGTGAATTTTAGTCAAACATTTGGAGGAGGTGTATGCATAAGATAAAAAAGCTTGCATTGGAATTATACCATCATATTGAAGTTTATTGCTTAACCAATGCTGAATGGGCTTCAATAACTATAAAGGGTATAATTTCAGTTTTACATTAATTAAATCTATCAAATAAGAAGTCAAACAGTGTAATTTTGTTTAATATAAAGTTTTAATATGTATATCAAGCTAACTTTCTTAATTGATATATAACTAGAAGCACAAAGAATAAATCAAATGAGCAAGCAAAGGAGATTTATAAGTACTTACTGCATAGCGCTCTCTCTCTCTCTCTCTCTCTCTTTCTCTCTCTCTCTCTCTCTCTCTCTCTCTCTCTCTCTCTCTTACCTGAAAAGTCACAAAGAATAGAAAATCTTTGCTTTTTTGTCTGGTGCTCTCTTTCTGGGTTGTTCTGCTCTGAGATTCTAATGTAAAGGTGTGCATCTGAAAAATAATATAGTATAAATAAAATTGTTTAAATGACACAAAGCAGATCTAATTAATTTAGGGCAGGATTCCCAGAAGAATATGTCATTTTTAAATGAATAGATAAAACACCATACAGTAAAACCTGTCTTAATTGGGTACTCAAAATAGACAAAACAAAGATCTTACTGGCAAATAGTAACTAAATGATGGTCAAAAGTATTGCAAAATGTATTGAAGCGCATTGGAGCAATACTTTTGACCTGCATTAAGTGATAATTGATCTGAAAAATCAATTTTCTGTCTACTTTTCGAGTGTCCGCTTAAGACAGGTTTTGCTGTATCTACAATCTTCCAAAAATCATCTGGTGGTTAAACCTTTGTAAACTAATAGATTCTTCCTTCTGGCTTGATACAATATTAACTTGGAAAAGTCCATTATACATATCTAGGTGTGTCATGTTATAATTCTAAAATGTTCTGTTATTTTTTGCCTGAATATTCTTTTTTACCTTAACAAACAGTGTAGATCCTGAAAAAATGTCACATTATATGGTATATCATCTGGGTCTTAAGTTTTCATAAAAATACCCATTTAGGGGGTTCCTGCATACAAAGCGTTACAAAATACTGCACATCATAACAAAAGCTATCATCATCGCTGTGACCAACTTTGGCTCAAAGCACTATGCACAATAACAGAGAAAGGTAAATTTGTTGTTGGAAATAAGTATACTATTCAATTTAGACAGAAGATATCAGTGGCACTGACGGTTCCCATTTGCTATATAGCGCAATAGAGAAGCAAAATCGTATATTGGTTACGTTATTTTGTCATTTTGTTGTAGAAGGTAACCAATTGATGGTTTCTTTAAAAGTATTTTGCCTAACGTTTTACGGTTCCTTTGATTAGAAGCACAATATAGTGATTTTAGCGCACCTCAGCACTAATTGATCAGTCTTTGTTCACGGTCCGTTGTGTGTCATTTCTCATTTGTATACTTTAACTCTTTGCATGCTGCTTTTCTCATCTGTTGATTGTTTCCAAAATAGTTGTTTTTGAAGTAAAATAATTTTCATGATCAAAATGTTTGTTTCTAGAAGAGGAGAATATTTGTGTATTAACGAAAGACAATACCGCAATACCAGATACAACAATACCAGATTTGAGATATGACATCTGATATGGCTTGACCCAGACAGAGACATAAAATTAACCTGATGATACCTGTGAAGTTGATGCAAGAAGTGAACATTATGAGCACCTTTGAAATCTGCTGCATGTAAAACCTGGACTGGGACCATCCATTAGGCTCAATTCTTTTGGGCTCAAATGTAGCCCATTTTTTTCATCCAGGGTGTTCCTTCATTGGGTATATGAGCTAGGAAGGCTCTGGGGAAACTGCACAGGCTCTGTGGAGATTGTGCAGGCTATAGTAAGACTGTACAGGCTCTGTTTGATAAAGTAACTAAATCTGATGATCTGACGCTTTATATAACTGATGAGTATGTCTAACTAATTTTGAGATTGAGGGGTTGCTGGTTCGAGTTTCCGGGGAGGAACTGTATTGTGTCCTTGGGCAAGACATTTTTTCCTCTGCTTAATATAAGTACAAACTCAATCCAGAAAACATTCCCACATGGCAAAAAAGGTTACATTATGGGTAAAGGATTAACTGAATTAAACAATTTATATGACAATATCCATAAATTCAAGCTAGCGATTTAGAACAATCAAAGACCTCTTGTTGCTCTTGTTAAAAAATATGTAGTTTTTTTAATTTAAAAATCACTGGAATACCTTCAGAGTGTCAAATAGTTTTGGCCCAGATCAGTCTTGACATGTCTACCCTGGTTAAGACATTTTATTTGACCTGAACTGTGTTTAAACAGTTTTCTATGGTATAACCAGACCAGAACAGGAGATGAGTACATGCTGAATCAAAGGTAATAAGGTTCATTTATCACTGACAGCCTAAAAGTCCCTGCATTAATTGAAAAGGAACTGGGTTTTCAAAGATAGTCAATTTTGCATGCCATAATGTGTTTCTTTGGAAAATAACCGCCATTTTGATATTACGAGGGGGGTTCAAAGTGTAATGAAAACAGCCCAGTATATCCCAAAGTTTTATATTTACACACTTCATAATCACTTTTATTAAAAGATCTGTTTCTTGGCTAAATAAATATAAAATTGCAGTTGTCGAGCTCCTTACCCAATTTACACAAGCCACTTTCAAGATAGGGTACTGAAGTACACTGCGATATGAAATAAATCAATGTTTTCAAAAGCAGATAACTACATGAACGAGGGATGTTTTCAATCTGCTTCTTCGCGTGGTAAATATCCATTCATTGGTGAGTTATACCTGCAAATAATTTCGATATTGCTTTACATTCTATGAAATACTGAGGCTGCCATTTTGGTTTAAATCCTCCTTGATGCTACATTTTCTGGATATCCTTTGACAGAGTCGTTTTTGCGTGAACGAATACATAGCGAAAATTTATACGAAATCATTGGTAACATTTTTTCTGGTCGCTTGGATGTTCATTTGGAAGTAATACAGCCGATTTCAAAATTTCCATATATAATCCAACTCATAAAGTACCCCCAAATACGTCATTTGAAATAAGAAAATCACTTAAAAGAATGCCATCTCTGGCTTACACTGAAATGGATCAGACAAAATACCGCGTTTCATCGATGTTTGCATTCGGATGCATTATTTGGACATTGTTACACGTATTTACATGTACATTATCTGGCTGGCTAATTTCAGACAATAAAATTATAGGAAACGAAAATGGTATACCACTTAGATGAGATACTACTAGATATTGGTTTCAGTTTAACTGGTCTGCTGCCTATGCACTGTGTGTATTGAAACTTCGATACAATCAAAATTGTCCTTATCTGATACAAAACCACATTTCCGATTTTCAAGAACTGTGCGCATTTTAGTATTACGTCCATTGCTTTAAACGACGTCAACGTAAGAGGGGGTAACGTAATAAAACCGTTTGCACTAGAAATCGGTAGCGTTCAAAATTTGTATCGTTATAGCAGATAAACGGGAAATGAGTCAGAAAACTATGAATATGTGATTCATGCATGTTAAATGTTTGTTCTAGAAAATACAGTATGCCTTTCTACCTTTGTTAAAATGAGTCTCTACAATTCGGAGGAAAATATATGCAGTGTATATTAGTGTGCTTTTTAAAAAGTGTGTAATTAATTAAATTTGGAAAGATAAAATAATGTTTTACGCACCATTTTAACGGCGACGCTTTGATATTTTGTTTGGCATATAGCATAAGATCCTAACGCGTTTGTGGATGGAGTTATGAATGGGTTTTCATTACATATTGAACCCCCCTCGTATCTTCAACCACCCTGAGAGTGACCATCAGGTTAATCACATGCCAGTCTGGGTCATTTGTAAATGTCATTATCTCATATCTGATATTGCTGTATCTAGTATTGTCTTTTGTTAATAACCCAAATGTTTTGTCGGACCTGATCTGGGTCCAAATCGTTTGCTGACATAGCAGATAGCACTAGTTGGTAAAAAGCTTATAAATAAATAAATTTTAGCAATAGCTTAATGTTTCTCATGTTGTCCTCTTTCAAAACTGTTAATTTATTCCATTCCCTTGAAAACCAGATTTGAAAATAAATCTTAAAAAAGATCTCCTGAAACACATACTCCAATTCAAATTAATGCTTCCACACTTTATCTGGTGTGATGCCATAAAGCAAAGTTTGAAAATAGCATTTCGCTCTGCCAAACTAAATGGCCACCATATTTTAAAGCAGAAAAAATATTTAAATAACATTATTTGCGCTCAAACTGGTTTTCTAAGCTTTACAGATTGGCCACAAGAGCTAAAAATAGAAAAATCTTTAAGTGCCATACCATCCTGAACTGCTGGCCCAGAGTAAAAAAATAACATACAAAGAGGCTCTTCACGAAAATTGCTAAAACGGTCATGTTCTTCTGAACAAAATGGCCTAAATAAAACGGTCAATACTTACCCTGTGATGATACACGTACAATGCACTACTTAGGAAGCCTCCATGTGAGCTTAATCAATTTGTAGTTTACAACAGCCGAATATGGTCTTACGACATTATAGCTATAACAATACAAAGCATAGCTGAAAATATTCCCATGCACTGGCTGAGAATCGATCTTGGGTCGCCCAGGTACACGAGCAATGCTCTAACCACTGAGCCAAAGGGTCAACTCTCTGATGCAGTTGTCATAGATTTATTATATTCTAGAAGCTATGCGAAACCAACGTTGTGTAATTATGTAAGGTGGGAGTGCTGGCCCATAACACCAGGGCGAAGATTTGGCCAGTAAAATCAATTTAAGCCTCACATACCCAGCCCCTCCCCCTCCCCAGTGGCTTTGGCTGCTAGCCGTTCTAAGGTGATGATTCTGTTGTTGTGTATTTTAAAATTGTTAATAGTTACTTTCATTGTTTCGTGGTAGGTTCTTTTTGATATACACTGAACCGAAGTTATAAGTAGCCACCATACAATTTTTACTCCCGTTCAGAAAGTAACAATCACTCTCAAAAAAAATTAAATTCTATAAAAAGGTCCAAGGCTTTGTCGAGATTCTGCAAATGATGTCATTTCATAATGACTGGTAGACCTTGCACAGACGAGGTCCGCGTAAAGGTACCATCATTTCAAAAAGTCTCACTTTTTAGTGTTATATAAACTATTCTTCAGATACGTTATCCATTTATATTTTAATTATGTTGAAGATGTTTATAACAGCTGTGATATAAGATTAAAATAATCAAAAAAAAATTTATGACAACTGAACACTCCATTTCTCTCCTACCTTAACATGAAGACAGCCATGGTCAACAACAAAATCAAAGGATTTTAAGCTTAACAATGCAGTTTGCATACTCATTTTGCATTGCCCTGTACGCTTTATTATCTGCGTCACAGTAATGCAATTTTCAGGGGTTCTTCATTATGAATTGGCGTCACTGTTCTGTTTAAAAATTAAAAGAAATCTTTAACAATTGCCATTTAAATGACACTTAAAGTTTCACGTAAAAATCCGAAGTGGATACCAAATCAGTAAAACATATCATTAGAAAATGGGCTCGTCAAGTTGCATGGTGTTTTGTCAAATATATTATCATAAAATAAAACACATAGAATGATTTTAGTATGTGCAGCTGCTGATTTCAGAAAATTTCGAAAATTTGGAAAATTATGAATTTTTAAAAATTCATAAAAAATCTGTCATAAGAAAAATGACAAGTGTTTTGTGTTTTTTCAAGTCGACTAGGCAGGTTTGCAATCACATGTACTTGAATTCGATGGAAACTGTACTCAAAAAGCTTATTTTCTTCAAAAAGTTGATTTTTGCATTTTTTAACCCAAAAATCGTGAAGTGATAGAAAACTCTACCAAAACACCGCTTAACTTTAGTCCATTACAATGCACATACTTGGGCAAAAATTCATTTCAATATCACTTGGGCTTAGTCAAAAAAAAAAGAAATTGACAAGTGGCTACTTAGAACTCCAGTTCAGTGTACAGTAGTTTGTGTTCATTCTAGTTTTACAATCATTGAGAGAGAGAGAGAGAGAGAGTTGGTCGCTCTATTTTTATATTCTTCTTGATGTAATATTGCTGTTAATGTTATTTGTCGCTGCCTCGCAGTGGCATGGGGTAGAATGCCGTGTGTGATTGTGGATATTCCTGATTATACTCAAGCACTCTTAACCCTTTGGGGACAGGGAACCCATATATGACATCAAGAAGACACTAAAAATAAAGCAACCATATTAGCCACAACATGATATCGCAAACAATGTGGCATTTTGACAAATGTAGACTCAGACAAGCCTGTGCAGCCTTCTTTTAAACTAAGAAAACTCTAAATGATGTTCAGCCCATAGAATATTGAAGCTAATAGCAAAGGCTCTGATCAGTCTGTGTGTCGTAAAGCGAAAATATTCAGCCTGCCCCAGCTGGGAATCGAACCCAGGTCGCTGGATCTACAGGCAAACACTCTACCACGTCGCTGTTAAAGCCGGCTTCTACTGCAAGGTAGTAGAAGTGTATTTATATATACCTAGACCATGTGACATTCACCCCCTCCAATCTGAAATTTGTCCCCAAATTTCTTGGTACAAGAATCATGTGAAAATGAATCCATGTGAGTTATTTATGCACAGAACGGTCATAGGGTGGGTTATTTACAGTGGGTGCCATTGTCGTTGAGCGAAAATATTTTACCTGCCTCATTCAGGAATCAAACACAGGTCGCTTGATCAACAAGCAAAAACTCTACTACATCTATGTAAAAACCTGCTTCTGCCGCAAGGCAGTAGAAGTGTGCTATATTATACCTAGACCCTGTGACATGTGCGTATGCGCAGGCTGATCTGAGGCTTTGCTAGTCGCACATAACACATTGTTGGAAATCTCATGTTCCAGCTAATATCATTCGTTGTAAAACTAGATAGAACGCAGAATTCTGAATTACAAAACAGCGACCTAACACACGATGGAAGCAACATTAAACAACACATAAAGCACCAATCGCAACAAAACAAACGTATTTGCATTTGTCTTCTGAAAACTTTTAGAAGCATTTCCATCAACCACTTTAGACCCAGATTAGACTGTTCCTGTAAGAGCAGCCTGATCTGTTTCTACACTGTTTGCCCATAGTCAAATCATGTTAGCAAAATAAGCAGAGGATGATTGAATCAGACGGCATTTATACATACATGTTTGCCGATGCTTTAAGGGTTACTGGGAAAGGGCTGACCTCTTGGCTCTCGTTTATGAAGTCTAATTGTGAAGTTGTCATTTCCCATTGGTATCCTGGGTCAGGTGTGGTGTGTGATTGTTTCAATTCATGATCTTTGCCCTCCTTCTTACTTTAATTATTGTTAAGTAATTTAACATAGGTGTTCCTCATAATACTCTCTACTAAACTTCTCAAACTACTCTACTCGGCTGAACAAAATAGCTATTGGAACTTAAGATAGATACACTTTAATAACCTTGATCTATTTGCCAAGATAAATGAATTCATTAACAAATGTTTCTCATTAATCAAAAGCAAGTGAGCAGGAAATGCCGCAATCACAGACCAACTTGCGAGAATGCAAACTCACTGCAGTACTGCAGGTTCCACACATCGCCATCTACTATAGTTGCTGAAGTGATTCTATTCGGCCTCACAAAACTAATTGCTTCCAGGGCATTGCGTATTGAACCATTAATACATAAAACATGTACAATATGTAATCTCAATGAAGTTCTGCTCATAAGTGTTTGGATCGATGGAAGCAGAGACTACATCAACCAATTACCTATTATTTCAAATAAAACTACCTTCATTTAAGCAGACAAATTCACTTGTTGCAGGATCCTGATATGGAGCAGGTGCAGGTATCTCCATATCCTTCACTTGGTCCGTTATGTCAAAGAAACCTGCTTCTGTCCCAGCTACTGCATTGGCTCCAACAACGTCTGTAAAGATGAACATGTATAAGAGAGATTTCTTCTAAATGATTTATCATCCCAAACATTTGCATTAAATATTCAAATACCCGATATTTCTAACAAATGTTTTGCAGACTTTGGCAGGTATATCAATGAGACTTTGAGTATTGCAAGCCGCATAACAAATATGACGTCATCAATGACGTCAAATTATTTCCGATAGTATATTGCAAAATATGCTGTCGCAAATTTTAGTGTTATCAAAACAAATGTCCAGTTACATTAGCAAATGTATATTAGCTGTAGTTTTATTTTTTTATCAGTGTCCCTGCCACAAGCACCCTAACTCATACAGTGCCCATGATACATGAACCAAAAAAATCAAACACCCATTTCTTTATAGAAATTCAACCACAAGGCAGGGACACTAATAAAGATTTTTTAAAGCTTCAGCTAATATGCACATTCGAAATAACCCTAATCTTAAAAGGTCAGACAACGTTTTGCATACCAGTGTTTAGACAATGTTATAAAATACAAGTATGCAAAATATGATTAAAATATACCATGCAGTTGCAGAGTTACAAGCATTTTTGCTAAAAGACCTCGACAGGCCAAAATGAAGCTCAGCAAAGTCTCGCCACTATTTTTATCTGATCAGACCAAGACTGTTGTTATTGATAATAAAAATTCTTGCTATTTTAATCTGAGGATATAAGAGGGACATTTGGAATGTTCGTAGCATGACATCATAACTATACAATTATCAAACAATACGGATATTTGATGATTTATTTTTTGTCAAAAAAAGACTCGGGGTACGCGTGCAGTGCATGCTTTAAATGAGAAAGGTTTTATACACTTTATGGAAATTTTAAGCAAAAATTTGGGAAAATCAAAGGGAAATTGGGACCTTATTTACGATCATGATTTGACAAATTAACGATTCGATGCCTACTTACAGTGAGCCACCTTAGTTACGCACCACTTATAAAATGTATGATTTCTCAGAAAATAAATTTGACATTTTTATTCTGACACTATCAGCGTAAAGTGCATTTATTTTTGCATAATCCTTTGAAAAATAATTGTGATCGTACCAGAAACGAATGAGAAAATAGATCCTCAAGGGCTCTACCCTCATATCACCAATTCACATGGCATTATTTTGAATAGCGTTCAGATCACATTGCACTTTTTTTCAGTGTCAAATGTCTGTCATGCCATTGGTCAGTGGCGATTTATGATCGGGGAAATTAAAAACTGGAACGTGTCTAATTATTTTACTATTCTTTGAAACATTCAACTTATTTGGTTCCAAACTGCCCCAGGTTTGAAAAAGGGTTGTTTAGTGCTTTTTAAAGGAAGATAAAATTTCAATCTGTGTAAACCAGTTGTGAAAGCACTTCCCTCACAATTCCATTTTAAACAATGATGTATCTGCCGTTTATTTTCCTAAAAAGTTTTAAAGATATATTAACGCCAAACTGTTGACGTAAGTGATGACGTTATTATACGATGCACTAATAATAAGATATTTTAATGTTTTGATATTTCTGTGTCAACAAGTGACTTGTTACAAAACGACTTGTAAAGAAATTCTAGTGTTACGCAGTAATTATTGTAACTGACGTAAATATAACGTCAGAACGAGGATTGCTTCAAAAAGTAATTGTGTTTGTGAATTAAACAGCAGAAAAAAATGAGGTTTAACTTCAATAAAATAATTGTATTTGGTATTTTTCTATCCCAGCTAACACCAGGGATAATGCCTATTACCAAATGCAATTAAAAATATAAACGCATAAGTTGCACGTGCGTTTATGTCAAAATGTGCTTTTAATGAAGCAGAATGATTTGCGCGAATAATTCCGATATTTTTGGTGTCTTCAAACAGATCAAATGTCGATATAATAAGTAAAATACTATTAAGAATTTTCGATACAAGCATTTTTGTAAAATTGCGGGCCGTTGACAAGTGGTGCGTAACTAAAGTGGCTCACTGTAAGGTCTCATAATTGTGTGTTCATTGTGTATGAAAGCAGTCAATGGTATGGGTAGGATTTTTTCGTGACTGTGACCCACCATGATTCAACTTGAAGTTTTCTTTAGCTCTGACTATCTATAAGTGATGAGCCATTTTCTTTATTCCATCAATATGTGTTAATTTAATTAACTTGTTTCTCTCTGATAAGTTAGGAAGCCCAATGCCAACTAAACAAGCTTTGTGTTTTAACAACAACAGATACTAGGGCGAAGATTTGGCGCCAGTGAAATGCGTTCAAACTCCTCAGTGGCTACGGCTGCTGTCTGTTGAAGGCTGGTGATTCTGTTTGTCATTAATTTGTTGTTTGATGCTGCTTCATTGTGTAGCATGGCAGTGAGTGTTTTAGTCGCAGCTTTGTGGTGTAGTTGTGTTGTGTCATTTTGCTCTAGTGATGATTTCATCATGTTATTCATGTGAAGAGATGGTTGATTTACTTTCGGTCCGCTCTGGTTGTTGCGAGTGTAAAGCTGTGCTCTTATGTCGTTATTTAACAACAGTAGAATCTAGCGTAAGGATTTGGTGCCGGTAAAATGCTTTTTAGCCCACCCCACCAGACTCATAAGTGGCTTGGGCTGCTGTCCATTCTGATGCGGTGGTTCCGTTGTTGATGATTCATTTTTTATGTTTCTCCCATTGGTTGTAGGTTCTGTCTTTGGTTCTTGTTTTGTTATGCGTTACTTAGTGTCCTTTCTAGTTTTGAAATCATCATCTTGTCGAGGAAGAGAAAGAGATCGAGCTGGTTGATTTACTTTAATTGTCTTGCGACTGTTTTGCGACTGTTTTGCGACTGTTAGTGTTTTGTGGCTCTTCTTCGCAGATCCGTGAGTTGTTCTGCAGTGTGTGATTGTGGTGTTTCCTGATCATACTCGCTTAATTACGTTTTTTTTTCAGTGACATGTTTTAGTTGTTAATACTTGAACTGAATAGTTTACCTTTAGTTAAGACTACCTCTGCTCCCAAATACTCCATCACTAACGCAAACTGGTATATTTTGGTGGAATCAAGGTCATAAACTGACACATAAAAGTTGTTACCATAGTTGTCTGCTGTCATCATACACCAATTCTAAATAGAATAAATAGAGGATCTTAATGAGTGCTCATGTTTTATTGAGTTTATTAAACGAGTTGAGCAAAAGAGATAAAATGCGATAATACCCCTATACTAGAATATATTAAAATTCGTCCATCCTCAATTTCGAAACTATCCCCTGATGCCTTAAGGGTGAGGTTGATGCCCCGCTAAACCGGTTTAAGCCCTCCAGTAAAATATTTTACTGACCGTTCCAAGGCGGTACTTCTCTTGTGGATCATTTATGTTATTTCTGTCTTGTTTTTGTTATGCTTTCGTTCAGGTCTGTTTATTGATGCCTTGTGCAATCAGACCCAAAGCCCCTGATTTTTTCTCACTGCTGAGGATACAGGTACAGTTAGACTTATCATCATAAACATGATCTCAATTACTCTACTGGTCAAGCGCAGCTTAACAAGGGCCATAAAATAGCCATTAGTCTGTCTAGAAGGTAAAGATCTCTCTGGCCAAGCATTTTATCTGTTTTTCGCAACGAGTTTGATAAATTCAATAATACAGGAACACGAATGTTAGATTTTATTTATCACATGACATTAAATTACTTTAAAAACGCATTTTTGACGTGAAAACGCAAGATGTTGTCATCTTTTACGCAACGTAAAAATGGACGTTATTACGTAACGTTACAAAATCTGTAAACCACTAGTGGTTAATCGATTTTATTGCATGACGTTCACTCCCAGACGCGACGGCATGTGATAAAATCTGAATGACTCAGCACATAAGATTCGGGCCTGAATTACATTGTCAATCAAGGAAAGTTCAGGCCAAGGACTTAAATGCTTTTCTGATCTAATACTTAAGGTATTGAAATGGATGAAAACTCAGAGCAAAAAATATATCTCTAGCCCCATTTGATGCGTCAGCATCTGCGTTTAGAGAGGGCTTTTAACATATTCAATGAGTGACAAAAGTCCATTTACTTGCTCCAGTGTCGCTGTTCGCAAAGTATAACACCAAAGCTGGCTTTATACAAACTCTCATTAGTCTATATTCCATCTAGTCTCTAAAACTGAGCAAACTGATTTGAGCCTGACTTTTAGTCAGAAACCTCGAAGATTTGTTCTTGCAACGAGACTGAAACAGATAGACCGGAAGAATAACTAAAAGTGATGACACAAAAACAAAACAAAACAAAAAGCAAATGAGTACCGGATGCGACCCCGAAATGTCACAATCACAATCTACAAACCAACCTACGTCACTTCGAGGAAGAAAATAGACAACCACATGTAGTTCAGTCAGACTATTACCCCATCAAGTCGTGGATATTTCGTAGAACAGCAGGTTTACCACAGCACATTGAGGGTAATCGTTTTGACTATTCTACAAACAGGCAATAAAATAACTGAATAATAGTACCTGTCACCCTCAGATTTTACCATGCATAAGGAGAAATATATTTATATTCAAAGGAGCCAGGACGAGGTATGGCATATTTTTTAAAGCATGCAGAGGCTGCCAATACCCGATTCGACTCAAAAAACTTTTAAACGAGCGTATTAGGCTTGATTTTCATAATATTTGAACAAGTCATCCATCGATTTAACTTGCCCGGATCAAGAGGGTGGGGGAGGGGAAGAACGGGTGTCCTGACCCCCTCTGGAAAAATATAAAGCTTTAGGTTTTCCTAGGAATGTTGGCCTCAGGGGTTATAAAACTTAAGTACAGTGTCAGACTCAAAATAAAGCGCAAGCAGCCAATCATTGCTTTTTATTTTGAGTCGAGAATGAACTCAAGTTTTATAACCTTGAGGCCTGGTATGGTCTCTTAAAAAGAAGGGATAGTAGGGCTTTTCCAAGTACAAAAATCATCACAATCATTTGTTAGATATACAAAATTTAACACTAAATAAGCAGGACAAGAGCTGTGATAATAGTACTGGCTAAACAGAGGGACTTTTTTTGTTAAAAATAAAATTTGATTATGTTTTAGTGGTGGACTCCCTGAATGATTTCTAAAATCCGAGCAAGCGAGGAAAATTTTCTGGATTCTTACGCGTAAATGTCATTTTAGAGTGAAAAAGTAGGGATAGTAGGGCATTTTCAAGAAAAAGTAGGGAAAAGTAGGAGCAAATCAAAAAAGTAGGGAAAAATAGGAAAAGTAGGGCCCACTTGAAAGCCTGCATCAGGTAACAGATGTTGCAGCATTTGATATCAGAAATTTTGCAACAAACTTGCAGATTTATGAGCATTATCATATAAGCAATTGAATCCCAAATAATGAAGGACATACATCAACTGCAAATAGTTTCACACTTACTTGAGTTTAAATACCAAACTTTCCTGCTTAAAACTGGGGTAGGGGTAGGTTTGTTTAATTGCTAATTCCAGACAAAATATTTAAGATAGCGAAACAAACTTTGTTTTTCATGTAAGCCAATTGCATAAGCTTGTCAGACATGGTCAAAACATTTTACAAAACACACAGAGAGGTTGTGAATGTAAATGATGTTAGTCACATTTGCAAATTTTAATGGTTAATCTGATTTATGTAACGCATATGACACCTTAGGTAGCTGCAAACTTGTTCAAAAGGCTGTCATATGTAATTAGATATCCAGTTTGCAGACTATATGAATGATTTTTAAAAATAAATATTTTAATGTCTCTAATTTGTAGCCAAAATTTGCAATTTACGTTTTCTTAATTTGATAAAGTAACGTTAGTTACAGGCTCTTACAGACTAACGCCCCAATGCACAGAGTGCAAACATTTCTTAAAAGACTCAGCTTTCAATTCTCTACAAGAAAGGATATGTCTGCAAAATTCCCTAGAGGGGGGAGCAAATCCATTCTCAGCCATCCGTCTATAAGTACATATACTAATAAAGTATGTTTTGCTTTATATGTAGAGAAACAATGTTAACTGGTTTTAGTAGTTGGCTGTGCATTTCATGAAAAAAAACTTCCGATGGCAAAATGGGGTAGAAGCTGGCAAACATGCTAATTATGTTTCTATATGTGTAGCAAATACCATGGTAAGATAGGGATGGATGCCAAAAGTAAGACAAACGGCAAAGATCAGGAAATGATACAATCAAGAACCACAACTGACCCAGAATATTACATGCGAAAGTAACAAAAATACAATAAACATCACCAACAAGAGCCAAGAGTCAGCCTTTCCCAGCAGGTGGCCACAAGGCAGCAATGAACAGACGCAAAAGCATGAGAAACACAAGACACAAAAAGCACAAATGTTCCACAAAAGAAGTACGGCCCTGGAACGGTCAGTAAAATATTTTTACGGGGCCAACCCCACCCTTAGTTAAGATGTGGATCAAGACAAATAGATGTTTGGTTTGCAAGAAATACCCCTAACTTATCAATCCCTCATCCCCAAAAACATATAAATCAAGATATAAAAGGCGATAAAGCAAAGATAAGGACCCAACAGTACATAAAACTGAATACAGGAGCAAAAGAAATGCAAAAGGTAAACTGCGGTTGTAATTTTGTATTGTTCGGTTGATATGATACTGACAAAAATGCAGCATTTACATTAAATAGTTTGATTGTGCGATATTTGCACTTAAATGACCTTTAACCTTGCATGAGCATATGCTCAGTACTTGTCTTAAGTACACCCTGAATAGTTTTAGTGAATTTAATGGTTATCAAGTGGTCAGAAGATGACATAGAAAGGAGTGTTTGTCTATTTTTGTGTAATTTTGCACCTAATTCACCTTGGACCCTAATTCTGAAACCCAGGGATAGTTCCAGACTTGGTCAGCCCAATCACGGTTGGCAACTTTGCTTTCCTCTTTAATTGCACGCTGGTGGGTCGGACTTCAGACTCTATGATGGTTCCGACTTAAAAACTTATCTATTGATGAGATGGTAAGGGCCTGATGCTTTGGCTATTGTCAGGCCCGCCAGGGTTTGCCTGTTGGATTTCTTTTGCTCCGGTATTCAGTTTTATGTACTCCTTTTATACATCTTGATTTATATGCTCTAGGAGATGATGCATGGATAAGTTAGGGGTCTTTCATGCAAACCAAACATCTATGTGTTTTGCTCCACATCTGAACTAAGGGTGAGGTTGGCGCCGTGAAACCAGTTTAAGCCCTTCAGTGAATATTTCACTGACCATTCAAAGCGGTGTTTCTTTTGTGGATCGTGTTTGTTAGTTATGCTTCATGTTAGTGTGTGTTGTGCTATCGTGTCTTTTCATTGCAGCCTTGTGATCATCTGCTTGGAAAGAGCTGACCTCTTGGCTGCCGTGTGTGTTGTGGTTTCTTGTGTTCTATCACTTTCAAAAATGTGTCCTTGTCCACATTCTGAAGGACCTCTGACACTTTGATAGGGTATCTGCCTATTTTTTAGATGCCTCCCCAAACTTCCCTATGCATAAGATATGACTGATATCCTTTTGAATAGGGCGCTTGATGTTTTAGGACCGAATTAAGGTTATCATTAGACAGGTCGACCCCTACGACAAAACAGGAGACTCTACCAAAGGGGGTAGGGATTGCAAAATTTGACCTCACCAAAACATTTAGAAATCAATTATTTTCACGTGTAAGGGTATTATATCCCCAATACTCGATTAAAAATCACAGTAAAAGTAATTTGAAGTCCAAAACCAGAAGCATTTAAATGATTATTTTTGTTGTTGTTTTTTTTCTATCTGATTTCTTAAGAAATATTTTGAAGCGCAACTGTAGTCCATATTCAACCTTGATGACAATGTATTTACCTGGTGCAATATTATGCAGCAATGTATGGAAGGTAAAAAGCGACATTATTCAATGCATACATCTTTGTTTTTGTATGTTGGCAATTTCATTCTATTTTGTTAATTGTGTCATTATATCATGCAAATTGTCATTTAATAGTCGTTTCACTCGTAATCAGATTCCGATCATGTCATTTCTCGGTTTTAAAAAGGCAGAACTAGGTTGTAAAATGTCAGAACTACATTTGTATGTTGTAAAAACGCAGAACTGGGTTGTCATAATACGAAAATGAATATGCTTTAGTATTTTGACGCCAGAGGGCGCACCAATTTTACTGGGAATAAATGATTTCTCCCATGCAAGTAGAACTCGCTGCAAACGGTGTTAAGGATGATTTTTTTACCAAGAAGTTCCCCCTACGTGGGATTTGATTCTTTACGTCCCATCAACAATTTTTCAGTTATGTAGGGACAGGTCTTCCTGGGTTGAACCAGCACTAAGCTAGGACCAATGTGTCTTGCTCAAGGACACATCGCAGTGACGCCGGTGAGGCTCGAACCCGCGGCCTAATGGTCTCGAGTCAACCACTCTACCACTGAGCCACTGCCCTCCCCTTTCACGTATATATAAGAGAAAACTTCATCCCGTCCCGCCAAGCTTGCACACAACTAACAAATGTAGATCTGTTACTGGGTCTGAGCTACAAGTGAAGGCAGAACATGCGCGGATACAGAGAGGGGATAGGGGGTCCGGGGAAAATAACAATTTCGATAGGTTTCTACAGAAATTAGCATTTGGACGCCCACCCTTCATCCAGGAAAAAAGTTGGACCCCTCCCCCACCCCGTAAAATGTTGGACGCCCTCTGGTACCTTGGAAAATTATTGTTTTCCAAAAAATTAACCATAGGACCCTGGGATAGGTCCCCTCTGTAAAATTGTGAAATAAGTTGAAGGTGAGGACTAAAAAAACAGCAAAAATAACAAAAAACGCTGTCCGAGCTTTTTACTGTCAGGTGGGCCCGGACCCTCTACCCCCCCCCCCCAATTGGTGAAAATTCCTTGATCCGCACATGCAGATGCAGAAGACACATTATACCGCATTAAATACGGTCATGTATTTGCCCTGTTTCTTACTTTGAACCATTTCTCCTCAAATCGCCTCCTTTTAATAGTACAACTGCATCTTATTTATTTTTCATGCTGTCATGAAAGCTGATGTATTTATAAAGTATAAGATTATATTTGCAGATTATAAATAAAAGAAATTTTAGTAAAAAAGAGGTGCTTTCTTCTTTTTCAGAAAAAAGAATCACATCATAATATTTGTAAATTCATAAGTATATAAATGTTAAAAAGTGCATTGACAATCAAAATCTTTTAAATGTATCGTCAATTCCTAGTTCTCCCAGTCTGTCGGATGAGACTTCAAGCCATTTGCCCCTTTAAAACCAGAACCACTGCCGGCTGAGCCTCCAGGAGTTCCTGATCAAAGAACCACAAAAAGCATAAACCCACCCGGTCAGTACTGGTACAGCCAAGGAACATGGCCACAAACAATAATTCCTAGTTCTCCAGAACCACTTTCTGTTAAGCCTTTGGGGTTCCCTGTCCTAAAATACACACACAAGTCATAAACCCTTCCAGCCTGATGCTGGTTACTACCCAGGGAAAGTCACTAAAAGTGGTAAAGTGGAAAAGTCACTCGCGCGCGTTGTACCCAGGGCTCCTGAGTTCCATCCCCAGCTCTTCCAGTCTGTCCGACATGACTTAAAGCCATCGTTCTGTCTTCTTAGATGAACCGCTGCCGGTTTAGGATTCGGGATAGATAAATACAGCTTTTAAGATCCGGGCGTTTGGGCGCATTCCAAATTATATAGTGCACAAGTATAAAAGCTATCTCCGGGGGCTAGAAGTGTTTTTTCGGGGGCCTTAGCCTAGACCCCTCTACCAAACGATCAAATTCTTACCAGAGAGCCCCCCCCCCCTCTGACCCCCTCAAGAGTGCTTCCTGTCTGCGACAATTGTCATAACGCGTCAACTATATTTTAGGATAGCAATAAAACACTTGGGCCTCGACTCGAGAAACTCTGTCGTCGGAGTTTGAAAACAACAAAGGCCCAGACAAGCCTGTGCATCCGTGCAGACTGGTTAGCGCCTTTGTTATTATATCATCAGTCGCTTTCCTGAGGCATTTTATAGAGTACGCACTCTTGAGGGGGTCAGGGGGGCTCTCCCCTATATGGGTCCATGGGTGAAGCCATGTGGCAGAAAATGGTTTTTGTGCAATTCAAAGGGCTAAAAGAAGCCCTTAAGCATGCTAAGACACGCAGCTAAACACTATTGAGGCCCTGGAAGGGGTGGGGGATCCCAGTATCCCATATCCCTTTAAGTATTTTGATAAAATATCCCACATCCCTAAAAGAAAAAAAGCAAATATTCCCAAATCCAGAAAGCATTGTATCCCCATATCCCTAGAATTGATCAAAATATCCTGTATCCCTTTAAATATTTACAAAAATATCCTGTACCCCTTTATGCTTTTGGCCCATATCCCTGTATCCCTAAAACCCCTTCCAGGGCCTCACTATTTGCTGCATTTTTGTTCCAAAATATCTAATTAAATACAGTAAAAACACTCAAAAAGACCAAAACTTGGTTTTCAAGACCGATTATCACTTGAATGCAGGTCAAAGTATTACAGAAGGCTCCGAGAGGAGCATTCTGCAATACTTTCGAGCTTCATTAAGCCTCCATTCATCATTAAGACCGGTTGTTGTCCATTTTTGAGTAGCCTATACTGGCTGTGTCAAGTTATGCACACATGCATATTTGCATACACGTAGGTACGCCCCTGATCATATCTAAATTTGCTACTGGCGAAATTTGAATTACACTGTTTCTAGCGATTTTTGATCCGCGTTCGTCGATTGTTAAAAGCGTTTTCGATTGCCGCCTATCCGGTGTGAAACAAAATTATTTTTAACAGACAAATGGCAATCAAAAACACTGTTTCTAGCGATTTGTGATCCGGGTTCAACACTTGCTCAGAGCGTTTTCGATTGCTGCCTATCCGGTGTGATAAAGGAGCCTATTTTATGGTAATTGAAAAGGTTTGGTCATTTCTCCATAAAACATTAGCGACGATATGTTATCTTGCAGACGATGTCCTTGAGCGGGCTTAAATGGCATTGAAGCCCTGTTGAACCGCAAATTTCACATTTCGCAAATTTCACACTGTGAAAATTGGTACCAATACGTCACATTTTTCATACCAATATTTCACATTTTGTGAAATTTGCGCACATAGTGAAATTATATGTAGCATACATATAATATTTTTCGACATCGATATATGAGCCATGACATGTGATTTCCAATAATGTGGCATTTTGACAAGTGTAGACTCAGACGTGCCTGTGCAGCCTCCTTTTAAGCTAAAAACCTCCAAATGATGTTCACTCAGTAGCTTAACACTCATAGAATCTTCAAGGGTCTAGCAAAGGCTCTGATCAGACTGCCCGTATGCGCAGGCTGATCTGAGACTTTGTTGGTCGCACATACCACATTGTTGGAAATCTCATGCCCCGGCTCATATATAAATGGGGTTAGTTTTGAAATTCTGGGCTGCTCATCGGCACCAATATGACTTCCAAGTTACCCCCACCTTTTTTGCTTCCAATGGATCACATGTTCAGAACTTAGTATACAACTACTGAACTTGAAATGCATGATAAAAATGGAAAAAGATGGGCTTTATATCTCAGCTTTAGATAATGCAAAAACTGTTGTCCAGCAACTATAATGCTATAATCTTTTTTAAAAAGTCAAGCTTGTACATGTATTCCTGAATTGTTTCCCTTAAAACGGAAGACATGCATACATTTGCACATTTTAAATGATTTTTTAATGTCCATTCTATTTATTTCGTTAAAATTTTAATGCGCTTATATTTATGAGATTCTACATGGACTTTTTAATTAGAGATTGCATTTTGTGATTTTTTTTTGGTTTATTAGGTTTTTTTACTCTTATCCACCTTAGAGATAAACCATTGTAGTTAAAATAACTCTCATCACCGATTTACAAATAAGGGATACTCTGTAAATTATAAATGCAAGCGCGCCCTCTGGCGTCAAAATATCTAGCATTGAAAGAAGCGGGGAATTACCGCCAATATTCAATGCGTCAACTTTCTGTTTTGAATGAATGGAGTGTCATTTTATAAAGCTGTTAGTGCTATTCTCTACTTCTAAATTACTTTGTATTATTTGTAATTCGTCAGTATGGATCCGAAGCTGTTATCATACTACAATTCACATGATATAATGACACAATTTACAAAATAAAATGAAATTGCCAACATACAAAAACAAAGATGTATGCATTGAATAATGTCGCGTTTTACCTTCCATAGCAATGTACTATAACCATTCATCCATGCGTTAAGTACACCAAGCCAAGAGCCATGTAGTTTATGTGTATTGGAGAGATACAGTTTATGTGCAAAATAATCTACCAAGGGGATTTTAGTAAAAGGACAATTTTCATAATCTAAAGAAAAATATGCCAAAAGCGTTGTAATATTTCATGAGTAATGGGTTATGAAAAGGAAGCTTACTTGTACTAATTATTTCATTATACTGGAAAAAACGATATTCAAGAGAGCACACCAAAAATTCAAATGCTTATGTTCGGGCTCGCCCAGACGTCACATTTTGGGCTGTGGGATATCTTTCCACCCCGAGTTCCAGCTAGCTTTTCACATATATTATGTAAAATATGAGAACACACTTACATGCAAAAGGATTAGTTGGAACTTGGGGGGGGGGAATGATGATTTAAAAATATTTTTCTATTTCCTATATGTATAATACAAAAAGTGACCATTTTAGCCCCAAAATAAAGCTGTACATTCATGGAAATAGGAAATCAAATGCAAAATCATAAAATAGAGACCAATAGCGAACTTATATATGAAGATGGAATCATTTGATCGACTTAAATTTTTATCAAAATTATAGGCAGCGATACACTGTGATTCCCATTACCACCGTCAGAGGTCCTTTAGGGTGAGGTTGGCGCCGTGAAAATGGTTGAAGCCCTCCAGTGCGATTTTTTACTGACCGTTCCAAGGCGGTACTTCTATTGTGGATCCTTGTTGTCACCTACTGGGAAAGGGCTGACCTCTTGGCTCTTGTTTGTAATGCTTAATTGTGTTTTTGTCACTATTCCCTGTGGTATATATCTACTTTGGAAGATGTTAGGATAAACAAAAGGTCACACACGAATGGACACACATTGCATTGAGGATTATAAAAGGTGAAAATTTCAGCGATTGTTATTATGCGTTTTTTTCTGACCTCAAAAATAGACAAGATGGTAAGAATTTCAGTGTGTTGTGGAAACTTAACCCTTGCCATGCTGAATATATTTTCTATTCTTTGCTTCTTCACAAATCAAGCATTTTAGAATTTTGAAAGTATTTTAAATCAGAGTGGAAAACAGTGTGGTCCTGACGCAAGAACCTCTTTTCAGGGGTTTGCTAACAACAAATGCGCATCGGAGCAGTCTGATCAGCGTCCTTTTTATTCGCTTATTGGAAAATATCATATCAAAACTTGTTACAAGCGAAATTTAACTATTCTAGCTAGTTTTTGAAGTTGAGCAGGCTGGTTTGGGTATGACCTGATCGGAAATCTTCAAGACAGTTTTTCTCGCGTCGCGGTCCAGTGTGGTCCCGATCAACTGACTTCCTTAAGCTTCTATATTTACCTTAAATGTTTTCGTTACACCCTCAGTCATATTACGCATTTTCTCGCAGCCTGTCACTCTGGTCTCCAGGTCTTTCGGTATGTACGATGGCCCTGAAACAATATTAAAAATATATGTGAATTGCCTCAAACAATTAGGGACATTTCCAGATGAAACAGTTCAAATGGCTACATGGGATAAGAAATAAGGTAAGACGGTTTCAGAAAAAAAAAACGCCAATTTTGGAGGCTCACCAATCGAATGCACTGAAATGGAATTGACAGCTTTGAAGAGAGAAATTTTGCTGTCAAAACCAAATTCCACCCTTGCTCTAACAGGATTTAAAGCAATGATAACAAGGTGACAAAGAAACCTTGGACCACTCCCTAGAGTTCTGTGTAATATCTCTTACAAGGGTTACCATAAGGAAAACTAACCACACCCTCTGACAGTCATGTATTATGACGGATCCAATATGTTTTTGCTTGTTTGTAGAACAATACTTTGGGCCATTTCCACCAAATTATTTTGAATGTTAATCAACTTTTTAGACGAGCAGATTTTTAAGTTTTACTTAGCCCTTATTAGTCACATCCCAATAAAATTGTGTTTTGATCTTCATTTGTATTCCACAGAGAAAATCTGAAGCTGAGCTGTCAAGTCTGAGCCTTATCTCCTCAAAAACCCCAAAGACAAGATTTTCACATGACGAGGATCATATCACCAAGGATGTAAACAACAATTTTGCTGATATGACTGTGCCTACGCAAAGGCTGTACTGGGGATTCGTTCTTCTCATAGAACGGTGATAGTTTTCTCACAAGATTAGCTAAAAGTTATTCCCGGGCTTTGATTCCAACAGAGTACAACAACTGCTCCAATCGGAACTGCCTCGGCCAATTCCGCGGAATTCCGTGGAATTGGACCACGGATGTACATCGAGGATCTACTTTGATAACGCGGATGATAACGTGACGCTGACGTTATATAACGCGACGCTGACGTCACAGAATCCATGTTAACACAATACCGAGATATAACTACAGCCATTTGGGGCTTAGCTACAACCAACCAACCAATAACAAGTGCGATTGCAGCAAAACAAATGGCTTATATGGCGTTTATGGTTTTTTTTTTCAATAAAATAAAAACATAAACTTCATTTATTCTGCTGATTAAACTTTTCGGATAATCAAAATAACCGATTTTAATAGAGCTGAACCCACATGCTACAGAACTTATTTTCCATACGCCAGTTCCGACTAACAAAATGGAGCTTTTTGGTACACCGAGCCATAATTGAGGCGGACTTTCCCGAATGCAACTGCCCCCCGTTAATTTACACTTACTTTCCTACTAAAACTTTTCAGCTGCCACCAAAGGTGGTGTAAAGTAACCATTATTTTTACAAGGAGTTTTGTTAACGGTCTAGCATCCCCTCCCACTAAACAGCTATGGTAATGTCGCAACGATCAGTTGACCTAACCAACCACACTTTCCCTGGGCAAGCTTGCACACACTTTCACTTGTAACTCACAATAGTCCTTCATGAATTAGCGGAAGGAAAAAAAAACTGTAGAAAATGTTTTATGATCAATCTCCACAAAAGTACTGGGCCATACAAGGATCGAGCTCACGGCCTCTGGATCAGCAATGGGTCTCGCTAGGGACTGCGCCACTGGGCCAGGCTTTAACAGTGAGTGACGAAGCTGTAATAAATGGGCCTTTTCGCGACAAAACCTGTCATCGGGGTTTCAGACAAAGCGAGACACAAACCATTCTCCTCAGTTACAGAGACCAGCTAGAATATTGAATTTTCACCTGTGGTATGTTTTAGATATGATAATTTCAGAATAGCGAATAACAAAGGCGTTGATCAGACTACGCAGATGCGCATGCTTGTCTGCGCCTGTGTTGTTTATTAACTCAGAAGACATGTTTTCTTGAGTCGCGGCCCAATTATAAAAACATAGGACCACCTGAGTAGATTTTGCTACTTATTCCATCTGCCTAAAATCACTCTTTTAATAAACCATGCGCAGCTACCTAGGGAGGCTGAGCTTTCATGTACTTCCATTCATGGTACATGTACGCAAGATAGGCTCTTCAGAGAAAGCTCGGATTCGCTGGCTTATCTGCGGCTATACTGTTTGCAGACGCAAGACGTCCCCGTCATATGCTGGCCAACATGACCAATAACCCTTTAAGAACCAATGGATTAGTCCTTCTGGTTTTAGAGGGTGGGTCACATGTTATAATTTCCAAAATGATATTGTATTCGTTTGTCTAAGGGTCAATTTTGTCTAAACGAACAGTGCAGACACTGTTGAAATGTAGCATTTAATCTGGGTATTCACTGTGTGCCAAAGTACTTGTTTAGAGGTTTCTGGTCCAGAAAGAGTTTTCCGTCTTCATATTTTATCACATATATATACTGAGGGGAAAAAATTTAGCAGTTATTTATAACGGGGTTTCCCATAGGCGATCTTTGAAGCATTATATCTTTTAATTAGCAGGTTCGCAAACATGTCAGTTGTTTGAAAATGACCTAATGGCTACCCGCAAGTGGTCAAAAGAAACAAACTCTGACTTCATAGTGAGTATTTGATCTGCTGAGCATTTTAATTTCAAACGTTATTCAATTAAAATGGAGCTAATTTGGAAAAACATGATTTTCAACCAAAAACTGTACGAAAAGGGTGAATATAACAGTTAGTTTTAACCCGTTTTCACTTCCTTGCTTTTGGATCTAAACATTTGATAGAAAAATGAAATTGATAGTCAAAAGCTATTCGCACTATTGGAAGATAAGCTGTTTTAGCAAGGGGTCATAAAATCAGACTTTACATTATGTGAAATGTCAACCTGTTAATGTCATCGTAATCGAGACCGTTTGTCAACGTATATTTTTGACACTATGAAATTAAAAGTCCTATTTCTTCTAAACTATGAATCCTCAAAGTATATTGCTAAACTTTTTTTCCCTCAGTATATATACACACAATTACTGATTTAACAAACATGTTTTTGAATTTCCTTGTTATGTACTCTCTCACCAGCTTTCCTCTTTCTTTCTTTAATTACTTCAGGTTGTGCCTAAATATAGAGTCTATACCATATGTCTCCTAATAATTTAAACATCTGAATATGGTCCAGAAAGAGTTAAATGCGGCGTTCTTTTTCATGTAACAATGCTGTTGAACAGGGCAACTGCTCTAGTGTATGCAGTTGTTTTTGTGATTTAGTTTTATTCAAATGAAAAAAAAAAAATTGAAGATAACTCTAAACAACCTGCCACCCTAAGCCTATATAAATAGTCACAGTTCTCCTGATAATGTTTCTGGACTGAATGCAAGTAACAGGAAGAGTAGAAGCAGATAAGACACTGAAGAATATGCAGACCTTGTAAGGATATGCATTGTTGCATTAATAAAACAAAATTTTCAGAGATCGAAACAATGTTAATCAATTCGACAACTGAAACAATATAGATAGTGGTACTTCTCGCATATGCGAGCAGCGAAGGTTCAGACAAGTCTGTGCATCCATGCAGCCTTACAGTGCGTTCGCAGCACACACACACACACACGCACACACGCACGCACGCACGCACTCACACACTGTGAAGTCCTGTAAGGCCACATTCGCCACAGATTACATTCATCATACCTTTTTTACAAAGTGATACGAATGAGATCACATTCCTCATATTAATAGACTTTTCGCTTACTGTAAAGGCGGCAACTTAAATATTCATATCTGGGCGTGGTTCGGCTATTTCATCTGCTAAACAAGGGAAATCAGGTTCTATTTATAATTTGGTAAAGAGTTGATAAGCTTTTTGGGACGCGCAAACATGCGAGCATTTCATGAAAATCCTAACTGTATACACACTGAACTTACATTTATTAACCCTTAAAGCGCATAATCACAAAAGGTATGTTTTTGTCGTCCACTAAAATATTTGAAGCCTCATAGACAAACACTGTGGACTCATATAAATCAAGATATAACAAGGAGATAAAGCAAAGATAAGGACTCAACAGTAAATAAAACTGAATACTGAAGCAAAAGAAATCCAACAGGTAAACCCCGGTGGGTCCGACAAACAGCCAAAGCATCAGGCCCCTACCATCTCATCAATAGATAAGTCTTTAAGTCGAAACCATCATAGAGTCTGAAGTCCGACCCACCGGCGTGCAATTAAAGAGGAAAGCAAAGTTGCCAACCGTGATTGGGTTGACTACCAAGCATGCAGTCTGTTGCAATACATTAATGTTATAGCCAATCTTTCTATAAGCCTTTTAAATTTACTGCGAAGAACAAAGCCTCCCTAATTTTGATTTATATGTGTATTTCAAAGTATTAAAAGTTTTGATGTTGGTTGTATCTATGAATTATATTTGAGCACATATGATTTTAAGTCTAGACAAATTCAAAAACATGCCATTTAGATTTACCTGGTCCCAAGAATCTACACAGCATCTAAACATCACATGGATGTCCATGCTGCATAATGGTGTCACTTTGACTTCACGCGGAATGATGACTAAAACTACCAGGCTTAACATAAAAGTGAGGAAGTATTCTTACTTGAGCACCGCTAAAATTTTGGTTTCATACCTTCACATCGGTAATAAGGTACACTCGTCATAGGGGAACAGGCTAGTCCTCCACATGGGGAGCTGTCACATGCGTTACCTGAAAATATAATGGCTTGTGTAAAGTAAAACTATAAACCCAGGCATCAAATTAAGGTTACCTTGCAACCCATGTGATCAGATTTGTAAAACATCTTATTTGCATATTATGAATATTAATGAAAACCTACAAAAATGAAGTATGATGAATGGATGAAAAAACTTATCAAATTGAATATTTGAGGATATAAAAACTGGCAACAATGGTGGTTTGATGATGTTTTTGTGCTGAAATATGCTCATTTATGTTTTTTTTTTATGATTTTACTTCATTTTTGTAGGTTTTCATTAATATTCATATATATGCTAACTAGATTATTTACACATCTAGCCACAGAAAAGAAGACATGTGTCTGAGCTTTTATTTGACACCAATTTTAGTGTTCTAGGATAAGAAGAACCCTAGATATGATTGAATTTGTAGGTCTACCCTCCCAATCTCGAGAATCATATAAGAGGTTGCCATGGATATCATGAATTTTCACATAGCCCATACCAAATCTCTTTTGAGGAGAACTTCGTTTCACATTTTGAATAATATGAACAATTTGGCATGAATTTAAAATGCCCTAGGAGTGCAGGATATATCGTACCTTAACCCCTCCCCTAGGCTTATAGTTTTTACGTGATGTTCAAAACTTAACAACTCAAACCTTATAAAAGATAGTAACATAATATTTGCAGTTTCCAAAAGGTACATAAACATTATTTAATGCAAAATGAATTAGTAAGCAAATTCACATTTTTAAAAAAAAATCTAAGTATATTACATTCATAAATCATTTATAATAATGTAACATAGATGTTGATTGGCAATATATGTAATTGGCTGTTACAAGGTAAGGGTGCCATTACCAGAGTTCTAGCATATTAAAAAATCCTTGCAATGTCATTAGATGAATCTGATAGAGGATTAATAAGCTGTATTAGAAAATTCTTTAACCCCTTGGATAATATACAAAGAGCTGCTAGCTTGGCAAGAAACAGCTCTATAACTTCTACCTGGTGGGTTTCTTTTTGATCTTTAAAGTTGTTACTCACAAATTGCACTGTATGTAACAAAATTTCCATGAGTATTATGTTAACTATATTTGATGTCTCTATAAAAGAAAAGAGGGTTTATGGTACTTTATGTTCTGAGCTACTTCCTCAGCAAATGAGCAAGAGTAAAAAGAAGTACATAGACATGTGCCAACTTGCAAATAAGTACAAGCAGGTCGTGTTGGAGACCTTATCTGGAACGTTTAGTGGTATTCCGAGGGTAACGTATGTAACCATGGCTGTAAAAATAGTGTAAGACACCATAATAAGGAACTTCACTTTATTTGAATAGCAGCCTTATAGATTTGCTATATTCACTTAAGGATGTAACACACGTATAGTCAATAACTGCTATATTGATATTTGGAAATAACATATAAAACACTAAGTAACATATACAATGTCAAAAACTCAAGACATTTATAAAATGAATATTAAAAATATATAACTGTGTTATAAGAAGTTCTCAAACCTGTTCGAGACTTCGAAAACGCGCGTATATGTCATGTTTGAGTCTTCATCAGGAAAATTTAAAGTTATTTTGCGGACAACGTACTTAACATGATGTTACACGTTAAGGCTGCCACTCTCAGAGGGCTAACATATTTCATTTTGTGGCTTATATAATTTAGTATCAGGAAATTATAGTGAACAAAATTCCCCCTGTGGGAGGGGGGTCTATGGCCAGCGCAAGGCCTGGATAATTTCATTTGACATTTTTGTGTGATATGTGGTCCCATGTTTAACATCTGATAACTCAAAGAGTATATAAGATATAAACATAATGCTTGTAGTTTTGAGTAGGTAAATAAACATTCTTTAATATAATACCAACTTAATTTCAATAAAATTTAAGACAACTATATTGGATTTATTTATCATTTAAAAGGAGGTTAAATGAAAAAATGTAACATACACCACATCGGGGGTGACTATTTTTGTTTTCAACGGTCTGTATATGTGGCCCAGTGATAGCTTACTTAGAAGATATAACCAATTTGGAAATCTTACCTTATCTTTGGCGCTTTTCTGAAGTCTTAACAAGAATATTAATTATCAAATATTTTGTAGGGTAACGTATGTAACAGGCTGTTACAGCTTAACGCTGCCATTGTCAGAGGGCTAACATGTTGCAAAATCCATGCAAGACATTGGGCTTTAAGAAAAATATGGTCTACAAAATTGCCCCTGGGGGGGGGGGGGGCAACCCATATCCAGCCAGTGGCCTAACAATTTCTGCTTGATACATAGCATTTGGAGCACTTTGGGTATACTTCGGGAGGCATCATCTTTTTAATGAAAGAACTACTTTTGTTTTGCATGAGGAATTCTAGGAGTCCTGGGTTCTAAAAAAACTATAGCCATTTATGATTTTCCGAGGATTCATGTCCCCTCTGGATCTGCCAATGCTTTGAAATAACCAATTTCAAAGGCCCTCCGTACTTTTGCTCTGAGCTATTCGGAATGTGTCGGGAAAAGTTGGTTTGAAAGTGGCTACTGAGGATAAGTGTTGACATATGCTAGCACATCCTACAACTTGAATGTATGCTATTTTATAAACAAAACATTGAGGTTACTGGTGAAACGATATCTGGCATCCTTTGAGCAGAAAATGTGAGCTTTTAAAGTTTCCTCGATGCTGGATCATGGACGGGTCGTGAGTATTACTATATCAATGGACATAATGCAGTCTAACTATCTTGGCCCTATTTTGGCACTAATTTTTACCAATTTGTGAATAATGGAGGACAAGTTTACAGATTAGCGCATTAAAAATTTAAGTATTTAGCCTATTTTTTTTACCTATGTTTGCCCTTAAAAGTTTCTGATTACTGTTATTTTAGTCAAAATTTTACTGATTTCTGAGGTACCCGTCGAGACCCTCTCGTATTGTCTTTTTAATTCTCAAAAGAGAACGGTGATGTCTGGTAATAATTATAAATCACTGAAATTTTTATAGAGTTTTGCATGTAAACTGCAAGCTTAAAGCTGAATTTATATGATTAAGCTGCTAAAAGTGTTTGCCTAATGTTATTGTGCCGCAAAAAACGAAGAGTTCTATTGAAACAAAACTTTTGAGGTTTATTATTCTTAAATCACGGTAGTCAGTAACATCTTCAAACAAACAAAAAAAGTAGATTGATAACGTCTCTGTTGAATATTTTATATCATAGAAAAAGTGTGAATTTATGAAATGATGGTACCTTTTCTCTAACTTTGTCCATGCAAGAAGTACATGTCATTTTTATATGAAATAACTTGCGGAGTCTGAGCAAAGTATTGCTTCATTTATCAAAAGCATGAATTTTGTATATGCTTTGTTTGACTTTCTGAACTAGCGTAAAAATGTTAGGTGACCGATTAGAAGTTGGTTTTAGTATATAAATGTGCTGTGGGTCTTCCTCACGGTGCCGTGGTTTGGTCATACCCACATTTTTCTGGATGGATTCAATGTGGATTTCCTTTATAAGTAAGAATCTTATGCCTTTTTACAAAGTATTACGTTTACTTTAAGGGTTTTTATCAGTACTTTGAATGATTAAATCAAATTTACTTTTTATTTACTTTTTAGACTTTCTTTTATAATTTTGGGAACCTATTTTATCAGTGTTTATTTGATCGTATCTGGACTCCTTGCAGTTCATTGATCCGGAGGGGGAGGGGGCCTGGTGTCCAGATCCTACCACCACAAGTTGCTTAGGTTTCCATAGGGATACTAGGGGTGGCGGAAAACTTGTCAGAATTCCACACCCAGGGAGCGGAAGTGACCGGACAATAGCGAGTGTACGACAAGTAACGGCACTTGCGATGTTGTACATTGGACGGTTGGTCACTTGCGGTATTGATTATTCATTTACATCATAAAAAACTGCTTTTTCTTATATGAAAACCCCCGGCATATGCATCTTTTGGGTATAGAAGGTAAGTTATATTTGTGAGTTACTTTCTGGCAGGATTGAAATCCTATTTCATTGTCCATGTTCAGTGAATTTGAATTCTAATCACTTGTTTATCAACAACGGGTGATTGATTTTCGAATTTTCAAACATGAAACAAACGTGCATAAAAACGCAAATTCACTGTCATTAGGAGTTTCACTCTTCTTATATTAGTACTTTCTAAGAAAACACTAATAATTTTTGTCAAAACAAAACCAGAGCATGACAAATGGCGAAAACATGACACACGTGGGAGCAAGGCACCGTTCAGTCACTTGCAGTCATTCGCTTACGATTTGTACATGACAACTGCGACTTTACTGAACGCTCACTTGTACACTGAGGGTTTTATAATTTTCTCATTTTATGCATACCAGTGCCAATATTTCACCTTTCCCTGTAAAGTAACGTTTGTTCTTAAATGCTGTCTGCTACATCGACTCCTGCATATATTCACCCATACTATAGGCTATTTTTGATCATATGAAACCAAACATTGATCCTTAAAGAGCAACTTAAATCTCATTCAAGAATGTCATAAGCTGACCCATATTTCATTCATTAAAATTAATATGAAGCACGATCCCGAATGAAATCCAGACTTATAGGCAATGGGATAGATATGTGTTTGATCCAACCCCTTCCCCCACACCTACCACACACACGGGGTATTTTGTTGACTCTGATTTCCACAAAGCCCAATGTCTTACAATTAAAAAAATAATACCCTCTGACAAGTGTGATGTTATATTGTAACATACTATTACGTATGTTCTTATGTTACATTTTGTATCACCCTATTTCTGGGAGTATTTTATGCCTGTTTAATTTCCTGAAATGTTTATTACTGATTACTGGGTCCAATTATTGATTCTGTTACAAAGACAATTAAGTAACCTAACCAAAATGCAAATATCAACTTCCTACCTTTTAGAGTGTTTAAGGCATTTGAAAATAGCTACCACTTCATAAATTTTCAATGATAACAAAGACATGTTTTTGCTAAAAAAAACTTAGCATAAAGTCACGGGGTTTAAAAACACACATATATATATTCAGCAGACATCTTATTAGAGTGATTACCAGCAGTATATTATACTTGAGTAGCATGCTCATCTTGAAACCATAATGCAAATAATAACGTATGTAACATTAAAATATGCTAATGAAAACCCTCCCCCATTGAGGTGATATATTATACACTATGATATTTTAAAACTGCATCAAATGTATATAAGAGTATAAGATGCAAAATGGCTTATGTTAGTTTCTGACATTTTGGGGTTTACTGTGTTACAGACATTTTAACTCTGTTACCCTACTTTAGTCTCAAATCACATTGTGCGAATAAAAGTCATATCTAATTCTTATTAATCATCATGCTCTCTTGAACGCATTGAACGCTCTTAAATAAATTCCTCCAAAAGTAATAGTATGCAGCAAAACAATCTTCATCTATAATAGTACTGTTAGATATGTTGCTTGATTTCAAATATATACTTAAAGCCAAAAGTAACTTTACACTGTTATTATATATACCATTTCTGGGTATTGGTGAGTGGTTTTTTAAATGTGTTAAATTCATATTAAACTTCAATCAATTATTCATATGACAGCTGAATTTCATGTTTTTACTGTCATAAATGTAACCGAAATGGCCAAATGAAAGAAGCGAGGTGGGGGGGGGGGGGGGGGGCAAAATAAACTTTTCCAAAGTGCATCACTTTTGGATGTGCTACTGTAGCTTTGTGATTGGACATTTTTTAATTTTAAATAACCAGTCTGAAAGACAGGCTATTGAATTGTTGTTTAAAGTTCAAATCAGCCTGGATCGTACTTCGAGTTACACAAATTAGAGCTGTTTTTTTACGTACATACCCCCTTTTGTGAACTTTACAGTGCTTTCAATGGAATTTCCCATAAGAAGCTGTTCGCCCTTTTTCTTCCTAACCGATGGGAATTTTTATCAGATTATCTCGTCAAATACTCAGGGCAGAACTCCCAACAAATCGCTAATAAAAATATCCAAATGTCACCTGAAATAAAGCTTTGAGCAGGGACTAAAGTTTACTATTGTTTTTATTCAAAGGGAGATAATTTCAAAGTAAACCAACTTTAAGATGCTACAAAAAACAAACTACACGTCAGAGACAAAATGTCTTGCAGTATTTTTATTGAGATATCAATGTCCCTTAAAATAACGTGTTCAAATCCTAGGTTTACTTTGGATTTTGTTAGGAAATGCTGATTTTGTGCTTTTAATGAAAACACAGATAACTCGTAAGAAGATTAATTTATCTAAGTTGTTTCTCGTGAATTAGGTTTAGGGCGGGTACCAGCAACTCATTGCAATATTTAATTTGGTTAGATAAAAACAGTAAAGATATATTCAGTAGTTCAAAGTGTAAAGTTACTTTTGGCTTTAAGTATATAAATATATAGTACAGAGATATCACTAGATCAATGGCTGTCAAAAGACCTTCAAGGCTTTGTCCATTATGGTCTTCAACAAACTCTTTATATAATCCACAAAAATATATGTAAGCTCTTCAGCAGATACCCTGCAATATCAAAGTTTAATACGTTACCTTAAATAATAGGAATTCTAAAGTGATATCAAATTAGTCACTATTCTTACATGTAGTTTTTAATTGAACGCAAATGACTTGACGTATAATTTGATCTTATAAAGACAGCTATTTTTACAGTTTTATGAGTATAGAGAGGTTCTATCACTGTCACAGCTTTCAGAGAGCTGGTCCATTATATTTGGCATGTTGGCAGGATGAGATTTGTTTCACATGAGACAAACTTTTGTGGGGCCATTTAGTCTATCATATTCAAATGTTCCTTCTCCCTTCCTCTGTGAGGAGCCCTGAGTTTACTTGGATATTAAACCTTAACTCAATCAATCAATTCAAATAAATAATAAAGCAATCTTAATTCAACGTATCTTAGTATTTCAGGCTAAAATTTTATTATTTATGATATTTTGGACAAATATAGAACCATATCATAAGAAATGTTAACTTAAAAATTGATAGAACTTGGGAAGTGTCTTTATTTAGCTGTTACTTTAATAATATCATATCCACTTTATTAAGAATTTAAAGCCTAATAACTTTGGACAAACCAATAAAATCGTGTTGTTATTTTACAAAAAAGTTAAAAAAATTATGTTTTGCAAAGATAAATGTGGATTGATAATGACTTTTAATAATAAATATAAAGTTCTATTTTGTACAAGCTAGTAGCTTTATATATTTAGTGCATTATCATATTTAAATAAATCTGAACACCTCATGATGTATAATTCATAGCAAGTACTAGGCATTAAATAGAATGTATTAAAGTAAGTCATATATACTACATATAACAAAAACAAACAACATAATGGTAATATACACCAGAAAATGTTAAATATCGCCTTACTCTATTCTTTATTAATAGAATGCTTATATTATTAAAAGTGTCTAAAGGTTAACAGATAGGATTGTGTGCTCCATTTCAATGAAAAGATCTTAACCTTTTAAACATTCTATTTAGGGTCATCATACTCAGAAGCTTATATTTCTTATAATCCAGTGAATGAATCTAACTGTTTGCAGTTTTGCATTTGGCAGTAAAATGCCTGTAAGGGTCGTGGTATTGTGAACTAAAATATGCATCAATGGTATCAAATAAAGATATTAAATAAGAAATCAATAATTTAAACAGTGTAGTTCACAAATATAACGTATGTAACGTGAAGTAATGTAAGTAACACACTTCTGCTTGATCAAAACGCTTTAAAAAGCGATCTTGCAATAAAAAAGGACACAAACGAGCTTAAAAAATTATGTAACTATGCCTAAGAGTACCTTAACATTGGCACCAAAACATTATTGAATATATTTTGGGTAACATATATAAGTTTGATGTTGCATAATAATGTGACTTTTCTCTGATGGCTAACATACCTCATTCTGTGCCATATATATATTGCAGTATCAGGAAATAATAGTGACAAAAATTCCCTAAGAGGAGAGAACAGGTTCTATGGTCAATTGCATTGACATTGAAACCTTTTTTTGAGTCCATATCGTTTGCAATATAGAATTAGAAAGTGTATCAGCAGCTGTGAGGACAGACAACAATTTAAATAAGGTTTATTTTTTCCTAGAGAAAGATATGTTGTCGATATTAAGAACTGTCTCACTGATACACTGATATGGGCTTTACGTTTTCCCTTTTTTACAAAATATAAGGAATGCAATTAAGTAATTTTAAATTATTATGGAAAACATCTTTTCAACTCATACATAATTTATTAAGCCTGATCATGTTTATATGCTGTCCTGAAACTGTTGTCTCTTTTAGAATATATCCAATTGCATTTGATTATATGGAAGCTCACACTATGAACCCTGATTAGGCTGTTCCCTAATTACCATGAAGTAGCAGTCTGATCATGTCACATATTGTTTACACAAAGCCATATAAATGCACATTGCATAAAGATGAAATTGCAACATTACCACAAAAACAGCCAAACCTTGCACATTTGTCTATTTGGTTAGTTGCTTAATGCCCAGGGATTAATGTTGTGGACATTGAAGGATGGCTATTTATCCTAATTACAATTTCCCCCTTTGCAGCCTTACTTTAAGTATCTAAAGACTTTAAGTATCCTCCAGAAATTGATGATAAGCAGACTATGTATAACAAAGGGTTTAATGACCATCTCATTTAAAGGATGATAGTCAAGTTTGGAAATCAAAAACACTAACTCCAAAAGGCTGGACTTTACACACTGTCGGTTGTACTATAATACCAGGCAGGCAAAATGTATGCTTTGTCTCCTATCAGGGAGCATTATTAAAACAAACCAGTACTAATGAATGAATACATGCTGAATAAACACTTTTTTGTTTTATATTTACTTCAAAGCATGTAATATTAACAATATAAAGACTATTTGTTGTTTGGAAAAAACAAATTGGTACCAAAAAATAGCAATAATCTTTTCAACTAAATGTGTTAATGATGGCAAGTGACCGTTCAATACAGACAGCCTAGATCACAAGCACCCGTTCAGTTTACTGTCAAGTGCCCGTTCACATGGTGTAAAAAGGTGGCATGACAAGTCGTTACATATTATTCCAGCTAACACTCTCTCAGCAACTTTTATTCAAGAATGAACATGATATGTAATTGTAGAAGGTAGTTAAATAAGAAGAACGTACAAACTTTATTGTTATGCTATATTTCATTCCAACTTTACAAAGTGATCACATTGAAACGAAGCATCAATGGATTGATCAGTGTCATTATTTTAAAGAGAACAATGACCAATGTCAGTTTTAATATTACCTATTTACAGGATAATAATCTGGGTACGTCCGTGAGTACGAATAAATTCATGACAGACACACAAATGGTTGCTGTGTTGACATATTTATGCACCCTGTGTTTTCTTTTGAGAGCAAGTGACTGATCCTCCAATGTACAACGTCGCAAATGCCGTATTTTACCGTTCACTCGCAATCGTCCTGTCACTTCCGCTCCCTGGGTGTGAATTCTATCTGGACCTGGCCCCAAAGCTATAAAACATTTTTCATGCTCAACTCATTTGATGCTCATACGGTGCTGGTTAAAAAAAACACTTTTCTCCGCGATCGGTAGCCATAGTTTTGGGGAAGGGAACGAACTCGCGTTTCAATATGCTCAACTCTGTCGCGAAATTTCGCCGTAAAAACACTTTTTGTGGAGAAAAAGGTAAGTGTATTTTTACCTTTTCATATTATAAGAATCCATTATTCATGTGAGGGTAGGATAGAAAAATCTGTCCCAAGGATCGCCATTTGGCATCACGAGGCTTGCCGAGAGATGACAAACAGTGATCCCGAGGGACGGATTTTTATATCCTACCCTCACACGAATAATGGATTCTTTTTCTTGCTCACTAGTGTTTTATTTTATTTTAAATAAGCTTCCAGATGCCCCTGAATACGCTTAGATGCACTTGCGCATTATGACGTCACTTTAACAGCAATGACATCACTTGACGACCATGTGTGTGAGTTCCAATACAACCAATGTATGTAGCCCACACGTGACAGCCTGGGTTAGATAGCATGGGTCAGATAAGATTTTCTATCCCAGGATAAACTCTCAGATAGCCTTATCCGGTGTGCAAGAAACGCCGCCGTGAAATTTCGCCACGTACCGCCACGAAATATCTCATTTCTCTGTCCTTTTCACGCTGTTTCTGCGCGAAATAGAAACTTTACCGCTGGCCTTTTCTCGCAGAAACGAGAAATATGTGAGATTTTTTTCTTTATCAGAACTGTAAACTTTGTTAAACTATTGTTTACATTTTAACATTTATTAGCGTGATAGATACAATATCTCGGAGTTTGAAAGCTTTTAAAGAAAGAGGCGCATTCATGTTAAAGGGTTTTGACTGTGAAAACGTTTTTGTTCCTCATAGCACGTACGTCAGATAAAAAAGTGCTACAAAATTCCAGACAATTCAGTCTTTATTTTTCAACAATTTAATTCTTATGAGCAGTTGTAATTTTATACTAAGTTGAGTTGAGCATCAAAATCAGCTTTTAATCTCAGATCCTGAACCCAATGACGAAATTTCTGGATCCGCGCATGTTACTTACCATATGAAGATGAATATTGACAAAATTTCCCAAAATGGTCAGCGTCTATACAGTCACATCTGAAGTAAGGGAACTCTATCAAACTTGTGCAACTGCCGCCATTCTCACAATGTATGTCTGGTTTGGAGCATGGTTCTATACCTGCAAAAGTTTTATCGTATTATATAGAGGATCTTACATGAGTTTTCATGTTTTATTGAATTAATTATACGAGTTGAGAGAATAACTGTGTGACTTGCATAGCAGTTCATCTCTTTTTTCGCAACGAGTTTGATAAATTCAATCATACAGGAGCACGAATGTTAGATTCTAAAATAATTCAAACCGCATTTAGACCTGAAAACGTCAAGATTTTGCCACATGTTATGCAGCGTTATAACAGACGTCATTACGTAACGTTGCGAAACCTGTAAACCACCGATAGGAGTTAACATCTGCTGGACCCCGAGGGTGATGTTAAAATCCGAGCCTGAAAGGCAAGGATTTTAACGACCCAAGGGGTCTAGCAGATGTTAGTGTATCAGAAAACCATGCTTACCCGTTCTGATTGCATATTGTTATTTTGCCACATGAAAACTTTGTTTAAAATTTTATTTCATTTTTGTATAACAACATGTGTACATATATTACAATAAGATCACATACAGATCATTTCAAAATACAAAAAGGGATTCAGAAGAAAGTCTATTGACTTTTGTAAATCTGTTTCCCAGCTATTCAATATTAGAAATACAATAAACGTATTACTTGAATTGACATTAGAATATATAAACAATACAGCAAAAAACTTGATAATTCGAACTGGAATTAACCAGGAAACAACAGAAACTTATTTTTAACTGCTAAGTTATTAAAACAAGGTTATAGATATCATAAAACTCGAAAAACATTTTTTTCAAATTCTACCACAGACAGTTAATTGCTAAATACAACATTGGGTTAAAAACTCTTCTGCAACAAGGCATATCAGAACCTATATTTTATGTTGGTTTAGTTTATAAGTTCAAACGAATTGTTGGTAAACCTAATTTGAGTGACCAATTCAAAAAGATAGTAAAACGTTATATAAGGGTTTGATATAACTTGGATATCATGCGACAATCTGCATGCCTAGTTTTAAACCCAATCATGGTTTATAGCTATGGTTTCCTCTTTAATTGCACGACGGTGGGTTAGGCCTCAGACTCTTTGATGGTTCTGACGTAAAGCTTTAATTGGTGGGTTGGTGCCTGATGCTTATCTGTAGCTGGACCCACCGTGGCTCAACTTGAGGTTTTCTTTAGCTCTGACTATCTGTGAGTCATGAGCCCTATTCTTTGTTTCATCATGGTGTGTTAATTTGGTTAGAGTGTTTCTCCATGATGATACATTGCATTAGTTAGATGGCCTCTATGCGAGCTGAACATTTCTTGTACTTCAACAACAGCAGAATCTAGGGCGAAGATTTGGTACCAGTAAAATGCATTTAAGCCCCCTGGTGGCTTTGGCTGCTGGCCTTTCTAAGGCGGTGGTTCTGTTGTTGTTGACTTTTTGTTAATTATTACTCCCATTGTGGGAGTCTGTAATTGTTCTATGTATTGTTGTACGTTACTTTATGTCCATTTTAGTATTGCAATCATCTTGATGGGAAAGAGAGAGCTGATTGCTTTGCTTAATTTGTCTTCCTGGTGTCTAGTGATGGTTGAGCGGCTCTTCCTGGCGGTGTCATGGGGTTGTCTGCGGTTTGTGATTGTGGTATCTCCTGATCATACTCACTTACTATTTTTAACTGTACATATTAAAATGTCAAGACTGCTGCTTACTACAAAGTATGAATTTTGACTTTTGAGAAGGAGAATTAATATTTTACAAATTACAGTCATCCTTGTTGTCTCCACGAGTGTTGGAGATGATCAATTCTATGGGAAGTGATGGTGGTTGCCTCTATGTACCCAGCTAGCAGAATAGTCGTCAAACCAATTCATTGTGAATGTACCAGTATTTTGGATAATTTAATATTGTTGAGAACATTTTGATATGATTTTTGCAAATGTGGTGTGATATTGGAGCATCGCTATATGTATACAAAACCGTATTTTGAATAGTACTATTATTGCGAAAATTGAGATATGCTTCATACAAATGCAATGCTTTATTGAAGCATTAATATGGATATTCAAAACGTTTTGACTTAATTATAAATTCTTGTACTGCTTTAAATATCTGCTTATTTTGATCAAAAGTTTGTGATATGATCCACAGAGTAGACCGTTAAGACTAGGTTGACAGATATCTGACACTGAGTTTATTTAATCTCGTCTAAGGTCTGTGAACTGATGACATACAAATAAGAAATAATGAGTATCTTCTATATCACCCACAAGTACAATAGGGACTATCAACTATATTTTTATTGCAGATATTGACGGATAGGACTGCTTGCAGTTCTTAGTCTAGCATGATATATTTGGCCAAGTCTTTTACCTGTGTTATAGTATTGGGGTGGTGTGATCAAGTTGGGTTTCAGTCTGTTTTTGAAGATGCTAAGGCTTGGAGAATTCCGAGTTTGCTCTGGAAGTTCATTCCAATCACCGACAGCAGAAGGCAAGAAAGATGTAAAGTAAAGACAAGAGTTCATATGTAATGTTTGTAAATCTGAAGGGTTAGGTAAAGGGTATGTTGACACACAGCCAACAGTAGCAGGCACAAGAGACGCAAAATAATCAGGGCAAGTCCATTTTTCATTTTATAAAATATTGTAAGCTTATGAGTCTGCCTTCTTGATCCAAGTGTTTCCCAACCTGTTTCTGTGTCAAGAGAATCGATGGAGGCTTACTTAGTTGCACCAGTAACTATTCTAGCAGCTTCATTTTGGATTTTGTCTAATTAATTTGATTCATATTGTGTGTAATTATTGCCCACAGCGTCAGCATATTCTAGAAGTGGACGTATGAAGGAGAAGTAGATAGTCTGAAGAGATTTCCTGTCTAGTTGAAATTTTAGCTTATGCATTGTATTGATTCGCTTCCATGCTTTGGATTTGACTAGTTCAAGATGTTCATGCCAAGTGCAATCATTTGAAAAGATGATACTAAGGTGCTTATGAGAGTTAACTTCGGCAATTCTGGTTTGGTTCAACAGAACTGGAGGGTGATATGGTTTGTTGCATTTCCTAGTGAGGAGGATACACTCTGATTTTTCAGGATTAAATGTCACTAGCCATTTTTCTGCCCAGCGATGGATTTTATCCAGGTCCAAATTAAACTGTTCAGCAGCTTGTATGGGGTCATCGACAATGATGTAAAAGCAAGTATCGTCAGCAAAAAGTCTTATAGAGGAGTTAATGTCTACAACAATGTCATTAATATATAAGAGTAACAGGAGAGCTCCAAGAATAGAACCTTTTGAAACTCTAGCTTTAACTGAAGTCCAAGAAGAATTTACACCAGGCAAAACAACCCTTTGTTTCCTGTCAGTTAGATAATCAGAGTACCAAGTCAGCAACGATCCAGAAACACCTGCAGATTTGAGTTTAAAAAGAAGACCTTTATGCCAAACTCCATCAAAGGCTTTACTTATATCACAGAATATGGTGCGAACATCCTTACCCTCATCGAGAGCTTTACAGAATGTAACGTAAATATGTATTAATTGATTTACAGTAGGATCACCCGGAACAAATTCCGATTGAAAAGGTGTAATGACGTCATTGTCTTGAAAGAAGTTGAAAAGGTATTTATGCACAATTTTTTCAAAAACTTTGCTAACTGTACTCAGAAGAGAGATTGGCCTGCAGTTGGACACATCAGAGGGGTCATTTTTCTTATGGATTGGTGTAACATTAGCCTGTTTCCAAATATGTGGCACACTTCCAGAACTTAGAGAGAAATTAAAAGGATCAGATAGAGGAAGAGCAAGTGATTGAGCAAGTTCTTATTGATTATTTATAAGATCAGGTCCAGCAGCTTTGCCAATAAGAAGTGGCTTTAATATGTCTCTAACCTCTTCACGTGTAACAATGATAGAGTCTAGTTTGTATGTGGTATTTGTCACTGTTTGAGGAAGGATTTCTTGGCTTTCGTCTAACAGAGATTGTTCAGTGAAGAAGGTGTTCAAGATATTAACTTTATCCTTTTCCTCAGTGTAGATCTGTCCATTCTTATTCAATGGTGGTGTGGCATCTGCCTGCTCAAGTTAATAAAGCGTTTTAATGTTTCCACCAGTTATTCTGTTTAGTGTTCGGACTTGTAAAATTTTCAGTTAACTTATTTAATACTTCTTTTTTTGATTTACGAATTCCGCTTGTTACTAGATTTTTAAACCGTTTATATGTTTCAAAGTGGTTAATATTATTAGATTTCTTATACTTGGAAAACTTTGGAAAAACGCTTTAAAAAGTTTTTTTCTTTACATTACTTTAATGGCCCGCAAAGCATGAAGGATTCCTAGTGTTCCAGAGCAAAGACTTACGTCATCCTAACGTCACTAAATAACGTTCATTTCTATGCACGTTACTGTTGATGACGTTAATTTTTGTGACATCCTAAAATGCTTACATGGCTTGTTAATAGCGTGCGACATGGCTTTTTATGCAATGATAGTGGTTTATCGATTTTATTGCATGGCGTTATATCACTGCCAGACACGACGTCATGTGATAAATAAAAACACAGACACACCTTCGCATTTACTTATGCACGCAGGACCAGTGAATGCCAAAAGAATAGATAAATGTCTGTACTCTTGCATAGAAACCTATTTGTGTAGCTGTTTTAAGCCATTGTCAAATGAACGAAAATCCATGTTCAAATCAGTAGATTCACGTGCTATTTGTAAGCTATTATCACCTAGGACGATTATATAGGTGTCAGGCTTTGTTACAGAACAAGATCACCATAATGACGGGATCTACTATAGTTTACAGAGGTAGATTTAAACTTGTCAATATTATGCATTTGTAGATCAGAATATGAGTACCGTTAGAATCTACTCTATCTGACAAAAGAAGGATTCCACTTGTGTGAAATGTCGATGTTAGGGAGAATGCTCATTTCAATAAGCACACTATGGATTACTCTGTTGATGTTGATTTGGAATAGGCAAGCGCAAAATGTTACTGGAATGCGTTTTGTGGCATGCTTTACTCTGTTTTAAATGATCACAGATGACTCAAATATGCAAGGTTGAATATCTTTATTGAAACTTCTATAATCTGTCTACATTTATAGTCCAATTTCCTCCATTATTCAATGCCTGATATTGTATTTAACTAAAATTTCATTGAAACTATAACAGATTGTCTTGTCTGGAGTGTATCCTGCAACAGCAGAGAAAAAATCTTCAAAATATCGGAATTTTACTCTGAATGGAGCTCCTGGAGATTAGGCAGTGATATTCTTATGGAAAAGCTGTCTTTGTGCGAATATCTGATGAATATGCTGCGAATATTCTGCGAGCTGCATTATTCACAGTAATTGTTCGCTATATATTCACTTCTTGTCGCGAATACCCAGCGAACAAAGTTGGTCTGACAAAAAAGTGATCGCTGAATGTTTGCAGTTTGTCATGTAATCGCTGCATATTCGCAGCAAAAACTTAAACTTTTTTCAAGCACAAGGTATTATTCACTGGTATTTACAATAAGAACTTAGTTCTGGATACTGTTCGCTTATATTTGTTATAATGAATTTAACTTTTTGTGTATTCGCGGAGTGTTCTTCTAAGGAACTTCAACTCGCAAAGCTCTCAGTCTAAAGATCTTGTTTTTTTTAACTGGGGAGATAAATTCAAAATTATCTCCACTTAAAACTCTTCAATTAAATGGCTGTCATAATTGAAATGATGCAAAAATGACAACATGTTGTTGAGAAGTCTTTTTACGGTATTTAATCTCTTCTCATGTGTTTTTTCTGTTCCTATGATGTTTGAGTTGATACCTTTTGATTGTTCTCGAATGGTGTTGCTTGCTGAGGTCAGTGCAAAATGGATAAATTTTGACTATTTGAGTTTAACAAGCTTTGACTTTTGTAAATCATTGATAGCTGCTTGTTCGCAGGATATTCGCAATTATTGTTCGCCACATAACTGAAACAGCTATTTTTACTTTTAATTGAAATGTTCGCAGAATATTCGCAGAAAGAGCTCTGGATATTCCCTGCAAATTTAATTTACATATTTAAATGCATGTTCGTCCCATATTCGCAGAATGTTTGAAGGATATTCGCTGCATATTTAATTTGCTGTCTTGAATCATGTTCGCCTCATATTCGCTGAATATTCGCAGGCTGTTAACTCAAAGTATTTGCCGCAGACCTAATTTGCATGTAAAAAGTGAACATCTCCCGAACATTCTGTGAATACTGGTCAGCCATATAAGGTTATGTTTACCAAACAATCGCAGAGTTCGCAAAAATTGTTCGCGGCAGTGCATTTTTTTCCGTAAGGGTAACCTTATTTAAAGATGCGGTTTTCAGCAATGCTTATTTAATACTGATATTGATATAATTATGGTATCATCACATTTGGTTCCGGTCTCCTTTAACCCTTAGTATTCTGATGGATTTTCCCATACATATTGATACAATAAATATTAGACTGCCCATTGCGTACTTTATGGGGTCTAAGGTAGAATTTTCTAAACTATGATGTATTTCTGTCCCTGAAGATTGTTTAATATTAGTAAACATTGCAGACCCTGACGTAATGCAGCATTATGCTGCATTTCATCTGGGTCTTCACTGTTTGCCAAAGTACCCTTTTAGGGGTTTCCAGTATACAAATACAAAGGGTTAATGAAGGATCGTCAACAAAATCTCGCTAGGGAAGAGAGAGCTGGTTGCTTTACTTTTGTGCTCTGAACGCCTGTTGTTTCTGTTATCGTTCTTTGACTCTTCCTCATGGTGCCATGGGTTGGTCTGTAGTATGTAATTGTGTTTTTTCCTAATCATACTCACTTACTTTTATCCAGCCTAAATATAGCAAATACCCCAAAACACAGAAAGAAACAGTATGTTTGGAAATGGTGTTCAACGTTAGACTGGTCCCCCTCGTGGATAGCTCTCCTTCCATACGCACATAATTGTATTTATGTATGTCATGCATGCTTTGCAATGTATTATGAGGCTTGTATAGGGGGGTAACCAGTAACCTATATCCCTGGAAGTAAGCAGGAAAGTATCCCATATCCCTTTAAGTAAATTGGAAAGTATCCCCTTAATTAAATTTCCTAAATATCCTGTATCCATGGAAGTAAACAATAATATCCCTGAAATTACCAACACAAAATATACCTACGAGTACAGGAACATTTTGTCAAGCACATACTTCACGTCTGTTTGTGTTCTATAACTTTGCGCATTCTAATTGCTATTAAGTGTTTTATTTCATCCACTTAGCATTTCTATATACATATTTAAGTCAGCATAACAGACACTACACATTGATCCTTTTAGGTTATCATTTTTTGGCCTCAAAATGTCTTCCTCCAGTTGCAGTATATCACCCTTACAGTTATAAGCTCAAATGATCCGAAGGCTCAAGCGAGGCCTTAGAATGGTAATGGTCTGGCCTCTTTGGTATGAATTGTCATCGTTTTCTTCGTCCCGGGTCTTCATCATCCAATTAAATTTTGAAGAAGTATATTTCTAACGTCAGTCAGCCAATTGTGATAAAACTGCGTACATTGTGTATAACATAAGTCTTATGTCCGATTGTATTGGCTATATGGTTGCCATGTCAACATAAAGCGTCCATAGACTTATGATGGGAAATCTTTAAAATACATGCCATGATGGCAAACACCTCATATATTTAGCATGTAAGAAGATATTGTGGTCTCCAATATAAATCGTGCCATCAAGTCCCTTTCAATAGCTCCTATATACTTTTTATTGAGACAACTTTAAAACATCTCTCAAACTTTTATGCTTACAGCTTATACATGTATTACCAGACCCCGAAGGGCAATCAGTGGTGACTCAGATTGTAGATACAGAAGCCATGAGTTTGATCCTGGCCTGGTCCCATACTTTCGTTGAGTCTGATGATGAAATTTTTTGTACCAATATTCTCCTCCTTCCACTCACTCAAGAAGGGTTGTGTCAGTTACAAGCAAAGGTATGTGCACGAAGTACTGGCTTGACCCCTTAGTCAAGCTTGACCAGGAAAAGTGTGATTAGTTTAACTGACTCTCCTGACATGATCAAAGCTGGGGCGTAAAATCACTAAACAAATCTGAATAAAAACAACTTACATACATGTATTAACTTTGTAGTAATATTTAGTGGTCCCCTACATAAATCCTGCCAATCATGTCCATTGAGTCCAAATTGGCCACGTCTATTCAATATTCCGTTTAAATAATTAATATTCAGCAATACTTTGTGGTGCCCTTCATACATCCTGCTATCTGGGCCCCTGGAAACTATATTGGTCATGCCCCAAGGATCAACTTCTATTTCTGCTGTATTGCTTACACGTTAACGCTGCCACTCTCAGAGGGCTAACTCATTTCATTTTGTGGCTTATATAATTAGTTTCAGTCTAAAAAATCCCCCCTGGGGAGGGGGTATATAGCCAGCTTAAGGCCTATTAGTGGTACCCTTATACAATTCCTTCCATCCATGTCCTGGCTACCTATTAGTTTTGCATGATACATACATTCTCAGTTTGAACATGGCTGTGACCTCGACTTAAGACATATTACCTTACAGCTTTTATACTGCACATTGACTTGTTATGGTGAACATTTATGCTAAGTGCTAACATTTAATAATTGGTCGAAGGCTTTGCAAATTATAATTCTGCAAAAACTTTTCAACTGCAAAAATGACCTGTGACCTCAGCCTTTGACATATGCGACAATGCGTCTTGTCATGGTTGACACTTTTTTGAATTATGTCGATGGCTATGAATGTTTAAATAATTGTTATCGTCGCTTGTGACCTTGACCATACAGACTAGGGTTTGTTCACGACAAATCATCTTGTAATGTTGGACATGTGTGCCCTGTGATGTGATAATCAAGAGAAGGATTATACACTTAAACAAAATTTCCCAATAAATTTTCCTTTTGGTATTAACCTGTGACCTTGCCCATATTGTCCACTGGTTATGTTGCACACCTGCACAGTGATATGGAAATCGAAAGGAGGGTGTGACCATGACCTTGTCAGAATCATAGACCGTTGATCATCCTCAAAAACGTGAGGAAAAGACACAAAACACAGACAGTCATAACACAATCAAGCTATAGCAACCAGCTCAACAAGAAAGGACAATAACCACACCACAAAGACTCAACACAAAAGAGTCTGAGGAAAACCAAGCAATGGATAAAGACGTTTGATCCGAATTGAGTCCACTATATACAGTATTGTTTGGCGAGGGAAAATGTAATGAGTGCATTCTCGCTACAAGTTATACTCTGTCTTAAGGTCCTGGTCGAGATAAACTTGCCATGTCGTGTACATACAGCTTTTCCTCCTTAGTGGAAAACTTGAAATCAATTTTATTGATGTTATCATATTTCTACTCTATATTTGTATATTTTGGAGGAAAAATAGCAGTATCCCTGAAATTAACATAGTATCCCAAATCCCTTGAAGTAAAATGAAAAGTATCCTACATCCCTGGGAGTAATATGGAAAATATCCTGTATCCCAAGAACCCCTATTAAAGCCTCTATTATGATATAATACCACTGATGTTGTATTCGGTAGTTCAAACACGTACGTGCGTAAGGAAGCTCCCCTTATCAATGAATGAAACCAGTTTAGCTCAACAATGCATGTCTGCTGTACTCACCATCTGTAACTTCAAACTCGTGTTCACAATTCCTGCCGAAGTAGGGAGAATAACATATACACTCGTAATCACCAAAGCTATCTGGGGAACAAGAGCCTTGACCCAGACAGGGGTCTGAATCACATTCAGAGTACGTACCTGCAAACAGATAAAAAAAGAAAGCACATGATATTTTGGTACTTATCGCATATCTGCAAATGGCGTAGCCAGAACGCTGAAAAAGTTACGCACGTCAAAGGGAGACTACTGGACCAAACGATGATTCTCTTCAATTGTGTCCCTTTCATAATGGGAACAACTCTTAAAGGAAAGAATTTGCTCTCAGAGGGAGCGAATTCTTTCCTTTAAAAGCAGTTCCCTTTGGCATGGAAAATCACTTTTACCACATTAGGTGACCTCCCTTGAATGTTGCTTTTTTATTACACACCTGCGTAACTGCGTAATGGTAGATACGCCAAGTCTGCAAAAGCCACAAATAAACACCCATGCTGAGGTATCAAGCGGGGCTAGATGTCAAAACCAATTATTACATCCTTAAAATGTGTATGCGAGTAACTACGGCTCAAATGAGTGTGTGCATTTGCGCCGACTTTCCCGAGCATTCGCTGCTCCTTGATTGATGTTGTGATAATGCGCTGTATCAAATGTCAGATCTTATTAGATATTAGTGCTATTTGTGCAGGTGACCAATGAGGACTTAGTAGCCTGGTTCTAGGCCATGTGTAAGTTTAGGACTCCTTACTGAAAGGTCTATAACTGCTACATAGTTAATTCTATGATACTTTATTACTTCCCCTTTTGCTGAAATATATCAATTAATCGAACATTCAGTGAAAGTTGCTACAGAGGTGGTGTCTGCTTGTATATGTATTTGCACATATTTACTTTTGCTTTATTTACCGGTCTGATACTTATTTACAGTAGCATCATACCATTCTCTTCTTGAAAAGAGAACAAAACAAAGTACTTATTTTGATAGAAAGAAAGCTTGCACTTTAAAAACCATTGAATAAATGATATGCTAGAATTGCAAAAGACTAAGACATGCAATTATCTTTGGAGGCCCAGGCAATACTTAATGGATCCAAACATAAAAAGTCAAATATACAAGTAAAGAAGTAAATACACGGTCTAATGGAAATCTGAATATGAATCTTCACTGGGACATGGACCTATAATCAAAGAGGATTTATCATGCCAAAATGGATATTACATTTATCTGTCCTACTGTATCATAGTTTAATTTGATAATCTGGTAATTATGGTCCGTTATGGTGAGGTAGTGAGTTTACGGATGTCAAGCAGGATAAATGATATTTACTGGCGAATGTATGCATTACTAAGGACGGGTTAGCCACTAAGAATCCTGTATGATGGGACAACTGAAAGTCGTGATTTAGTAGATCCAGATAAGGGAATTTTATGCATAAAATTGTGATTGGTTTCTAATTTGTTAGTTAAAAATTTTGTTTGCCCAAAAGTAACGTGTCATTGAGACATTTAATTAGATTACCCACAAGACATGTTTTAGTTGAGAAAGAGCAGAATTAATTTTCAATTACGCACTCTTATGTGAAGCAAGTAAGGGTGCAAAGATCAGGAATCGATACAATCAAGCACCACACCTGACCCAGGATACCAATGGGAAAGTAACAAGCTCACAGTAAAACAATACAAACAAGAGCCAAGAGGTCAGCCCTTTCCCAGCAGGTGACCACAAGGCACACATAAACAGACGCGTATAAAGGCATAGCAAACACAAGACAGAAAAATACATAAAAGATCCACGAATGAAGTACCGCCTTGGAGCGGTTAGTAAAATATTTTACTGGAGGGCTTAAACCAGTTTAACGGTGCACCAACCTCATCCTTTGTTCAGATGTGGATCAAGACACATAGATGTTTGATTTGCATGAAAGACCCCTAACTTTTCAATGCATCATCTCCTAGAACATATAAATCAAGATATAAAAAGGAGATAAAGCAAAGATAAGGACTCAACAGTAAAAAAACTGAATATCGGAGCTAAAGAAATCCAACAGGTAAACCCCGGTTGGCCCGACAAACAGTCGAAGCATCAGGTCCCTACCATCTCATCAATAGATAAGTCTTTAAGTCGGAACCGTCATAGAATCTGAAGTCTGACCCACCGGTATGCAATTAAAGACGAAAAGAAAGTTGCCGACCGTGATTGGGTTGACCACCGAGCATGCAGTCTGTTGCAATACATAAATGTTACAGCCAATCTTTTTATAAGGCCTGATAGTTCAAGCAAAACGTGATATTAATATACTCGTTGCTCTTCTCCCAAAGGGGTACTTACTTCTGTGCCCATGTATGGATTTTCTTTAAACTATGCATATTAAAAACTCATTATATACAAACTATGAAAATGTAATTATCGAATTAGATAGTTAAGAGTAAGGCTTAGGAAGCAACCCTGACGTACTTCACATTTGAGGTGGTACATACCTCTTAATTTCTATGTCCTAAATCTATAGTTTTGTTTATTTCTATGATTTGTCATCTAGATTGAATTGAAAATATCATAGGCATTATAGTAATACCGCAAAAACATTTGGATAAATTATGGTTTACGCTTTCTGAAGAAATGATAATAAAATTTCAACATTTTTTCTCAAAAGCTTACAAGACATTCAACATGTAATTCCAAAGATAGATATATTCTAGTCGTTGTCAAGATATCATATTATCACAAAAACATGCCATATATATCCTGCTGATCTGAGCCAAATTTCATGAAAATCCAAAATCGGTAACGTTTTCATTTCCTTCCTTTATGGGTATAGGTCAGTTTTAGCAAAATTAATTATTTGGTTGAAATGAATCAATAACTCAACAGAAGGAGGTTGTTTATTAATCTACTTCCACTTTTCTTAAAGCAAAGGATGTTTAGACAATTTCAAGTGATTCAATGGACGGAAATGCCAAAGGTCATGGCCCCATGTCAATGCACTATGGGGCCAAGACAATATGTATCACTTCCTCAAGTCCTGAATGATATTGTTTAAGAAACATAGTATCATAACAATAAACGTGTGAAAACAAGAAGACCAAAATATTTCTTTTACATCCCGACTGACCTAGAGTAACCACATTTGCGTGCTGTGAACAGGATAAAGTGTAGCAGAGTCTTATCAAAGGTATCATAGAACAGTGCTCTACATGAATAAGTGAGGTCCAAAAACGAAACAGTATGCCTAGAATATACAGCCAGTTAAAGTATAAATGTTGCTATTTGATGGAAATAAGCATTAGTTTTACAGAACAGAGTGATCAGAGAGGATATTAAGCATTAAATTAGCAATACCTTTGGGGCCAAGAGTTCTCTGTGACCAAAATGGCAAATTTTAACCAACAGGTTTGACGGGGGGCTATTCTTGTGAATCAGGTTTATTAATGAGGCTTACAATTATAAAATTATAGATATAAGGTTCTTCTGTATGAACTGACTTGTCATAAGGTTTCACTTCTGTATGAAGTAAAATTCTTTATAATGTTACATATTACGTGTAACATTGGTTAGATGTAGTTTTAACGTTAGAAACTAGATGTGGTTAGTACAGGTAACACCATATTGTATCATTTTGGGTAATATTATTCTGTAAGCACTTCATTAAATAAGAATCGTGGCACCTTATATAAAAAATATTGTTTTTTTCCTTTGCCAATCCATAATAGGGAAAAAACTGAACATATCAGCTTCTACCAATACACGCACTAGCCTGGTGATTCAAACTAAGCTAGGATTCAAGTATGTTTTACACTGAAACATAGTTATCGTATTTTTTACATTTCGATGAATTAGGGGCATGCGTTTACATCAAGTTGAAAAAATATGTCACCAGTCCTTGAATTTCATGAAATCAGGTCTACATATTCTTAACATAATTGAATAGTTTATATATTGAAATGGTATCTTGACAAAGACCGCAAAGCGTAAAAAATTTAATTCCAAATTTGACTGAATACATAATATACAGTTGGCAATTGGGGTACCATGTCATAAAAGTGAATTGCCACCAGCTATCCTAATACATACAAAGCCATTTATAGTACCAATGAACTTATCAATGGTATAGTTATTTAATAAAACATTTCTGCGCCCGTTACATGATGTGTCAATTACTTTAAAGTGATTATAACTGGGTACCCTAGGGTATTGTAGTGATATCATACATGACGTCATAAATAAGCAATGGAATTGCATAAAAACTCAAATGCACCATAGATATAAAAGTCATACCCAAGACAATTAATAAACATAATATTATAAAATTCCAAGCGTGGGCAGACTCCCATGTTAATTGCCCATACCATGTAAGAGCCCCTTTCCCCAGTTTAATGAACAACAGCCACTTTCTGGAGAATTTTGGTTTTGATGTCTGTGGTCTCTACTTAGTGATCAGATGGTTTTAAGGCCAATTTTTATCATGTTGTTCTGCTCTCTATTCCCTTTAACTTGATATGCAACACGACCAGCTTCTGATAAAGAGCTATTTGGGCAGACACAGGTCGGTTTTTTAGTTGTTGACCAGTAGAATAGTGCAGCGTAAGTAGTAGGGACATAACTTTAAAAAGTGCACTAGACTTATAATAAATTTAAATAATTTCTTCATGAGCGAATAGCTCATGGAACAAAATAGTAGGTGTTCTCAGGTAAAAATCAAATATAATCACTTCGTCGATTGATTAAGGCAGAGAAGGTTGGGTTGAACATTTCCTATGGCATGTCAGGTGTTGGAATATTGTATCTGGAAATATATTTGTTCTATATCGAAAAAAGTATGGTCTAAAATATGTGAATCGTCACACGGGTGTCATATATGAAAGCGTATAGGTACCCTCCCTATTATTACGACATAATTTTTTGTCGTCAAATCATGAAAAGGCTATGACGACATAATCTTTAGCGTACATATTAGGTAAATATGTTGATAGCACCATATATTATTACGTTGTACATGTTTATCATGATAAAATTTCTTGTAATTATATTTGACAAAACACAGATTATGTCAAACTTTTCATTTATGTGTTATCTTATCTTAAATTCCACGACTTTCGTCATAGCTTGTTTAGATAACGTCATGAATTTATGTATATAGATAATTGCATGTTTTCATATATCAGAATTTATTTTGCGAAAGCCGATGAAAACTATTGACGGGAAGGTCAATGGTCAAAGAGAATGGATTTAAAAAATAATGTTGCTTTTTTATAGCTCACCTGAGCCTAAAGTGCTCCAATTGAGCTATGTGGATCAATGTCGGTCGTCTGTCATCAGTGGCGTGTGCCTTTTGTGTCGTCGAATATATGCTTTAATTTGGCAGTTCTACATTAACTCACTAGATACCTCTTAAAAAACGATCCGCCCGACAACATGGCCGCCACACGACCCCCCACCCTCCAAACAAAAACACCTAAAAGAAACTATAAAAAATCTTTACTCTGAAATCTCTCATCAGAATAGAATTCAAATTAATTCAGCAGGAATGGTCATTGGCAGGAATTGATATTCTACAAAATTACCTAAATGAGATTTGAGGCATGGCTTGATTCTTTAATGTTGTTATGCCCAGGTATGTTTTGCAAGCCTATGTGCAACAATAAAGTAATTTAGTTCAAAAGAGCTGTGAACTTAAATGAGCCAAAATGAGCTATAAATGATTTTTCCCAATTAAGACAGAGCTATCTGCTCCAAACAGTGATTGAGTCACCTACTTGGTGTTTAATAATAAGACCATTCACAGTGGTCAACAACAAATTATGAGCTAAGCCAAAGTTGACAATAATTATAATCAAAGCAACCCAAGTAGTAAAATTTAAACCCTTGATCAATTATTAATAGTGAGCCACAGTGAGCACAAACGTACTATCAGAGCAATATTTGAGCAGCTCAAATTGACCTATTCAAAACAACCTTGACAACCTTGTTATTTGAGCCCAAAGACTACAAAAGTACAACACTATGACAAATACTGCAAGAGCAGTCACAATCCTATAGAGGAAAACAAGTATCAATACGCTGTCAAAGCTGCTAGCCATTGGAATAACCAAAGCTAAATATGTATTATACTGTGTTGTACAACAATTACCGGAGTGACAACACTGCCGGAACAACCACAAGGTTAAATATATAAGATAGGCTGTCACAGTGTGATCGGCCACAAAGTTGTCTTTTAAACAAATGAGCTAGAGTGAGCCAGGTCTCCCAACTGCCTTATACAGGATTCATGAGAGGCCTAGCCACTAAATATATAGTTGCTCTTGTATGTCAAATAGCCTTAAAGACAATGAGCTGAAATGAGCCAGATCTCTGAGGCTCAGTCGCTATATACTGTGATAAAATATACTACAAAGCTCGGTAGACATGTTTCAGCCAACTCCTCACTTTGTAGATAAATTACCAGTATATTATATCTTCATAGCTGTCCAATAGCCTTTTTAGCCTTCCAATTGATCTTATTCAGACCTTTCGGTTCAGCAGTCATAAGCTAACTGATCAAATGCACTCCTTTCAATGCTTTATCTATGGGCAAGTTCATTTCAAGGGTTATTCCATTAAGCAAATATCTGATTGGCTGATAATCAACTCTCCTGTCTGCTGATTGGATAAAAACGGTAATCATTGATTGGTCCACACCTGGCTTCTGATTGGATGAAAAAAGTATTCACTGATTGGTCTAACAAGAGGTAATTTCAATCCTATTTTATGATCAAAGCTTTAACATCAATATATATATAAATACACCAAACAATTAGTGTGTCTAGACATGACAAAAAGCAAAAAGCAAAACAAAAAGCAAAACAAATGCCTTGGGGGAAATATATGTATATATATAATGGGTGTACATAACAATGTACTTATATATGACACTTTAAATATCTCCTCTGTAACCAATGACTAAAATATTGAATACAAATTGGCAGAGATGTTTCCAAGGATGCAATAACAATCAGGTGAGCGGTTCAGGGCCACTTGGTTCCATTTTATACTAAGCATTTCCCTGCAGATTTGGACAAAATGGTCGACAGGAAGTGCGTTCTTCTAATGTGTGACGACACATATTCTCGCCAATATTTATTATGACGACAAAGTTTTCTCAATATGTAATATATTTTATTGTGTATCACTACGAAATAGGACAGGTTGTCGCAAAAACTTACTTGTGATTCGTAAAAAATGTGATGTGATACAATATCCAGTATTATGAGATCGAGATACATTACTTCAAGAACGAGATACAGCAGTGTGTCGAACAAGAGAAATTATAACAAGTTTGAACTTGCATACTATAAGTGTTTATAAAAAACGTTACCTATATAGATACGGTTTAATAATGATTGATTTGAAAATGTGTATGTGCTTTAAATGCTTGTGTCGTCCTGGTACATGCACGCCTAGCATTAAATGGTGTAATGCTGATTTTGTATTGCGTAAATACTCAGTACATAAAGAAACACATTCATCATGCAATTTTGAATAGCTTGCACAATTCATCAAATATATATCTTCAAATTTTCCAAGTGATTAGTTTGGAGGCCACATGCTGTATTGAAAGACTTTATGTCAGTACCATGGCAGTTTTGTGCATGTACACTAAGGATATCCTAAAATAAAAAGTCGCAAGCTAAAAATTCTTGTGTGTACACCAATATATACACACTGGGCATATAAGGATTGTCAATTTATAAAATGTTTGGGGTTTAAATTACTGGTCCATTTCCTTTTGGTGCCGTGGTTCAACCAGATGAGTTTAGCAAAGCTTTGGCCTTTGGCAAGCGTAGTATACATGGTCATATCACGTAAATATTTCAAAATTCAATGTCATTCACCCCCCCCCCCCATTTTTAGCTCACCAGAGCCGAGGGCTCCGAGGAGCTTATATATAGTATGGGACTCGAGCCGGCGTCCGTCCGTGCGTCCGTTAGTCTGTGCGTCCGTCCAAAGTTTCTGACATGAATATCTCTGAGACCAGCTGGCTATTCGTTATCAAATTTCATCTGGAGCATCGTTTAGGTAGGGGATTGACTGCAGTAGGTTTTGGGCTAGATTGGAGCAAAGCTCTGGTTTCCATGCAACAGATAGCTACCATTGGGTTTTAATTGGGAAAAACCTTGTGACCACTCTAATTCCTTCATTTTTGATTTGCAGGTAATGAGGACAACCATAAAATCTTGGATGGGTTCGAAATTCGGCAAGATACGACCATGGACATGAGTAAGCTGTCCTTGAGCGTCTGGGAAAATCCCCATAGACATATATTAGGAGGACTATTGTGAACACTCTAGTGCAGTCATTTCTGGATGGATCATCTTCATTCTTGCAGATAACAAGACAAACAATAAAAGCTTGGATGAGTTTAAATTTTGGCAAGATTCCATCACTGACTTTGAAGCTAGCTGCCCTTGAGCGTCTGAAAAATCAATGGACAATGTTGTGACCACTCTAGCGCCTTCATTTTTGATCGGCTCTTCTTCATTCTTGCAGGTACTAGGGACAGCCATAAAATATCGGATGGGTTCGAAATTCAGCGACTTAGGAGTAAGCTGCCCTTGAACTTCTGGAAAAAGCCCCATAGACTTATAATGGAAGATCTGTTGTGACCACTCTAGTGCTTTCAATTTTTAATTGACCTTCTTCATTCTTGCAGATAAGAAGGACAACTATAAAAGCTTGAATGAGTTTGAATTTCGTCAAGGTCCCATCACCTTTTATGGAGTTAGCTGCTCTTGAGCATCTTAAAAAATGATGGATAATATTGTGACCACTCTAGCGCTTCATTTTTGATTCCTTCATTTTTGATTGGATCTTCTTCATTCTTGCAGGTAACAAGGTCAACCATAAACGCTTGGATGGGTTCAAAATTCGGGCAGATTAGACCTTGGACTGGGGGTTTAGCTGCCATTGAATGTCTTATAAAATCCCCATAGACTTCTATCTTTGCAAATCTTTGCACCATTACTTACTTTTATAATGGGAGAAATGTTGTCACCACTCTAGTGCTTTCAATTTTTAATAGATCATATTCATTCTTGCAAATAAAAGGACAACTATGAAAGCTCAGATGAGTTTGAATTTCGTCAAGATTCCACCACCTATTAAGAAGTTAGCTGCCCTTGAGCATCGTAAAAATTGATGGATAATGTAACATTGTTTTGACCACTATAGCGCCTGCATTTTTGATTGGATTTTCTTCATTCTTGCAGGTAACAAGGGCAACCATAAAAGCTTGGATGAGTTTGAATTTAAAGTAGAACCAACCTCAGACTGTGAAGTTAACTTCTCGTGAGCATCATAAAAAATCTGCATAGACTTACAATGGGAGATCTGTTGTGATCACTCTAGTACCTTCATTTTTGAATGGATCTTCCTTTTTCTTGCGGGTAACAAGGACACCCATAAAAGTTTAAATGAGTTTGATTTTCGACCACATCCAACCACCAGCTACATAGTTTGCTGCCCTTGAGCGTCTAAAATATAGCTGTATAATGTTATGACCACTCTAGCGCCTTTAATTTTCAAACTCATCCAAGTTTTTATGGTTGTCCTTGTTACTTGCAAGAATAAAGAAGATCCAAACAAAGTTGAAGGCGCTAGAGTGATCACAACATTATCAGTCAATTTTAAAGATGCTCAAGGGCAGCTAACTCTATAATAGGTGATGGGATCTTGACGGAATTCAAACTCATCCAAGCTTTTATAGTTGTCCTTCTAATCTGCAAGAATGAAAATGATCTATTTAAAAATGAAAGCACTAGAGTGGTCACATGATTTCTCCCATTATAAGTCTATGGGGATTTTTGAGACGCTCAAGGGCAGCTAACTCTACAGTCCAAGGTCTGATGTGGTTGAATTTCGGACTCATTTAAGCTTTATAGTTGACCCTGTTACCGAAAAGAATTAAGAAGATCCAATCACAAATGAAAGTGCAGCTAACTCCACAGCCCAAGGTTTGATCTGGCGGAATTTCGAACCCATCTGAGATTTTATGGTTGTCCTTGTTACCTGCAAGAATGAAGAAGATCCAATCAAAAATGAAGGCACTAGAGTGGTCACAACATTATTCATTGATTTTTAAGACGCTCAATGGCAGCTAACCCCGAAGTCATTGATGGAATCTTGCTGAAATCCAAACCCATCCAAGCTTTTATGGTTGACCTTGTTGCCTGCAAGAATGAAGATCCATTGAAAAATGAAGGTACTAGAGTGGTCGAAACATTATTTATTGATTTATTAGAAGCTCAAGGGCAGCTAACTCCGAAGTCAGTGATGAAATCTTGCCGAAATTCAAACCCATCCAAGCTCTTATGGTTGACCTTGTTACCTGCAAGAATGAAGAAGATTCATTGGAAAATGAAGGTTCTAGAGTGGTCATAACGTTTTCTCCCATTATAAGTCAATGGGGATTTTTTCAGGCGCTCAAGGGCAGCTACCTCCTAAGTCCCTGATCAGATCCTGCCAAACTTCGAACTCATCCGAGATTTATTGGTGTCCTTGTTGCCTGCAAGAATAAAGAAGAACCAATCAAAAATGAAGGCGCTAGAATGGTCACAACATTATTCATTGATTTTTCAGACGCTCAATGGCAGCTAACTCCGAAGTCAGTGATGGAATCTTGCCGAAATCCAAAGCCATCCAAGTTTTTATGGTTGACTTGTTACCTGCAAGAATGAAGAAGATCCATTGGAAAATGAAGGTACTAGATAGGTCACAACATTTCTCCCATTAAAAGTCTATGGGGATTTTTCCAGACGCTCAAAGGCAACTAACTCATAAGTCCATGGACGGGTCCTGCCGAATTTCAAACCTATCCGAGCTTTTATGGTTGCCCTTGTTTCCTGCATGAATAAAGAAGAAACAATCAAAAATGAATGAGTTAGTTTGGTCACAATTTTTTTCCTATTATAACCCTATGGGAGCTATCTGTTGCCATGGAAAACAGAGTTCTGATCCGATCTAGCCCAAAACCTAATGCAGTCAATCCCCCACCCCAATGATGCTCCAGATGAAATTTGATGACGAACACTTCTAAGTGGTGCGTTTCTTTTTTGTCGGGTATATTATATAAATATTAAGCTATTTGCCGATCATCATTTGGAATATGCGCGACCAGCAATGCTCAGACCAGCCTGCGCATATGCACAGTCTCATCAGAGCCTTAGCTAGTCGCTTAACTACACACAGGCTCGTCTGCGTCTATTCTTGTCAAAAAGCCCTATTGTTGGAAATTTCATGTCCCGGCTCAAATGTCTTTTTTGGTTTATGTTGAAGCTTTGCGTCCTTATGTCATGTTGGGGCATCCCACAATTTACTGGACAAGCTTAGCTAAGCCTTTTGCACATGCTTTAACTTGAAACGGACAAGAACCCTTCTTGAATTATCAGAAGGTGGAGAATTAACGTATATTTGTTTTCATGGCCAATCTCCAGGGCCAGGAATTACAATGCCTCCTTCTAGTTACGGATGACTTAAGTTAAGTATTGATATTTCAACATGCTATATTAGATACTAAATAAATAGCCTGGATCAAACAGTGCTTGTGGTCAAAGATATCATTGTTATCTACAGAAAAAATGAAACTATTTTGACTTTAATCAGTTTGAAACGTTATTTTTCGCATCCTGAAAAATCGATTTTTAACTTAAGTCTTCTTCAACTTGTATTTGATCAAATAATGGTGCAATAGTTGTTGTCTGCCTGCTTTTTTGTTTATCAAGAACTATCAAGATAAAAGTTATTATGTTGACAGCGTTTGCCTTAACCTTTCATGTCTGTGTGGAGCGCAGTGGCTTAGATGGTACAGCGGCGTTAGACGCGGAATGAGTCAATTGAAGGGTTGCTTGTTTGAGACTCACAGACGGCAGAGTCACTGTGCTGTGTCCTGGAGCAAGACACCGATATATGGTATAAAGCAGAAGGACAAGAAATCGCCTAACACGACTCAAAATGGTTGACTGGGACGAACAACATCAAAGCAAACAGACATTTTGACCAGTGCTTAGTACTGGATCCACCCAGGGAGACCCATCCCAACATGACTGAAAGGTTGTTGACTCCATCGAAAATATTTAAGAACTAAGCCAAGCAAATCAAAACAAACAAACAAAATGCTCCTGATCTGCCCTGTCAGGCAAAACTCTCACTAATTTTATGGTATGTCCCCGCCTATTGGGACTTTCAAAATGTGCCGAGCCACCCCACCCCCATCAATCCCCCACATGCTCCTATTGGGAGTTTCTAAAAACACATACTGATTTCTCGTATACAATGCGAAAGTTCTGGATGCTGATAGCAGGATTTGGACATTTACGATGCATGGGAGAATCCAGAAAATTATGTGGGGGGAGGGAGGGAGGGGAGGGGGGGGGGGGCTTGTGTCATGAAAACTTTAATTTAGTTTTTCACAGAGGGCAGTGCCGACCTGGCCTCCCTTTCGAAGCAATTGGACCCAAGGGGCCCTACTTGTTCTCAGGGTTGTCAATAACAGTATTTCTAAGGAAACCTATAACAGCTTGTAATTTTCCAGGTGGGGATGCAAACCCTCTGTCCCCCACCCTGGGGACAGACACATGTGATGCTTAAGCTAACAATCTAGACTCTGTAGCTCGGTCAAATCAAACAGCAGTTATCAGAGGCTAAGGCTCAGTATTACTGATATAATATTGAATGAAATCTTAACCTTAATTTTAATGATAGGGCGTGCTTTGCTTCACTTGGGGCAAATATGGATGGGGATGTGCCCTTTTAGTCTCTCTCTCTGTCTCTTGAATGAGTCCCAACATACCAGAAATATTGTTGACTGGGACTTTAAGCCAAACAAGCCAGGACTGCAGTAAAATGTGTAATTGCCTTGATATTTTATTCAAGAACCATTAACATCTTTGCAAAATCTTTCATAAAGAATCAGAACCCTTTCATAAAGAACCAGTTATCCATCATTTGGACTGGTACTGAACCTGTTATCAAAATGTGTTACTGATTCTTTACCACCAGCTTTTGGCTTGTCAATATTAGTCATTTAAAATAAGCCCTTTATAGTTTTACATCAGGAGATAAGGCGTTTAGATTGAACTTGAAATTGTATGCACAATATCTTTGATAGAATATGTACTTTGATAAATATACTGATTTTTGTTATGGGTTTTATCATTATCTCAATTAAACCGCTCATGAATCCCTGACACATAAACCATCATCGCAAAGACTGACAGAGTAAAACCTTTAGCTTTTCAATTGTATGAATTAATATAAAATAAAAAAACTTTCAGGCTTCAAAAATCTTACGTTTAATGCAGTTTCTCATCACCTACCTTATACTGATTATAAGGAAATCATAAAGCACCTGTAAGCCTTTCATAAAACATCATTGGCAACTTTAATAAAGAATCACCTCACACTGTGACTGAGCTAAACCCTGTGGTATTGAAGGGTCACATCTAAAATATCCATGAGGATCGATCTTGGCTTAGCAAACAGTACAGAACCATTTCATCGCTGTCTACAATGTTTGCTTAAGTACTTTCGGTGACCAGATGGTTAAAGTGCTACTTACTGTGTCTATGTTGACAATATAGTCCATAATAATTTAACCAATCACATTCACAGGTGAAGAATGGTTGTGTAGAATTATTCGTGCAGCTGGCACCATTCTGACAGTCTACGTAATCACATGGTACCATACCTACAATAATCAGAGTATAAAACGCCAGTAAAATTCATCTGAAAATTCTGTCTGCTTTTGTCGCCTAATGCAAATGTTTACTAACAGTATTTAACAGACAAACAATGTAGCCAGGTTAGACTGATTCTAAAGTAGCAGTCTGATCTGTGTCTACACTATTCTAAAACATTTCAGCAGACAACAAAAGCAAACGACATTTGCTGTGATTGGCGCTTTAATAGTTAAAGAAATAACCACACCACATCGCACAAATATATACTAGAGGACTTTGAAAACGCATCACCAAATTTTTGCACTTTTCTTGCAAACCGTATATGGGATTGAAAAGTTACTCGCATGTTTTAATGTGCAATCAGAATTGGTATGAATCAGTCATTAATTTGACTGCACTATCACGCGACGCTGCTGATGGCGTCACATGGGTACATACAGCATCCAGCACCTTTCTGCACAAATAAATAAAGCTTTTTTGATTATTTTTATGTTTAAACTGTGGCGTATATGATACCATGCTACCAAAAGAGTTTGTAGACTTTCTCTAATTAAAAGTAATTGATAACTTCAAAATTTCGAAAATAAACGTCAAATTTGAACATCAATTTATAGCTCCTTTTTCGAAACATCTCCATAAATTACCTTTATGCACGCTTTAATTACTGATATTGACTACATACACTGACACGCATGTGGGAAAGACGTTTTGGTGTAAATCATTGCAGGAGATCTGCTGTCATGTGATCGAGAACGTCTTAAAAATTTACGTTAACGTCACTTGCACAATACAAAAGATCCGTGATACAAGCCTAATTTATGCATAATCTGTCTTAGCATCTCCAAATGAAACCGGACGTAAAAAATCGAAACTTTGAAAGGCCCAAGACGTTGAAATTTTTTTAGGGTGGGTGGGGTATGTTGATATTTTTAAAGGGGTGTAATTTTGAGCATACCGATCTGTCATTTCATTTCTAATCCTTCAATGGTGAATGTGCAATCGTGAAAGAAGCAAACGCCGTAAATCTGTTGAGTCAGGAATCAAACCTAACGCGTGTTAGTTTGCAGCTGAATTTGTGTCCTTCAAAATCGACCACCCCTGTCTTAAAATGGATACTTTTTCAACACCTTAAAGTAAATTTACAATCATGAATTTTCTAGGACACACTACAAGATAGTCAGACTACTATATGCAATAACAATTATCTCGCTGACATTCTCAGGGTTTGTGAAGTAAATGATTTAATCTGGGTGATGCGTTTTCAAAGTACTGAAGTATATATGACCAGGGTACACTTCGAATCAAACTTTGTTTTCTTATATTGTAGGTTCTCTCCATTTCTTAAGGATCCGTTTTTCCAGATTATTTAGTTCCTGCTATAGCAACTAAAGTTCAATTCGAATATCGATAGTCGCTACTATAGTGGCGTCACGAAATGGTGGATAGAAGCACTGCTACTCTAGTAGCTAGTCTGGTTCCCTTCCCCAGCAGGATCCGCTAAGCTATATCTTCAATTTTGTAAACAGCATTGCACTTACTAGATTCACCAAAAATAGTCGAATTAATTAAATGGTGTGTCTTTAACTTTAAGTACCAGTCAAGTGTTGCTACTAGCAGTTGTAAGCTGGGAAAACAAAATTATTGCAGAAATCAGGCAATAAAAGTCAAACCATAATTATGAGCGAGAGAGACAGAGAGACAGAGAGATGGGATGGGACAGAGTCTGAAAGGACGAGGTTGGGGGCGAAAACTGTTGGGGATAATGTCAATGATTACCTTTCCCAGTGCATTCGGTATCTTTGGTGCAAGATCGGTACTATATTGTTTGGTGAGTTTTTAACCCCAAACTTATCTATTCTGATACTCATAATCGCTTACTTTTCTACGTGTATTTCTGCACAGCTACAAACATGACTGAGTTACAGTTTATGGATAGGCTTTCGTCACCACGCAGAAGTATATCCAGAGTCATGGAGTACTGCGTTATCGATTTACATACATTCTGTCCTAATGTTTTTGTATATAGTTGACAAGAGATTGTGAGCATACCCAACATCACCAGAATAGCAATCACATAGTGGAGAGTCAATCATATTTTTTTAAAGGATAAGTCATTTTAAGTAAGCTACAGCCTGTTTGAATTAGTGTATGCCATATTGTGGTAGTTCATTATTTTAGAGTAGTAATATTTTGGTATAACAGGTAAGTTTTAGATTAAGAAGCTCTAGCGATAAGGCGTATATTTTCCCTAGTTGACATGATTACACAAGCTAAATTTTCAAATAGCCCTAATGATTTTAAAATCGTCTGTTTGGGTAGTATTATATGCATAGTTAGCATCAAAATACGTTCAAAAGCAATTCGTCATTTACAAAGCCTTCAAAACTTGCGCTTTCTACTCCCACCCCTCATTTTACATCTTTCTACTGGGTGTCGTTTAGACCAGAAGTTTAGTAAATCCATTACAGGTTTTCAAAAAGTAAAAGTACTAAATCATAAAGGATATAAATGCCCTTCGTTTCCAAAAACTTTGCAGTATTCCTTCTGCGCATGCCTATGAAATATACTTAAAATTGTGATGTTTGTCATTGAAAATATGAAACTGGTGTTTTGCAGTTTGTTTTTAGATGCTCCCCCCTAGACCCAAGATGCCCTTTGGACAATTGAACGACATCATATAAATGTACAACATGTGTAAAGGGCGTCTTTGGTCTAGGGGGGAAAGGGGTTGTATAAGCAAAAGAAGAAATCAATCATCTGACAAAAGTAGACCACTTTGCAAGATGTTCGTTTTTATTGTACATCAACTGTATAGATATATATAATATACTCTATCGTGATAAATGTAGGACGATTGTTTACCTTAGTTTAACGGGCTATTTCACACACACGTTACTGAATAGCGAGCACAGTTGATGATCAAAATAAATTCTCATTCAAAACGAAGTAGATATATTAAATGCATTTAGGAAAACCAGTTTTAAATATACGAACTAGCGGGCAAGGGTACATAGAGGCTCATCTATATGTATGTGTTTGCTGTGCCTAGTGTCTCCAGTTGTTATTTCAACAAAATAAAACTAACGTCTTATTTAGGGAAATAGCCCGCCTTATTGCTAGTAGTTCTTTATGTTTGAAAGAATCAAGAGTACCAGCATTTCTGATATCAGGATTAAGTATGTTCCAGTCTCGAATTGTTAAGAGTTGAAATTCGCTCTGAAGTATTATTGTCCTACTGAAAAGTTATTTTGCTATACAATATTGGACTACCTGTGTCGACTCTCATTCTTTTGTTGCCTTAGTAACCACAGGTAGTAATTACCGGAGCACGCCAAAAACGATTTAAGTACTTAGAATACTCAATTTTACAATCACGTATATCACAATGATGTATAATGATCTAAGTAAAATACTTTGCAAACATTGTTCAACCAAAACTGCCATTCCGTGTGCATCATTTAATAACAGATTTGTACTGTTTACAGATAAATGATTGATATAGTTGCCACAAACTCAAGGATACTCTTGAATTTCAAATGTCAAAATTACGACGTCAGTGGAAAACGTGGAGCACCAAAAACGCCTAAATACAATTTTTAAATGAAATTAAAACCAAATTTTTAGTTATATTTTATTTTTAGCTGGTAAAAGTGTTCGTTTGAAACACCTTAAACAGACTTTTAAGCGTTTAAAATGAATTTGACATGCCTACATCAGTGGGTTTCCTCAATGTAATATTCAGATTTTTCACAGATAACAAATTATGCCGTATATCTCCAAGGTCCATACAGATAATTAGTGAATTCTGCAAATGCAGATATACATATCATTAGTATATGCACCAAGAATACCTAAATTGTCAATTTATCATTTAGCTTAATTACCTGAATGATATTATTATAGACACTGCACAATGAACGCAAACGTTATATGGCGTGCTCCGATGTGGTGGGGGTATCTGTCATCTAAAAGCTATTACACCATATCAATTAAAGATAACTGTAAGATAACCAAGCCCATATTACCTTGGATGCTGCACTTAATGTATATGTACTTTGTTTAAAATACTGTTTAGTCAGTTTGACAAAATGGTGATTGTCTCAATAGTTTCTGAACAAGCCTCGTAACGACATGCAATAAGATCGAGAAAGCACCAGTGGTGTACAGATTTTCGGGAAATGTTATAACGTCCATTCTTGCATGGTAATTCGTTACGCGAAGCTGTTTGAAGCCGCAAAACCCATGTAAAAATCATGAGATTCACGTGCTGTTTGAACATGGCTTTTACTTGAAAAAACCTAAACTGGGCCCTGATTTGCATGCATGACGTTACACTGGAAAGCGTTGCGGCCGTGACTGGTCATTTTATCGATGCTTGCGTTCGCGAAAACGTTGCACGCGTATATCTGACGTTGTGTCGACGAAATGACGTTTGAAAGTTTGGCACTGACGCCATTTTGTTTTCGAAATCAAGTGTAAGAAAAGGGATATTAAATGTTTAAGCGACGTTTTCAGTGCGGTTTATGCTGAAATCAGGTAAAATATGCAAGAATAACGGTCACACATATTTGTTTCATGCATTAACACTTGCATGCATTAACACTTACCGGGTCCCACGGACGATATTTAAACACTCGGCCTAAGGACCTCGTGTTCAAACAGCTATTGGGACCCGGCAAATGTTAATGCATGAAAAAACATGTGTGATCCCTATATTATAACGTTGCGTAAAAGATGGCAAAATCTTGGCGTTTTACGCCAAAAAATGCGAGTTTTGATTAATTTTAATGTCATATGATAAAAAGAATCTAACATTCGATCTCCTGTATTGTTGAATTTATTAAACTCGTTGCGAAAATGTAATAAAATGCTCGGAAAGTATCGCGTATCTTTTCCCCAACTCGTTGAATAAATTCAATAATGAGCACTCGTGTAAGATCCTCTATGGAAAATAAAGTAGTACCAGAAGAAACTGTCTGGGTATTATTGGAATTACGCAGGTTACAACGTGATGCTTTCCGAACAATAGGAGGCACAAGCGATGAAACATAAGGTGTAGGGTAAGATCATTATATATTTTGTAGAAGAGTACCAGTTTATGTTTGTTCGTTCTTGTATCTAGAGTCTCCCAATCAGTTTCTATATAAAGGCTTGCCATTGGGATCCTGTTAATATTCTAGCAGCTTCTAGTTGTATGAGTTCTATTTTTTTTTTGGTCTGCTTTGTGCAGTTGTCCTAAATGACATCTGCATATTCGAGGAGGCGTCTTATAAAAAATCTATACTTTCATGTGGTCAGCATGTTTGGGTTCACGGATTTCCTGAACCAGTTTCCGAACATCACAGGTAAGAAAAATCGTTCATAGCTTTCGTAATACTAAGTCAAATTTCATGCGGTAAAGTGCAAAAAAAACACATATTTTTCTGCACAAGACTGTTAAAGTAAGTAAGAGTGCAAAGATCAGATATTGATACAATCAAGTAGCACACTTGACCCAGGATACCAATGGGAAAGTTTCTCCTGGGTTCGCTGCAGTTTTCCAGATTGCCTCAAACAACTGAAGAAAAACGACAAATTCTCCTTGATTGGGTACACACCATAGTTGATAAATCATTCAGAAATGCCGATTTTGACGTCTTATTCATGATAAACGATCAAAATATCACGTTTCCCAGTTCATTAAACTGGTACCTTTAGCATTGTCTCTTCTGAAGCTTAGATTCGAAAAGAATATTGGAAGTATAATGTTTATCTTTGATAAATAAAATAAATATTCTTGGCACACACCTACAATTCTTTACCAAATGAATACGAACTTTATGCTGTCTTCTGTAGTTTTGAATTCATGTGATTTATGTATTGGAGCTAGTAGTGTTAAGTACAAGCTTTATCACAAACGAGGGTAACATTATTATATGTGTGTTTATCATTTACTAACCATACAGTTGCTAGCATAAGGAGACCAATGGACGACTTGAAAAACTGATTTCTTTTTACTTTTTATGCAAACCATTTAAGTGGCCCTGGAAGTGGTGGTGGGGGGACAGGTTCCCGTATGCCGTATTCCTTTATGTCTTGAAAAAATATCACATATCCATGAAAAAAAATTGGGAAATATTACGAAAACTCCTCCAAAACAGAAAGCTTTGTATCACCATATCCTGTAAATACTTCAAATTTACACATAAATATCCCATATCATATCCGTTAAGTCCCATCCAGTGCTTCAGTAAAAACGTTCTCCTTTAAAAACTTTAGTTATGTTTGTCTGAGACGCACATTTACCTTGATAATGTTTACATGCTCTTTAGAGGGACATTGATAGTGTTGTATGTGCTTTTAAGAGGTTATTTACCAATAGGAACTCAAACATAGAACACATAGAACTACCATGATTATTTCTAAGTATGCTCTACTAGAGGAATACGTTTGTCAAATTACTGTTAAACTTGGTTGTGCCACATCATGATAACGTTCAAATGTAATCCTGAACTGGGTACGTAAAAACGCAGTAAGCCTTTGTTTACTTGGGTATACATTAAAAAAATATTATTCCCAATAAAATACAACGAGATTCTTGTTAGAAACGCATCATTAAGGCGGTTATGCATTGTAAACACAATCAGTGTTTTGAACAACAAACAATATTCCATTTTTACACTGGAAACTGCCAATATGTTCCTCTTAAGCCGTTGCTATGTGGGGGGGGGGGGGGCACGGCCAGTGTTGCACTTTTCATTTATACTGGTCACAGGCTCAATTAAACTGAGTGTGTTCACCACTTCCATATGATCTAACCTTCCAGATCTTATTCAAACTGTACTATCATTCAGTATTATACTGCATGAGCTTGTTCTTATGTGGAACCGAATGTTTATTTCTCCATTTAAACCTACTTCATTAATGTGTCAAGGCTTGTGCTTACGACCTATGCAACAAGAAAATGTTATGTAGTCTAGGAACGAGCCCACAATGCTCACGTGAAAGTAAGCAAGTTTGCAAAGATCAGGAATCGATACAATCAAGTACCACACCTGACCCAGGATACCAAAGCCTAACGCAAGCAATTACCAGTACTGGGTGTACGTTTATGTGTTTATATTCTGACTGCTGTAGTTATTAATCACCAAACGAGAAGGACGCACAGACATTATGTTGTTATATTATTCTCCTGACGTTTGGGAGTTTTATTCCAGATAGGGCTGTGCCTGCAATGAATAGTGTAGTATGTAATAAAGTCCATCCTTATAGTAACACGGTTTTTACTGTCTTTGATACAATGTATAATTTCAGGGACATCAGAATCAGTGATGGTTGCGTATACGCACAAATACGCAAAGATTTAATTATGCACCTGGGCACCTATACAAACCGTGATAGGGTACCTTTTCTACTATTAGTCCAATATAAGGGCGGTTTGTCTGAGATAGAATCCACTGTGTCTTTATTTAGTAACGCTTGCATGATTTTGTTACCTTTCTTGAAGATCTTGGAGATCTTGTGCACTTCTCTCTATATAAAGGGTGGAATTGCCCATTCTTGTTAGGGGACATTATAAAGATACTGTAACGAGGTACGATATAGAGACGCTATTCATTATCATAGAAAGAATTATCTCTGATTTGTGTCCCCTCCTACGTTGGAGGCAGAATGTTGGTGGACCACAGAATCTGAAACCTGAGGGCACTTAATAGTTGTCCCCTCAGGCCACGAACAGCGTGGGATCAGGTCCCAGGATTCGCTACTTCCAATGTAGCCAGAATGAGTTGATCAGCCAACTGGCTGGAATCTTGATTAAACCAACTGGGCGACCAAGAGTCAAGATCGCGATCAAAATTACGCAGGCTCTAAAAGAAGTCCCGTAGAAATAAATCTGACATCCAAGTATGGAGATACGATTAGATAAATATTATCTCAGAGCTGATTGACTTTGTGTCAACAATGTGTGGCCAAGAATATATATTGTTCGCCAAACCCGTATACTAAGGGAAAGTACTCTTTACCACAATACTTAAGATTAGAAGGGCCCAGTTTTTTTTTCTTAGATCTTAGATTGTATGTGAATTATATTCTTTACGTTTCTTATTTCTGACTAGTTGATGTACATCTAGAGCAGGACACTCTAAGCTTGACTCTAATTGAAATGATCTTAGAGTGGCAACTTGCCCTAGTATAGGATGGTCAACTAGCCAGAAATAATAGCGTAGGTGGTATCATTGTATTATTAATGTGTTGTCGATGTTTTTTTAGTACATAAAGTACAGGAAAGTTAATACTAGTTGTGTGCATTATTTTTTCCTGGTAGCATGGTCATCGCATAAAGGAATTTTCCATTAAGATTTCCCCTCTTCCTTCCTGACCGGCTTTATGTCATAACAATGGTGTCAGAAGTGGGATTTTGAGGTTTTATTTGGCGAATTTCTCTGCTTTGACTTTGCTACGGCCGCACACTAGTAGGTTATATAACAAGAAAAATTGTGAGTGTCAACACACAGTACTGATTGCATGCGTTCCCCTGTGATGAAGTGCGACACATGTAAATAAGTCATCACGTAACACTCTGAGGGGACCCATACTTTCTTGTCCTGTGGATTGCCAGTAGGGTATAAAACCCAAGGAAAAATTTGTCAGAGTTTAATTATTAGACTTGTCCACCTTTGTTTGACCCATATAATTGTGTATTGGCTTATGCCCTGTATTCCTATTAATTAAGGATACTGATGTGGAAAATTTCATATCGTCTGAGGGTACTTATAATTTAAATCACCTCAGTGACGTCATAGTGTGTGACGCCACTCAACTGATTTCTATTATTAGAAGAAGTCCATAGAAAGATTATTTGTAGACAATTATTATGTCTTGATATGACAAGTGACTGTTGACTTGACTGTAACGCGTTTATATTAATATCGCGTAGGTACACATTACTTGACGTAAATACGAAAAAATGAATGACGGTTTTTTATGGTAGTCAAGTACGTTTAGTGAAGGCCTATTTAAGTTTGATATATATCCTAGGCACCTTTCCGTGGTGATCCCTTATACGTTGTACTTTACGTTACTTATATGTGATGTCATTTAAATCCCTAGTAAAATTATTAGTTTACCAGCGCGGACGTTGGTTAGCCCATACCTATTTAAAAGGGACAAAGCGAACCCTTATTTATTTTCAACAGTATAGTTGAGTTATACCATTCCCAACAATAGGCTAAAATGGATAAACATATTTCATTAGCACGGGAATTAGGATATGAAGGGCAAGAACTAAGGGATTATCTTAAGAGGCAACAAGTTTTGGAAAGGGAGGAAAGGGTGGCCCAAAGGGAATATGAAAGAGAGAAAAGGGAGGCCAATCAAAAAGGTACAGAAAGGGAGCAAAAAGATAAAGAAGGGGAGCAAAAAGAGAAAGATCAGGAATTGGAAAAGTTAAAAATTGAGGCCGCACAGAGGGAAAAGGATAAGGAACTAGAGTTAGAAAAATTAAAACTCCAGGCCACTCAAAGGGAAAAAGATAAGGAAATGGAAATGGAAAATTAAAAATTGAGGCCGAAGTGGAACTCAAAAACATCCAGGCCGAGACCACTTCACATCCCTGGGGGCCCAAAGAGAAAAGTTCAAATCCTAGGAGTCCCAAGCTTCCATATTTGACGAACATACGGATAAGATGGATAGCTACTTAACTAGGTTCGAAAGTTATGCCATTTCAAATAAATGGGACACGTCTATGTGGGCATCGTACCTAAGTGCATTATAAAAGGGACGTGCTTTGGAAGTCTTCTTTAGACTTTTAAAAGATGACCAGTCAAATTATGGTCAGATCAAGGAGGTTCTGCTAACTAATTTTGACGTTACCTAACGTTCTTTCCGAAAGAAGTTTAGGGATTGTAGGCCCGAGAAGGCAGAAACTTTTAGGCAATTTAGTGGTAGGCTAGCGAGCTACCTTGATAAATGGTTAGGTTTGGCTAAGGTTGAAAAGACCTATGAGGCCGTATGTGATTTTTTGGCCCGACACCAGTTCCTCGACTGTTGCAGTCATGAACTTTATTTGTGTCTCAAACCTAAGCCGTTTAAAGTCCTCTGTGAGTTAGCCCATGAGGCGGATTTGTTCACCGATGCCAAAGGGGGTGTTCCCTTATGTGTTTCAAAAGGGCAGCATAAAAGTAAGAGTGTAGATCAAGTCCAGTCTAAGGTGGAGCCCAAGCAAGATCAACAGCCGGTTGTGAAGTGTAAGATTTATGGCAAGCCCCATCCTACTTATAAATGTTGGAATAACAATGATAACAAGAGGGTGGCATCTAGTGCAGAATTTAATTCCCAGTAAAGGGGACATAATTCAAATTGGGGTCAGGATGGGAACCATGGTCGAGTTGACCAACTTGACAATCATTATGACAATAATTACAGCACCAATCATCAGGTCATTTTTTGTTAAATTGGAAGTTTGGATGTAGGAAAAGGTCAGGCTTAGTTTAGTTCTCCTCATTCTTCATCGGAAGTTTTACCCCGTAAGGATAGCAAGTGCACTTGTCATATCCCAAGATCAAGGTTGGTACCGTAAATGGTAAAGAGGTCAGAGTGTTAAGAGACACGGGGTGTATTGGGGTAATTGTTAAGAGAAACTTAGTTTCTGAAAATCAGTTCAAAGGTAAGAAATGTGGTGTAACCCTTATTAATGATTCCCAGCAGAAATGTCCAGTAGCCCATATCGATATTGATTGTCCATTTTGTAGAGGTACTATGGATGAATTGTGCATTGATGACCCAGCACATGACTTAGTCATTGGAAATATTGAGGGGTCCAAATTTCCCGATATGACCCATTTTTCTTCAGGGGTATTTAAAAAATAAGCAGTCAAGGAAAGATAGTAGAAAGAATAGAAAGGTCAAGGTCGCAGATAAGTTTATTAGGCAGAACAGGCAAGATTTATGTATGAAGTAAGCGTCAGCTGTTAAATTGAAAGATATTAGAAGAAGGGTAGAGTCTGGTAGTGTGACTAAGAGTCGCAGTTTCTCTAGTGGTGAAACTAAGTTCATTCGTAGGAATGGTTTAATTTATAGACATTTTAAGAAAAATGCAAATGTTTCACTTCAATTAGTTGTTCCTTCAAGTTTAACGCATATCGTTATGAATTTAGCCCATGAATCACGAAAGGTGGTAAATCATGTAGGCAAAAGGAAACTATATCTAAGGTCTTAGATGAATTTTGTTGGCCCAGTATTTGTAGGGAGGTAACTCAATTTTGTAGATCTTGTGCCACTTGTCAAAGGATAAATCATAATATAAAGGTAGCAAGTACTCACTGTTGTAGTGTACCCCAGAGAAACATTTCCTCTAAGGAGGCAGTAGTTAGCCGTACAAGACGGACTGATAGCCAGACAGAACGACGACGTTCATATGGTAGTGGTAGACGTTGCCCAATACCATATTATTGGCGCAATATGACTGAGACTGAAAGCAGTAGTCAGCATTAGTGTTAAAGGTGTGCGACAGTGTAATGACCCAATTGTCTCGAATTGTTGACCTATATTTTAACTATGAAAGCATAGTTATAGTCACAGAGGTGTACTATAGGCGTGAGGAGTCACGGAATTTAAATAGGTTATGACGGTTGACTGTTGACGTGAGCAAGTCACAATAATAAAATTTTGTAACAGAGGTTGGCTGCAACCTGAAGAGTCATGTTAATTCATTTTGAGCAAAGATTGTATTATGGGTGGTGTTATTAATAGGTATACTTGGCATAATGATATGTAACCTATGGATCTTTGCAAATGGTATTGGCTATTAAGCCTTATATATATATTAATATCATAAGACATACAACTTTATAAAAGATTAAAGAGGTACAACTCCATATGTGGAAAAGTTAAAGGGGTACAACCCCATATTTATGTGTTGAGCATTAAAGCTTCAACAAAACAGGTCAATAACTGTGGCAATCCGAGGACAAGACAATGTGGGGGCAGACTATCTCTCCAGGTAGTCCGCCATTTAAGTCGCACGTGTATATATGTTGTATAATATATTTATTCTGTATTGTTCCTTCTTTTCTACATCGTGCATCGTAAGAAAAAGTCATTCCTTTTTCTCCCAAAAGGAAGGGCATTTGCTATGATGTATAATGTCAGGAACATCAGAATCAGTGATGGTTGCGTATGCGCACAAATGCGCAAAGATTTAGGTATGCACCTGGGCACCTATACCAACCTCGGAGATCTTGTGCACTTCTCTCTATATAAAGGGTGGAATTGCCCATTCTTGTTAGGGGACATTATAAAGATACCGTAAGGAGGTACGATATAGAGAGGCTATTCATTACTATAGAAAGAATTATTTCTGATTTGTGTCCCCTCCTACGTTGGAGGCAGAATGTTGGTGAACCACAGAATCTGAAACCTGAGGGCACTTAATAGTTGTCCCCTCAGGCCACGAACAGTGTGGGATCAGGTCCCAGGATTCGCTACTTCCAATGTAGCCAGAATGAGTTGATCAGCCAACCGGCTGGAATCCTGATTAAACAAACAAGGCAACCAAGAGTCAAGATCGCGATTAGAATTATGTGGGTTCTAAAAGAAGTCCCATAGAAATAAATCTGACGTCCCAGTATGGAGAGACGATTAGATAAATATTATCTCAAGCCAATTGACTTTGTGTCAACAATGTGTGGCCAAGAAGATATAATGTTCGCCAAACGCGTATACTAAGGGAAAGTACTCTATACCACAATACTTAAGATTAGAAGGGCCCAGTTTTTTTTCTTAGATCTTAGATTGTATGTGAATTATATTCTTTACGTTTCTTATTTCTGACTAGTTGACGTACATCTTGAGCAGGACACTCTAAGATTGATTCTAATTGAAATGATCTTAGAGTGGCAACTTGCCCTAGTATAGGATGGTCAACTAGCCAGAAATAATAGCGTAGGTGGTGTCATTGTTGCGGTTGGCCATCGCCGGCAGCTTATATAAACATCAATGTAAACACACATCAAATTCAGGTTTTGACTGAACCATTATGCCGTGCTTAGGCTATATTTTATTTGCTGCCAAAAAACGAGTGGGGTACCAAATATCGTGGGTTGACCTACAGCGCGAAGTAAACTGTCAATGAAATCTGTAGGGCTACCTATAGTGCGAGGCAAGCTCGTTTGCCAATTTCACAAAGAGGGCGTCTATTTGCCCTGTAGCTTATATAAACGCAATAAGTATTAGCTTTTCAAAAAAGCTGCCGAAAGTGAAACGTCCCAAAGTCAAAAGGTCCTTGATTTGCAAAGAGTGCAAGCGAACTTTACATCAGTAAACGTTCTTATGTGATTGTCATCCACATCTGATCACATAGAATTACTATGAATTCAGGCATTGTCTTATGACGGTCATGACAAACAGGTTTTATGCCCCTAAGGGGAGGCATATAGTAATCAAACTGCCTGTCCTTAGTGTCCTAAGTGTTTGAGTGTTCATATCATATCCGGTGAATATCTCCTATATTATTTTAGGTAGGAAAGCCAAAATTCGTGTCTTAATGCATTTAGGGTCATGGAGCGTCACGCAACTTTACCACTGCCATCAGATCTAGAAAAATCGTGTCATGAGCATAAATCCTAGGAATCCCAAATTTGGTTTGTGAACACATCCTGGGGTCACGGAGTCTGCGCATATACAATTAAGCGACCACTGTGACCTTGATTTTCTGGCATTAGTATTAAGAAAAATGTGCTGTCTAGTGTTGTCAAATGATTTTCCATAAATGTGTCGCGTGCTAGATACATTACCATAACATACCATGCATAAGCCGGTTGCTTTCAAAAGATAAAGCAACATACTCGCTGGAAGCATGTGTTAAATATTAACAAATCACAGTTCAGATGTTAATAACCAGAGCTTACAATAAATCTACATGGACAAGCTCTAGAAGTTCAAAATGGAAGCATGCAGTGGGCATGAATACATACAATGATAGGGCTAAACGACCGCCAGCTTTTCTGAAAAGCTAATACTTGTATTATTAATGTGTTGTCGATGTTTTTTTTGTACATAAAGTACTGGAAAGTTATTACTAGTTGTGTGCATTATTTTTCCCTGGTAGCATCGTCATCGCATAAAGGAATTTCCCCTCCTCCTTCCTGACCGGCTTTATGTCGTAACAGTCTTCACACCTGATGTCCATAAACACATGTGCAAAGCTTGACCGCTATCGTTATAAATTGCTATGCGCAGGTTTGACAGATAGATTGCAGTCAAAATTATAATCACATGGTGTAATGGCTGAGCCATTGCTCTTTACTTTGTTTCATGAATCAGTTCCTCTCCAAGAGTTTTTGTCATGGTAAATTTACTTTACTTTTGTAGCGCTGGGCGTATGAGAGAGTCACTGTTAGGCAGTTCTATTCTGTTCCATACTGATTTACTGATTAGTTTTCCAAAGAATTTACCACGCTTAAACCTTGCCAAAACTTCGGTTTGTTTGTTGTTTTCTTAGTTCATTACCATATATATAAATCCAGCTCATCAGCAATTCGCTAATATTGTCGCAGAAGCCATTAGTTGTGTGGAATAATGAAATATAGGTTCAATTTTTCAATTCACATTGATTCGGCAGGTACGTTTTTTCGTATAGTGTATACATCGTAGGTTTCCGTAAGGGTTCATGCGCGGATCCAGGATTTTTTGTCAGGAGGGGTCCAGGTCAGTCTGACAAAAAAGCTCTGACAACGATTTTTTTTGTCCTCAGCTTATTTTACAGCAGTCAAATGGTCAATTTCAAAGAAATCTATCATTTTTCAAGGTTCCAGAGGGGGTCCAGCATTTTCCGGGGGGGGGGGGGGGGGTCCATTTTTTGCCAGGGGGGGGGGTCCAATTGCTTATTCCCTATAGAAACCCATATAACTTGTGATTTTCCAGGGGGGGGGTCCGGACCCCCTGTCCCCCGTCTGGATCAGCACTTGGGGTTTGTGTATTATTGGGAGCTAGGTGTCTTCAGATTGGCTGTTGCATGTCTGTTATGCACAAGGACTGTATAAACATTCATTTGCATTACAAGAGATCAGTCTGTCACTGTTATTCAATGGGTTAACATCGAAGGAAACATGGAAGGAGTTTACTGAATAGACGAAGATAAGCAATTAGGACTTTAGGCACACTTAACAAGTGGCTTGGTTTCAGTGTTCTCTATTGATGGACTGCCATCGTAGAGAGGTTGCCTTGCCACAAATATAAGCAAGCTTTGTTACCAGGTTCTCTACTGATGAAATGCCGTCATAGAGAGGTATCAGAGCAAGACTTATACTGATTGCCTGGGTTGTAGTTCTTGTCTACTTGTGACTATTCGTATCAGACTGCTAGAGCTTGTACCTCCGTATATATAGAGGGTTTGAGAGTTGTTCTCAGAATAGTGTGTTGTCATTAAGTTGCATGAGAATAGGGTTTATCTCTCATAATTTATATTGTATGTATTTAAAAGTTTCATGACCGGTAGTTCTTAAGCGATTCCTCATCATAAGCCAATCACAATCATTTGTATTTAATCATAAGGCAAAGTAGCCATAAAGAAAAATCATATATATCTACTTTGATGTGCACCTAAAGGCTCACAGTTATAGAGCCCTGGACACGCTACAAAAGTGGTGGCAGCAGCTGTGGGATCTCAGATAAAATCACCATTATCTCGAAATGCACAAAAATAGTACTAAGGCTCATAGTAGTATAGGGGGTACTTTGGCGCCACTGAGTGAACCAATGCCCAAGTTGATGACTATGCTTGAGACTAGCCAAGCACAGGATGAAATAACGTTACTGGAGCGTCAGCTCCATGATCTAGAAGCCCAGATGTCATGTTTTACAGTAGGTAAGACAGGACAAGAAACGCCATTGCTGATGTGTGATGTAAGGCCAAATCAATTGTTATCGGACATACCAAAAGGTAAACAGTTTGGTAGAGGTGACAAACACCCACTTCAAATAGTCTCTCTGATTGACTCCTTAAATTGTACCCAAACAAGCTTAAAGACAGAGATACAAAACATCATATGAAAATTCAGCCTTCACAGTTGCCCATGCTATTTTCCTCAACTCCTAAAGCAGATACTGGCGCATCCCAAAGTCAATGTCTCATTGCAGGGCAAAATAAGACAGATAACATTGGGTCTAAGAAGTCACTGAACATGAAGATCAAACCAGCCACATTCAATGGGTCTAAGTATTGTTTGGACTTCAGAGCACATTTTGAAGTTTGTGCAGAATTAAATTGGTGGACAGAGAAGGAAAGAGGCATGTACCTTGTTGTATCATTAAGAGGACGAACACAGGGTGTATTTGGAAATCTTGCTGGTGGCACACACAACTATACTGAGTTGATTAAGGCATTGGAAGAGAGATTTTCGCCTCCAAATCAAACAGAGCTTTATAGAGTTCAGCTACAAGAGCGAAAACAGAAGGCCTCAGAATCCTTGTCTGAGTTTGGTCAGGATATCAGGCGCCTTACAAATCTGGCATACCCTACAGCGCCATCAGATTTAAGGGAAACATTAGCAAAGGAGCAGTTTATAGATGCTTTAGTGAGAATCAAACAAGCAAGACTTGCTAATCTAAATGATGCAGTGCGCCATGTAGTAGAGTTGGAAGCATTCAATAGGGCTGATAATCAGCATTTAGAGGGCCAAGGCTATATGAGAGTAACCTCAGAGAAGCCTTCTGAAGAAAACAGTGATTTTCAAAACAAGATGGAGACATTGCAGAAGACAGTCACTGATTTGCAAATATCATTCAATGCATGGAAGGGATACAAACCAAGGTCTGAGAACAAAGGTAGGACATTCTCAAATAGGCAGCATGGTAATCATAAACAACCATGTTATATATGTGGATCAGAAGATCACCTGAAACCTAAATGTCCTAGTTTGAAAAACAAGGGTAAATTGAGGGAGTCAAAAGGAGATGAGACTGGCGCCGTTAAACTGGTTAAAGCCCTCCAGTAAAATATTTTACAGACCCTTCCAAGGTGGTACTTCTTTTGTGGATCTTTTTTTTGTTTTGTTCTGTCTTGTGTTTGCGTTGTCTTGGTGCGTGTCTATTTATATGTGCTTTGTGATCACCTGCTGGGAAAGGGCTGACCTCTTCGCTCTCGTTTGTGGTGTCTAACTGTGAGTTTGTCACTTTCCCATTGGTATCCTGGGTCAGGTGTGGTACTTGATTGTATCGATTCCTGGTCTTTGCACCCTTACTTACTTCAACAGAACAAGCAAGTTGCTTCAGTAAATTGAAGGTTATATGCTGATTGCAAGATTAATGGCATAGATACAGAATGCTTGATAGACACAAGTGCTACACTCTCAGTATTTTCTTTGAATGCATGGGATATTAAATGCCAGTCAAGTTCCCATGATATAACAATGCAGATTTTCACAGCATCTGGGGGTCAAATAGGTTAAAGGAAAGGCTTCAGTCACTATTGAGATTTGTGGCATACAGTGCATATTTGATGTGATTGTTGCTGATATTGATAATGACAGGGCTGGATTTCTTGAAGGACAACAGTTGTAAGCTTGATGTAGGCAATGCTACACTTACAGTAAAATACAGTAGCTGTAAATTAGGCTAAGCTGGCAAGTTAGGATGTTATAGGGTAACAGTATCCGAGATGGTAGAGATTCCAGCAAGGTCTGAGGCTATTATTCAGGGCAAAGTCAGTGTTCCCATATTAAGACAGAGTGACCTAGGAATAGTAGAGTCAGCTAAGAAGCAACTTGGAATAGGAAAAAGTTTGATAGCTAAAGCTTTGATATTTGTTTAAAACACAATATCTTTAAGTGTTGTTAATTTTGATAATGAAAAGGTTAATATCTAGCCTGAGACACATCTTGCAAATTTGAGTTTCATGGAAAGTGTACAACCAGTCATTAAGAAGCAAGAGATACCATGCTCTTTAGAAGTTCCAAGTCCCTTTTAAGATTTATATGAAAGAACAGCTAAAGGCCTAACACAGGAACAATGTAAAGAAGTTGCGAAGCTTTTGACAAAGTATCAAGCTTCATTTTCTAAATCAGACTCTGATTTAGGTAGCACAGGGATAATAAAACATAAGATACCAATAGGGGATGCCCATCCAATTAAACAACCCCTGTGCAGACTACTTGAGCATTTGCATGAAGAGGTCAATACACAAATTGATGATATGCTGCAAAAGGATGTTATACAACCTTCCTCTAGCCCATGGTCTAGTGGGATAGTAATGGTGCAGAAGAAATATAGGACCAAGAGGTTTTGTATAGACTATAGGAAGCTCAATGATGTGACCAAGAAGGGTGCTTATCCACTACCAAGGATTGATGACCTCATGGCCAAGCTGGCCAGAGCCAAGTAGTTTTCATGCTTAGATTTAAACTCTGGGTATTGGCAGGTTGAAGTCGATGAAGTGGATAGAGAGAAGACATGCTTCATGTCTATGAGAGGTCTGTTTGAATTTAAAGTTATGCCATTTGCCTTGTGCAGTGCGCCATCAGTTTTGAAAGGCTAATGGAAGCAGCTCTTGCCAGATTGAATTGGCAAATATGTTTAATTTATTTAGATATGACATTATTGTCATTGGAAAAAGTTTCCGTGATATGGTTGGGAATCTGGAGCAGGTGTTGAATAAGCTCCAAGGTGCTAATTTGAAGCTGAAACCACAGAAGTGTACATTATTTGCCAAAGAAGTAGAATTTCTTGGATATGTTGTTTCAGAAGCAGGCATTAAGACAGATCCTGGAAAGAGTGAGGTTGTGAGGAACTGGCAAACACCAGACAATGTGCATGAAGTAAGATAATTTCTTGGATTTTGTAGTTACTATAGATGCTTCATTCGACAGTTTGCTGAAGTTGCCAACCACTGCACTGTCTGATAGAAAAGACCCATCCTTTTGTATGGTCAGACCAATGCCAAGAAGCGTTTGAAAGACTTAAAAAGAAGATGGTTGAGGCACCAGTTCTGGCACATCCTGATTTTTCAAAGCCATTTATCATTGCCACAGACGCCATTGATGCAGCCATAGGCGCAGTGTTGTCTTAGAACATAGATGGACAGGAACATACAATTGCATACGCAAGTAGGACATTATAAGAAGCAGAAAGACGATATTGTGTTACAAGGAAGGAATGATTAGCACTTGTACACTTTGTGAAATATTTTCGCAACTATCTATATAGACATGAATTCACTGCTGGAGCAGACCATGGATCACTACGTCAGTTAGCAAATTTTAAGGATCCAGAAGGCCAGCTAGCCCGTGGCTGGAAACATTATCATCATATTCCATGAAGATCAACCACAGACCAGGCTGACTTCACAGAAATGCCAATGGGTTATGTCAGATACCACGTTAACAATGTGGACGAAGAGAAGTTGTTACAGATCCAAAACACACCATGAATGTAAATCTAGTCAATTTGAAGGATGATTCTGAGATGACAAGCCTTAAAGACATTCAAGAAAAGGATGCAACAATATCTCTTGAAAGGTCTTGGGTTGAACCTGGTGAAAACCCTGATTATAAGGAAATATCTAGTAGTAGCTACTTTGTAAAATCCTTGTGGAGCCAATGGTCTAGACTTCAAATTGTAAATGACTTATTAGTAAGACATTGGGAAGTCTTAGGAACTGAGATTGTGTACTGGCAAGCCATAGTTCCCCTTGGTCATAGAAGGGCCATCCTAAAATATGCCCATGACATAAAAGCCTCAGGCCATCTTGGCATAAATAAGACAATGAGTAAGATCCGACAGAGATACTACTGGCCACATACATTGCAGGCTGTGAAATTAAGTCATACATTGCAGGCTGTGAAAAATGTTCTAAAAGGAAAGATCCAATAAGAACCAAGCAAGCCCCAATGCAAATAGTTTGCAGTTGTTATTCTTTTGAAAGGATAGCAATTGATCTTCATGGGGAATTCCCAATCACAAAGAGAGGCAACAAGTACATTCTGGTGATTTGGGACTATTTCACCAAATGGACAGAATGCTTCCCAATGCCAAACATGGAAGCAGTCACCGTTGTTAAAATTCTTGTAAATGAGGTAATAGCTAGATTTCGTATTCCCAATCAGATACACTCTGACCAGGGTAAACAATTTAAGAGTACATTGTTCAAAGAGATATGCCAATTGTTATAAAATGATAGAACCCGGACTACTCCCTAGCATCCACAGTCTGATGGAATGGTAGAGAGGTTTAATAGAACCTTGGTGACAATGTTAGGCAACTTTGTAAATGACCATCATATGGATTAGGATGAACAGATTCTGTATGTTTTAATGGTTTACAGATCATGTGAGCATGAGACTACAGGCTTGACGCCAAACATGCTTATGCTCAGACGAGAAGTATCAACACCCCTTGATATAATGTTTAATATGCCTCATTCCATCCAATCAATACCTGTTCATAACTGGGAATGGCAGCTGAGAGTAAGATAAGAATCAGCTTATACCTATGATAGGCAAAGCACAGGTGAGGCTATGAAAAGACAGAAAATTTTCATGATAGAAAGGTGTCTTATGAAAGATTTAAACCTGGAAATAAAGTTTATGTTTATTTCCCAGTTAAAAAGGTGGGACTTTCCTTTAAACTTACATCATTTTGGAAAGGTCCTTACACAGTGATAGGAAAACTTTCAGATGTTTTGTATAGGGAAGGCTGTGGTAGAAATTACAAAGTTCAGCTCATTCACTGTGACGGCATGAGGCTAGCTAAGCAGCAAGTGTTAGTCCATGAAAATCCTTTGAAGGACACAGTGTAGAAACTGAAGTATTTTCTGTGGATGAAGTTTCTTCCCAGAGTGAGGAAGCTTCTCCTGATGAAAATAGTTCAGGCAAAAGATTAAGGAAAAAAACAGTCTGGTCTAAAGATTATTATCTTCATCATTTCAGAGCAGCCATGCCTTTGACAAAGACCACTGAAAGAAAGTACTCCCAGTGTGTAATTTGCAAGGAGCTAGTTCATAGAGAGGAACTTAAGAGTCATATGCTAGAATGTGTTGCCAATAGGCATGAGTGTGGTGAGTGTGGTTCATCCTTCAAGAAGGCTCTGTACTTAAACAAGCATAAGAAAGGGTTACATGATAATGAGGAGGCATCTTTGCATAGTAAGGACAAAGCCATAACAGATCAGGAAGATTGGGACAAGGATCCAGAAGTAGAAAATGAGGTTGACAATCTTGAAAGAGGACGTGACATAAGGAAGGCCACACAACCTTTATCTGTGTAGGCACCAAAATAAGCTAAAGTCATGATCCTTGATAAAGCAGGCAGTGAGTACGCGTAGGAGTGAAGAACAAAACGTGTCAGGAACAAAAAAGATAAATATTGAGGTTCAGTTATCGTTGAAAAAGACTGATAAGTGTGCGTTGGAAGATACAGAAGTTGGGGATGTGGTATACAAACTAACCAAAAGGCTGAATGGTGATGCCCGGGTAAATTTGAGAGATTTAATCCCTGATGGAAACATAAATTCATCAAGTGTTGAAATGTGCCTAAAGCAAGAAGCCCAGGTTAAGCTAACCTTTAAGCATCAGCAACACGATTAATAAGGAGTTAAACAGTATGAGGATGGTGATTCTATGTCTAAGCAAGACAAGATATTGGGTCAAATAAAGCCCTGTTGTGCCATTTGACTCCAGTATAAGGAATTTACTGAGCACAGTGTATTAAGCAATGCCAGATGGATATTGTGTATTAATAAAAAAAAATGATAATAAGGGTTCCTCTTTAATTGCACGCCGGTGGGTCGGACTTCAGACTCTATGATGGTTCCGACTTAAAGACTTATCTATTGATGAGATGGTAGGGGCCTGATGCTTTGGCTGTTTGTCGGGCCCACCGGGGTTTACCTGTTGGATTTCTTTTGCTCCGGTATTCAGTTTAATTTACTGTTGAGTCCTTATCCTTGCTTTATCTCCTTGTTATATCTTGATTTATATGTTTTAGGAGATGATGCATTGATAAGTTAGGGGTCTTTCATGCAAACCAAATATCTATGTGTCTTGATCCACATCTGAATTAAGGGTGAGGTTGGCGCCGTTAAACCGGTTTAAGCCCTCCAGTAAAATATCTTACTGACCGTCCCAAGGCGGTACTTATTTTGTGGATCTTTTATGTTTTTGTTCTGTCTTGTGTTTGCTATGTTTTGTGCGCGTCTGTTTATATGTGCTTCGTGGTCACCTGCTGGGAAAGGGCTGACCTCTTGGCTCTCGTTTGTGGTGTCTTCTGTGAGTTTGTCACTTTCCCATTGGTATCCTGGGTCAGGTGTGGTACTTGATTGTATCGATTCCTGATCTTTGCAACCTTACTTACTTTCCATAAAAATAGTTTGATGTTTTAATTAAATGTTCGCGTATTGGCAATTGAGGGCGATTGTTCCTCTGAGGCGTGGGTAATGTAGCGCTGGGCGCATGAGAGAGTCCCTGTAAGGCAGTTCTATTCTATTACATATCAATTTACCGATTAGTTTTCCAAAGAATTTACCACGCTAAAACATTGCTAAAACTTAGGTTTTTTGTTGAATTCTTAGTTCATTATCATATATATAAACTCAGCTCATCACAAATCCGCCCATGTCGTCGCAGAAGCCACAAGTTGTGTGGAATAATCAAGTATAGGTTCAATTATTCAGTGCACATTGATTCGGCAGGTAGGTTATTTCGTACAGTGTATATATTGTAGGTTTCCGTAGGGGCTCGTGTATTATCTGGAGCTAGGTGTCTTCCGATTGGCTGTTGCATGTCTGTGACGTCACAAGGACTATATAAACATTCGTTTGCATTGCAAGAGATCAGTTAACAGAAGGGTTAACAGGGAAGGAAACATCGAAGGAGTTTAATGTATAGAAGAAGATAAGCAATTAGGACTTAATGCACACTTGACAAGTGGCTTGGTTTCCGTGTTCTTTATTGATGGAATTCCATTGTAGAGAGGCTGCCTTGCTACAAATACAGTGAGCCACTTTAGTTACGCACCACTTATAAAATGTAAAATTACTCGGAAAAGAAATGTGATATTTTTATTCAGAGACAACCAACGTAAAGCGCATCTATATTTGCATTAGCCATTGAAATTTCATTGTGGTCAGATCAAAAACGAAGGAGAAAATGGATTTTTAAGTGCACTTCCCTCAAAACGCCATTTCACATTGCATTATCTGGAATGAAGCTCAGATCACATTGCACTTTTTTCAGGGTCGAATTTCTGCTATGCCAGATATAAGAGCCGATTTAATCTTAGCAATATCTAAGACTTGAATGTGGTTGTTAACTTCATAGTTTTTTTAATGGTTTACTATTTTGGTTCCCAGCTGACCACGGTTTGATAAAAGTTGGTTTTATGACTTTTTTTAAGTTAGTTAAAATTTCGTATGATTCTGAGTAAACTAGTTACCAAAACACTTCTTTATGATTTCATTTTAAACAACCATGTATCCGCCGTGTATTTTCATAAAAAAAATAATGGATTTATTGACGTCATGGTGTTGACGCTAGTGATGACGTCACTACTACCAAGGCTATAAGACGTGTCAATGATAAGATGTTTTAGTGTTTTGATACTTCTATGTCAACAAGTGACTCATTACAAAATAATTTGCGAAGAAAACCCAGTTTGATTATTGTAACTGACGTTAATATGACGTTAAAACGAGCATTTCTTCAAAAAGGAACAGTGTTACTAAATTCAACGACCGAAAAAAGGGGTTTCACTTGAATAAATAAATTGTTTTTGGTGTTTTTCTGTCACAACGATCACCATGGATAATGCCTAAAACAAAACAAACATAGAAAATATAGACGTTCCGCTTGCACGTGCATTTTTCAAAATTTGTCAAAATTGCCTTTTAGTAGCAGAATGATTCGCATGAGTGATTCCAATAATTTTTTTCGATGTTATCAAACAGATAAAATGTCAATAAATAAATTATCATAGAGAATGTTTGATTCCAGCATTTTTGGCAAAAAATGTGGGCCCTGAAAAAGTGGTGCGTAACTAAAGTGGCTCACTGTATAAGCAAGCTTTGTTACCGGGTTCTCTACAGATGAAATGCCGCCATAGAGAGGTGTCAGAGCTAGACTTATACTGATTGCCTGGGTCGTAGTTCTTGTCTTCTTGTGACTTTTGGTATCAGCCTGCTAGAGCTTGTACCTCCGTATAATATAGAGGGTTTGAGAGTTGTTCTCAGAATAGTGTGTTGTCATTAAGTTGCTTGAGAATAGGGTTCATCTCTCATAATTTATATTGTATGTATTTAATAGTTTCATGACCCGTAATTCTTAAGTGATTCCTCATCATAAACCAATCACAATCATTTGTATCTAATCATAAGGCAAAGTAGCCATAAAGAAAATTACTTTGATCATAGTACGATCTTAAAAAGTAATAGTGTTCACCTAAAGGCTCACAGTTATACAGCCCTGGACACGCTACACTTTTAAAATATTCATTCGACCACAAAAATGTAAGTGATTATGATCAGGAAATACCACAATCACAAACTGCAGATAACCCCATGACACCGAGAGGAAGAGCCACTAAACCATCACGAGACACCAAGAAGACAAACAGAGCAAAGCAACCAGCTCTCTCTTCCCCATCAAGATGATTGCAATACTAGGATGATTTAAATGTAATTATGAAATTTATGTGTCAATTAGCTGCTTTATTCAGTGTATTGTTGATGCTTTGCAATAGCATTTTTTGATAAGTGATTTCGGCGACGTTATTCGTATGTCGTCTGCTTAGGGCATCTGTTACATACTTTTATGCGATGTAATAATTGTCGTATGCTGCCAGGCATTAGTGTTAAATTACGCGTTGTGCTTGTTGATGTGGGCCATTGTGAGAGCCTACTAATTATTTTTGGCTGTATTACCTAAGTGTCGTCTGCTTAAGTCGTCTGTTGATATAAAACGTTCATACGTGGGTGTTCTCTGTTTGTGCGTCGGATGATAACCCATTTGTTTGGTAGGCATGGCTGTTAGTGTATAGCAGTAGCATTGCATACATTGTCCATACTGTGCTGATGTATTGAGAGATAACATTTGCTCATTCTTATAGGTATTGACTAGAATTCGCGCATTGTAATTAGTGCACACACATGCAACATATATATGCAGTGAGGTTTATGGAATTGACACATCAATTGAATTTAGTTGTACGTGAAGATATGTAAGTAAGATACATGTGGTTCTAGATAGGTACATATGTATACTGTTCATGGAAAGTAAGGCACATGCACACAGCTCATATTAATGTATTAATTAAGATAGTTATTACGGATAAATGGATTGTTATTTACTGTAACACATTAGATGCACATGTATATGACCTAGGGGAATAGAGTGATTATAAGGAGCTAATATCAAGTAAGCACATTGAGTAAATATTATTATGCATCACCTGTGAGTATACTTGTATATGCCAAGGGTACACAATCACGTTTGCTTGCATGTAGGTTTATTATTAGGGAATGCGCATTATTATCGTCTGGTCTTAGTAGATATGAAGAGATGTATACTGTTCAACTTTAGTAAGACATCACACTTACTAGTTCTGTTTACACCTATGAATTTATAGTAATTATGTCATACTTGTCATACCTTATTGCATTACAGCATCATCACAATACTATGTTCCTGATACTATCCACTTATGCATGCACGCATATACTGTGAGGTTTATTATACTATATTCAATTCAGCATTCTTGATTATATTAAAAGTGAAATGGCTTCAACAGCAAGGAGTCATGTTGAAGGCGTAGTAATGGTATTCTGAAGTACCTGTTTGTTACTTAGAGTTTCTAGAGAAATCTAGCGACACCATGGTGGAATTTTGGCAGCTTTTTAGGTTATAGCATTGAATACTAAAAGTGATTTTGTACTTCAAGAACATGAATTCTTGTTAGTTTGCCATCGCTGAGTAGATTAAAGTCCTCGGATGTGGTACATCATAATTGATGTTTTAGGGTTCATGTATTGATGGGGTGCAGCCTATGTTGTTACGTAATCGCATTTTCTATTATAGCACCCTTTTGTTTTGGGGTCTGATTTCGTTTTATTATAGTCGATTCTTACTGACTTGTCGGTATCATAAACTTCACTCAGAGTTAATTGTTAAATACAGCATTGGGTTAAAAACTCTTCTGCAACAAGGCATATCAGAACCTATATTTTATGGTGATTTAGTCTATAAATTCAAACGAATTGTTGGAAAACCTAATTTTAGTGATCAATTCAAAAAGATAGTTAAACGTTATATAAGGGTTGGATATAACTTGGATATCATGCGACAATCTGCATGCCTAGTTGTAAACCCAATCACGGTTTATAGCTATGGTTTCCTCTTTAATTGCACGACGGTGGGTCGGGCCTCAGACTCTATGACGGCTCTGACGTAAAGCTTTAATCGGTGGGTTGGTGCCTGATGCTTATCTGTAGCTGGACCCACCGTGGCTCAACTTGAGGTTTTCTTTAGCTCTGACTATCTGTGAGTCATGAGCCCTTTTCTTTGTTTCATCATGGTGTAGTAATTTGATTAGAGTGTTTTTCCATGATGATACATTGCATTAGTTAGATGGCCTCCATGCGAGCTGAACATTTTTTTGTACTTCAACAACAGCAGAAGCTAGGGCGAAGATTTGGTACCAGTAAAATGCATTTAAGCCCCCCGGTGGCTTAGGCTGCTGTCCGTTCTAAGGCGGTGGTTCTGTTGTTGTTGACTTTCTGTTTATTGTTACTCCCATTGTGGGAGTCTGTAATTGTTCTATGTTTTGTTGTACGTTACTCTATGTCCATTTTAGTATTGCAATCATCTTGATGGGAAAGAGAGAGCTGATTGCTTTATTTGTCTTCCTGGTGTCTCGTGATGGTTGAGCGGCTCTTCCTCACGGTGCCACGGGGTTGTCTGCAGTTTGTGATTGTGGTATTTCCTGATCATACTCATTTACTATTTTCGCAAAACCTTTTCTAATTTTAAAAATTGGCTATAACATTTATGTATTCCAACAGACTGTATGCTTGGTGGTCAATCCAAGCATGGTCGGAAACTTTGATTTTCTCTTTAATTGCTTGCTGGTGGGTCGGACTTCAGAATCTATGATGGTTCCGACTTAAAGACTTAGCTATTAATGAGATGGTAGGGGCCTGATGCTTTGGCTGTTTGTCAGGCCCACCGGGGTTTACCTGTTGGATATCTTTTGCTCCGGTATTCAGTTTAATTTACTGTTGAGTCCTTATCTTGGCTTTATCTCTTTTTTTTATCTTGATTGATATGTTCTAGGAGATGATGCATTGATAAGTTAGGGGTCATTCATGCAAACCAAACATCTATGTGTCTTGGTCCACGTCTGAACTAAGGGTGAGGTTGATGCACTGTAAAACTGGTTTAAGCCCTCCAGTAAAATATTTTACTGACCGTTCCAAGGTGGTACTTCTTTTGTGGATCTTTTATGTTTTTTTTTGTCTAACCTTTTCTGTGCCTTTGTACGCGTCTGTTTATATGTGCCTTGTGTCACCTGCTGGGAAAGGGTTGACCTCTTGGCTCTCGTTTGTGGTGTCTTACTGTGAGTTTGTTACTTTCCCATTAGTATCCTGGGTCAGGTATGATACTTAATTGTATCGATTCCTGATCTTTGCACCCTTACTTACTTTGTATCAAATAACATGAGGCATGTGCATTCAGTATGTGATATATATCAGGAAACGGGATAGAATTATAACCTGTGATGTTTACTATCGAGGTACTCAGAGCATGATTTCTGCCTGAAGTTATGCCTGGAGTTATGTCTGAAGTTACGCCTGAAGATATACCTGAAGGTCTTAAACTGTTGTGATGTAACAAGAGGCTCTAGGCCTGATATATGTATCAGTATTGATCAACTTTAGTTATATGAAGATCCGGTGTTTGTCAACTCTGAAAGGAGGAATTTCCTATCTTCATTCAAGAAAACCATTTTCGATGCTGCAATAGTACTAAAGTGATAATAGTGAAATACAGTGCAGCAAAGTAGAAGTAAAGTTAATGTTCTAAATTAGCTTTTAATAGAAAACCCAGCCAACTAACGTTCTTTGATTTTCCTTTGGACGCCATTAATTCTTTGTTCAAGCCAAACCAGCAAGAATCCAGATGATGCAACTGACTTTACAAGGGTTGTCCCAGTAAATCGTGGACTTTTGTTATAAAACGAGATTGTCTATCGGGAATTCTATGAAATTTGTTTGATATGTTAATATACATCTATGACACATTTTTCTACAAATATGGGTGAAATCAGAGCTTAGGTAACAAAGTTATGAACATTTACTTGAGGGTATCTCTGCGTATGCGGAGCACGTCACAAATTATTATGCTGTATTTTCAGAGAGGGGTGGTCAAATGTTTTGACTCTCTATTCTTTTTAATTAAGCTTAAATGGTGACAAATATTGCCATATATTTGTTGAGTTAGTCTCCCTGGTTCCAGTAAATACTATATAGTTAGTTAAGATATGTTAAGCAATCAAACAAGCGCGATATTTTAGATTTAATAAGAGACAACATATTTAGTATTAAAATAACTTACAGAAAAATAGCATGTGTTCCGTCAAATTGACGAAAATGAGCTTATCTTTGTGATATTACTAAAATAATTTTACACAAAATCCATTTTACGACACTAGTGACTCTTCGACCAATCATTTAAAATTAAAAGAACGTTGTTTTATGTGATTAATTAGCTAAAAATTGTTGAAAGTCTAATTTTTGCGCCGTACCGTTTTTCTAACCTTTACATTTTCTGAAAAATCAAAATGTAGGTATGTAAAATCGTTTATAAAATCAATGCGAATGGCCATAAAGGTTTGAAATTTTCAACGCTTTACCTTGCATGGTTCCTAATTAATGTGGTAATGCACTGTTTATAAAAAAACAAAAGCGAAATTTGATATAATGTACAATAACTTTGGACAAGAAAAACTTCATTACAAAAATTTTGACGTGCGCTGCTCACACCGACATACTGTAAAGTAAAGGGTCATTATTTCTTTATCTAAAGTGCAATTCCACACATACTTATACAAAATGTTTCCCATAAGTATATAAACACATCCTGGAAATATCATAGAATTACTGGTACACAGTCTCGTGTTTTAACAAAAGACCACGAATTACTGGGACAACCCTCGTACATGTATTTTTCTTTCAATGTTTTTTTTTAATTATATTATTCATTTTAGTTTAACATTGTTTTGTACTTAATTCTCCAATTGTTTGTGATCAGTTATCGTTCGTTGTGGTTTGCACTGGCTTTGGACTCATCCATCCTTGACAATGGTGTTATAAGTTGGATACACCTCATGGAAAGCGACCACATTTGGTGATTATCACATGCAACTGAGGGTTAAGTGTAGCGATTTTTGAACTTGTGTTATGTTAGACAAAACTTCATTATTTGGTATTAATTATTGTGTTGTAATCCACAGGATTGGCTGAACCATGACAAATTTTTGAAGTTTGAAGTGTTTTGACTGCCACCAAGACAAGGTCACCTGGAAGAGAAGCGAGTGGCAGATAAGGTCAGAACAGTTTGTTTACTATTTATTGAAGTCCTTTGGCTGTGATTGCCTGGTCAATGTGTATTGGTTAACGCTGCATCATTTGGGACTGATGTTGTGGTATAGTGTTGAGCATTGGATTAATGATATAGGCAATGATGTGTGATTTAAGTGGTTGAATTAAATGGTGATTCCGTTGTTCTAGGTTCATATTTTTGAGGATTGCTCATTGAATCGTCCGTTGATGAATTGATTTATGATGCATTGCTGAGAATGGTTGCGCGTTAAAGCTACATGTAATTATCATAGGATATCATGGGTAAAGACAATAGTATTAATCTGTGCTGTGTTCTACATGTATAGATAGACACCACACACTCCTGTTTATTTTATATACAGAACACTAATTTGGGATGGAGAACATTGAAAATTTAAAGGCCCTGGGGGAATCTTTAGGATATGAGGGTGATGTGCTAAAAGTATTTATCAAGGATCAACAATATCAGTTGTGCGATGAGCGCCTAGCAAAGCGTGACAAATTGCGTGAAAAAGAACAGAAAAAGGACAACAGTAATAGGTTTTGCATAGATATTCGTGCACTTAATAAAAGTCACAGTCTTTGATGCTGATTCAATGCCAAATATGGAAGAAATATTTACAAAAATAGCTGAGCATAAGTACATATCTAAGTAAGACCAGACTAGAGGGTACTGACAAGTGGCCATCAATAAGAATGCCAGGAAGTATACTGCATTTCAGACGCCATTTAGGCTGTTACAATTCACAGTTTTACTCTTTGAATTAGTTACTGCCCAAGCCTGCTGCAGTGAATTGATGAGAAAGCTGCTAAAAGGTATATCCAACATTGATAACTTTGTAGATGATATCATCATTTCCACATCTACGTGGGAGCAGCATTTACAGGTCTTAGAACAACTATTAATGAGTCTTAGGGATGCTAATTTGAAAGTGAAACTTATCAAATGTTTTATTGGATTCCATGATGTGGAATGTCTCGGTCATGTGGTGGGTGGGACCATCATCAAACCTATTTCAGAAAAGGTGTTGGCCATTGAAGGGGCTAGTCCGCCCATCACCAAGAAGCAGGTAAGATAATTCTTGGGACTTGTGGGGTTTTATAGAGCTTTTATCCCCATTTTTCGCAAATTGCTTGCCATCACTTGGCAAGCCTCGTGATGCCAATCTGTGATCATTAGGGCTGATTTTTCTATATTACCCTCACACTCATGATGTATTCTTATTGTCTTTGACAATGGTGCTAACCTTACATGTCTGTTTTCATTGCACTTACCTTCGGTGTAAGAGATTTCACAGTGCATTCCAAAGTAATCACCAATACAATAACACTCGTAACTATCAAAACCATCTGGCATGCAAGCTCCATTATCTCCACACAGATTTGGATCATCACAAATTGAGCCGGTACCTGTGAACATATAAAAGAATTACATCAGATTTTTGGTACTTTCGTATATGCATCAATAGCATCTAATTAACGTCCATACTGACAATTCAAGTGGGGAATGAGGTATAGATGGTTGGGCCAGGACGCGGGAAAAGCTGTCTGTGGAGTTTGGTAATAACTTCTTCCCACCATTGATAAAGTGTTTATATATTTTTTTTCGTTTTCTTGTCCTTCGGGAATATTGGGTTCTGACAGAAAGGAGAAGACCACTTGAGCCTGTGCTAGGGACGTGAGAATTGTTGTTATTTCCATTAGTTCTGAGGAACACACTCAATAAAACCGAGTCTGCTGTTTTCTAAAATTGTAAGTTCTCTCTATTTCTGAAGGATCCATTTTTCCAGATTATTTAGAGGTCGCAATAGCTGTCGTCGTATCTGTGTTCAGTTCGTAAAACTTCTCCCCGTGCATCGATAAAGTGTTGATATTTTTTCATGTTCTGGTCTTTCGGGAATATTGGGTTCAGATGGAAAGCAGATAGCACTTAAGCTGGTGCTAGTTGTGAGAATTGTAGCACTTTCTATTAGTTCTCGTGAACAGGCTCAATAAATCTGAGTCTGCTGTTTTCTAATATTGTAGGTTCTCTCTATTTCTGAAGGATCCCTTTTTACCAGATTACATGTATTTAGAGTTCGCAACAGTTGTCGTTGTTTCTGTGTGGAGTTGGTAAACTTCTCCCCGCGCATCGATGTAGTGTTAATATGTCCTTTGGGAATATTGGGTTCTGATGGAAAGCAGAATACCGCTTAAGCTGGTGCTAGGGGGGCGTGAGAATTGCTGCACTTTCCATTATTTCTCATGAACAGACTAAATAAAGCCGAGTCTGCTGTTTTCTAATATTGTAGGCCACACTGGTAAATGTATACGTTGCTTTGCCGATATTTACGCAATATTGCCGGTACTTCATAGAGCTGATGTGGAAGGTATTTTCATTTTTGTCAGTGTTAATTCTATATATGCCAAAAGGACTATAGACTTCAATCATTTTTAAGTATCTAGTATGTGCATGGCGATTTATTTAAGCATTTAGGAAAAGATTCGAGAACCGATCGAATACCTATCATCCAGATCGGTACTTGAATCTTTTCTTAAACGCTTACTTAGATCGACATGTGCATGTCGAATACTTAAAAATGATCGAATTCTATAGTTCCTTTGGCATACGGCATGTTTTTCTATATAGTATTAACACCAATAGCTAGCACATCTGGCCTATGAAGAATCGGCAATTAGCATAAATACAAGCAAATCGAAGTATGCATTTACCAGTGTGTAGGTTCTCTTTCTTTCGAGATAATTGTAACTTGATCTGGCGTACTGTATCACGTCGAGTGGATTATGTCATACCATCGGATCACCCGAGACACGTAGCGTCGAGAGTGATCCCATGGTATGGCCACATCCACGAGACGTGATACTGTACGCCAGATCAAGTTACTATTATGATAATATGTTTATTATATGCCTTTTTCTGACATTATTCTGATTTTATAATCTGTTTTGGTCTTAAATCCCGAAAAATTGCGGGAACATTTGCCATAACGTTATGTTTCTTGACGTCACATCATCATGTTTCCGTCTCTGGTTTCATGCTTGAAATTTACTTTATGTTACGTCGCCGCAATAACAGGTAACCGTCGTTAGCCTCGTTTTAAAGGAACGTGATACGGATTCAGAAAACCTCAGTTCGTTGATCCGGCTTTCTGTATCAGATGGCCAGAAAACAGACAGTTTAAACGTTGTATCATTTATAGGTTTATAATAAACACAGTTACTTCACGCAACACCCTTATTAAGTATCAGGCTAAATGTGAACTCTTTGCTTTAGTCAACCCTAGATAGAAAGAAAACTTGCACTTTTAAATTGTTGTAAAAACGATAAGTCAGAATCACATATGTCAAAACATGCATCTTTCTAACACTTTTTAAACAAATTTAAACATAAAGTACAAGTGCTGACGAATAACACAATAAAGAATGACGAATATATACATGCACTAAGTACTGGTTAGTCGCTGAGAAGCCATCTTCGCTAGCAATATACGTGTAATGCACATTAATAGGTGCAAATCGCCTTACACCCATAATACTAACACCCATAAAAATAGAGGGTACTAAGTTTTGCGCGTAAGCAATGGAGTGGCTTAGTACACTTGGCTTGCGAAGCCTAAAATAATCAAAGGGTTTTATCACTTTGAATACTGGAAATTTCTAACTGGTACATTGGCAAAGTGACGACAAAGATAAAGAGCCATACCATGTGGCATGTTGCCAGTGTCTGCACTATTTGCTAAGATAAGTTTGATATCTTGGGGGATTTAAGTACATCTTAGATTGAAATTCTAACATGTGACCCCTTGGTATATACAATGAACCATCACAGGTCCATCGTATCAAACCAGATGGAAGTATACACGAGAAAACAAATGAGCCGTGACACGTGATTTCCAACAATGTGGCATTTTGACAAGTGTAGATTCAGACGATCCTGTGCAGCCTCAGTTCAAGCTTAGAAACTCGAAATCATGTTAAATCAGTAGCTTAACACTCATTTACTATTCAAGCGACTAGTAAAGGCTCTGGTCAGACTGCGCATATGCGCATGCTGATCTGAGGCTTTGCTGGTCGCACATACCACATTGTTAGAAATCTCATGTCGCGACTCAAATGTTAAGGTAGCTTAAACTCGTTACAATTGAAAAAAAGAGAAGACAGACGCCCTGGTGTTCAAGAACGACCAAGAACCGAATAACGTCTTGGTATTAGTGATTTATTAATTGATTTGATTGGGCGAAATAGTGTAGGCCGCTGTGTCAAAATTTGGACTCCCGTGTGCATTTTGGGTAAAAGTGATTGTTATCAATTTTCAACTAGAGAAATATATTCAATTTAAAGAAAATTATGTTTCCAATTCTTTCATGCAGTTTTATTGTCACAGTGACGTCACAAAATGATGTAGCGTATTTCCACATGAATCAAACAGCTTATATCTGCTAGTGCTGTAAACGCCTAAATTAATCGCAATTTTATGTTGTTAATTGCGTTGCAGTGGTTGTAAACGTCCATAGGAGGACCAAAATGAAAATTTATTCAATGTGGACTTCAATTTTACGTCATATTGACGTCGATTTGATGTCAGTATGCAGAAAAAAAACATATTGTGTACAGAAATATAATTCTGGAATGAATGTGTGTGCCTTGCGGTTAAAATCAAATGTTAGCATAATTGTATGTTTCTAGCTATGTTTTATTAAACATGTAAGCTCTCTGACGGTTGTAGTGTTGGTTGTTACAGCATGCTAACTATGTTACCCCTCAATTTTTTAAAGCACAAATAATGAAAACAAGGTTGTTAAGTTAGTACTGGAATATTCAAATTGACAAAACATTCATGTAATCTAAAAGAACATTTTTCCTACAAATATTTGTTTAAGTCATTAGGGCCCATTGTAGTGTCATTTATGTTATATGTAAACTACCGCCCCCCCCCCCCTGTAAAACCATTGCAATGTTTTAAATAGTTTCATTTAATAAGCTTCTCATTTAGCATTCATGTTTTAAATATATGTTCCAAAAGACAATTAATGGGCCATTTTTTAACTGCAAGCAACTTGTTATTTTTTCACAAAAACTTTAAGAGTTATTGACTGTTTAATATGATAACCCTGAAAAGCACGTCAAATTAGATAAGAATATTTTCATTCTAAAAGTGTATATAATGCTCTCTGAAAACCTTTAAACACCCTATATTAGCATTCAATTCAATAGTAAAATGTTGTACCTAACATCGTTTATGGTGTTAATTATCTTTTTCTTATTTGTGTGGCAATATGTAACGTATATAACAGCTTTCAAGACTGTGGATGACTTGCTTAATTCTTTTATATTAAACGTCTAATATGTTGTTTATATCATTGATAAAATACACGGACTTGAAATTAGGTTTTATGTGATTTATGCTCACATTTCTTATCATTATCATCAATGCTTTGTTGATATTTCTGTTAATGGCAATTACTGGCAGTTAAATGACAGTAAAAAACACTAGCAGTGTAAACTCATAAATTGCTTGTTTGCTTTAACATAATGCATTTAAAAGAAAGTAAAATACATAATAGGAATAACATGTCTTTTTATTTGATAAAATCATATTGTTAGTCATTTGAATACATCATTTACGGGTAACGAAGTAACGCTGTACCCGCTATAGAGTTAAATACATTATTCTTTGGCTTATAATCAAAACTCCCCCTCATAGGTAATTTGGCAGCCTATTGGCTAGTGATAGTACTATATTAAGTAGTAATACATTTGAAGTAACATATATAACTGTTTTGTTTAAACGCATACTGGTTGTTTGCTACTTTTTGATAAATACTTTTAAGGCAATCAGCATGTCGATTAGAACTAGAATATAACTTGGTATTTGCACAATAGAATTTGAAATTACAATAGGTTAACTTAGTTAGCATGGCTGTTACAGGTCGGAGAGCTTACATGTGTTATTTTGTATCATATTTAATGTAGTTTCAGAAAGTCATAGTGTACAATATTCCAGCAGTGGGAGAGGATGGTCTATTAGCATATTGTGATCTAAATGCTATTTGAGCTTTCACTATTTTGATACTGACGTCATTTTTTTTTCTTTTACATTTTGAAGTTTAAGAAACCCCTTATAAATTCTGAGTCAGAGTCTATGCTCCAAATACAAGATGTCGCCAGTAATATTACTACAACCGATCAAAAAGTTCATGTTACGCCAGCTGGAATTCCTAGTACTCAATTTTCAAGCCCTAAATAGGGCAAAATTGGGTACATCTTTTTGTGACGTCACAATGACGATAAAACGACAAGAAAAAGTTGGAAACTTCTTTTTTCTTAAATAGGATACATTTTTTTTACAAGAGAATGTATGTTTGACACTTTTACATAAAAAGCACACGGGATTACACAGCGGCCTACACTAAAACTCGAACAGAACTGAAACCGATTTAACCAAAGGGCTATTTTTCACCAAACAGAAAAAGTCATATATATTAAATTTGATGTAATTTAACATATTTTGGGTTTAAGTTTTATTTTATTTTATTTGTACTACATTTATTTATTTGCCTTAATTTAAGAGATCATTGTCCGCCAATGACAGTCACATAATAGTCGGCTGTCCATTTCATGAAAAGAAACATCCGATAGCAAAATAGTGCAGAGCTTGGCATCCATGGGTATTATGTCCCCATATAATTGAGTAGTAAACCGATAGAGGTGGATGCCAAGTCTATAAATGTCCCTGGGTCTCAGAATAAGGTAAAAAGTCAACTGAGCACAAAATAACAAGACAATGAACAACACTCCATTTTATGCCATCTCCTTTATAGACAATCATCCATTACATTCACGGACATAACCCAAAACTGTTGCATTTAATACATGAGCGTATGCCCGTGAAAGATTAAAGGTCATTTAAGTGCAAATTTCACTAAATAAAAGTATGTATTGTTAATGCTAAATTTTTGTCAGCATCATACAAATCTATCATAAAACTGCATGTGGATGATTAAGAAGCAGTGCATAGTGATATTAATAGTGTCACTACAGGACAGGTTAGGTTTTACGGTCATATACTCAAACAAAAAAGAAACGTCCGATTTTTATGGTACTGTATCTTTCGATTCAGTTAAGATTGCGCAACAAAATTTAAACCAAAATGTTCACCAAACGTCGGACACACAAAAATTGGTAATTATTTGATTTTCATCGTCTTATTTTGAAAGGTTATTGAACCTAATATGCACACAGCGTTTTTCCTTATCATCGGGAAGTTAATCAACAAAACGTGACACATTTTACGTTAAAAGGCAGCCAGAAACGTCCGACGATGGAAAAACATCTAAACATCACCCAAGTCAGCTTACTGAACGAGCAAATTGCAGTTCAAACCCTATAATTTACGAAATTAACTGAAATTACCTCCCTTTGAATTAAACTAATAACAGTTAGGAACTGCCAAATCACCTTAACCTAACATCATTTTGAGACCTTTTTTGTTTTAATTTGCTGTGTTTGTTTATGACAACAATTACACAAAAGAGAAAAACAAAAAATATGGCTGGTATCGGGCACCAAAGGCTTACTAAACCTGTATTTTATACCCCACCTCATCCGAGATTTTCCTTTATTTTTTTTGATGCTGATTAGTCTTAATTTATGTTGAAATGCTTGTTATGACAAAAACACACATTTGTTTGATTATGTTGATTATCTAAATGCTGGACCAAAAACGAATTTTCTGAGTGTTTTCATGCACGCTCGTGATCGATGTTTTGTAACGTCAGAGTACATTACAGATTAATGGCTGTGGTCTTAAAAGCAATGCATACAACTAGCACGCATAACATCTTACTAGAGAGTTTACTCAGTGATGTTAAAATGTGCTTAGTGATGTTAAAATGTGCTTAAACGTTTATGGATTATGACGGACACACAAGCTATTGATGTTGTGACTTTTGATTTTAAGGGTACTCGTGTTCGCTGCTTTGTCAGCGGCTCTACTGATTATCAAAAGAATGTCTCTTAGGTGCAAAACGTTTCTAAATGATCAGAGTTGGTAAAAGGAAAAACTTAAATGAAATGCGGTCATACATTTGGAACTGATAGCTATAGACGTCTTTATTGTTTCAGTATATAAGTGTACAATTTTTTTTGTGAAAGGTTGAACCGCACATTTCACACTTCGTAAATTTCACATTATGTGAAGAATTGGTACTAAAACGCCACTTTTGCGAATTGTGAAATTTACGTACGGTCAATTTCGATAATTTTAGGGGTATGAAATATAGGCTCAAATTTTACCTTTTATATTTTTTAATGTGTGAAGAACTGGTAAGATTCTTATCAGGTGTAAAGAATTAGTACAATTTTTTTCACAAATGTGAAGAATCGGTACCAAGTCCTCACACGTGTGAAGAATCGGTACCAAATCCTCACATCTGTAAAAATCGGTATCAAATCGTCACATGTGAAAAATTGTATCAAAACTCACACGCGTGAAAAACTATTACCAAATCCTCACACATGTGAAAATTGGTGCCAAATTATCACAGATGTGAAGAACTGGTACTTAATCGTCACAGATGTCAGTGATAAAACTGTGAAGAATTGGAATCGAATGCAAAATGCAACAGATGGGGGTATTTTATCAATGTGAGGATAACGCATATTATATGAAATTTGACTTTGTGCGCATTTTTCACCAAGTGTGAGATATTGGTACGAAATGTGTGACGTATTGGTACCATTTTTTCAGGTGTTGTGAGGAATTGGTACCAATTCTTCACAGTGTGAATTTTGCGAAGTGTGAAATTTGCGGTTCAACATACCTAACATATCCGTAAAACATCAGCATAAATGAATGAGACGAATGATCGACTTAAACAGCTTAACTGCAGGTAATATAAGTATGCAATTGTGAACTAGCATTAACATGATTAAACTATATAATAAAAATGTGTCAGTAGCATACTAAATTTCGGTCAAGTTAATTAAAGCTGCATAATCTGTAACTTTTGATATTTTCATTTTAAAAATAATGTTTCTATTTTTCAAGAACACAGTAAAAATACTAAAATTCAGGTATACATTTTACCTTTTTCGTAATAATTAACAAATTATTAGTGCCAAAACAACAGCATTTATGTTAAAAATTAACTGTCTAGAATTATTGGAGGGACGCAAATAATTACAAACAAGAGAAAATACACCTGTTTTTATAAGATAATTCACTTTTTCATGCAGTTTTCAACTGTAGAAATTAGATTTATTGTGACAACATAACTTTATTCTACTTTTGCAAATGATTTAAAAAGAAAATATTTTTTTTCGAAAAATGTTCATAGTTACAGAGTATGCAGCTTTAAGAGATAGTCTGCTTCAGAAATTTATTATATTCTAGACGCTATGCAAAATCTTCCATGTGTAGATATGTAAGGTGAGAACAGTTGTCTACTCCTCTCGTTTACTTATGCTCTTAGCAAGCCTATATTTCAAACAACTTGGACCTGGAATAAACTTATGGGAGCAGTCTGATAAGGGTTTATATTGCTTGCTTCCATGGAAAAATCTAGCACTCTCACCTTTCAATTGTGTCACAGGATGTTCATATTGGGCACAAAAAGTAAGTGAGTATAACAAGGAAATTCCTAAATTACACACTGTAGACCAAACCAAAGATGGCCTTTAGTGTTGGGTTCAAGTAACGAGGTTATAAAACTATTTTCGTGCTCAACTCAACTGAGCACGAAATTTCATCTGCTCATAAAAGCTAAAATACCGACAAATGAAGAAGTGTCATGCTTTAAGTCTCTCAGATGTTGTATTATCATACTAATAAATGTTAAAATGACAACAAATATTGGCATTTTTACATTTATGAGCAGGATAAATTTCATGCTCAGCGGAGTTGAACATGAAAAAAGTTTTATAACCTCGGGGCCAGTTCACCAATATTGCTTTGGAGACAAAGGCCGATGTCAAATTTACCATAAGTCTATTATGCCGCACGTATCGAAGGTGTTCATATTTGGCACAATGGGTGCAAATGCCAAGGGGGGGGGGGTACTCTGAAATTTTCATACATACGTAGGCTCGGGCCATTTTCGGGGGTTCCCAATTTTGAATTTCAATATTTTTGGGGGTTTCCAGAAGAATGAATATTTTGGGGGTATGGAGATTTTGGTGTATATTTTTTGGGTCATCGCAACATTGGACTATATTTAGGGGTCATTTCTATGCATTTTATTGTCTTTTCTAAAGGTCAAGGTACGGAATGGGGTATATTTTTGGGGGTTGCTAAATTTTTTAACATTTTTTTGGGGTGCTTGAAATTCCTGATATTTTTTTTTTTGGGGGGGGGGGGTGTGAACGGTAGATGCTGGGCCCGAGCCTACGTATGAAGAAAAACTGAGAGTACTCCCGCCCCTGGGTGCAACTGCTGCTTGGATAATGGAATCAAAAGTCAAAATTGAAGTATATCTAAAATCTGTATTGCATCTGGTAACGCGCGCGAACTTCTGTTTTAAGTTTTTACCTAAGGTGTTTTAAAATATTTGATTAACGAAGGTTTTCAGATCACCAATATGACTTTGGAGTCAAATGCCTTACTGGCCATAACAAGAACTTCCCTTGTCCCAGTGTGTTTGTTTGTCATCTGTGGTGTGTATATTACAATTAAGGTTTCGGATCTCCTCTATGTTTTTGTGGTCAAAGGTTAGGGTCGCCTGATATTGTTCCATGTCACTGTCTTTAGGTCGTGGTCTTTATAGTCGCTCTGGGCTTTGTCCCACAAAGTCTGTAGTCAGTAGTCTTGTACTTAACTGTCTTACTGGACAATCCATCAATGTCTTCCATAATATCACTAAATTATATACAACGCAAGTGATTGTGTATGTGCATGTGTAATTAAGATTATGCTGTGTGATGCTGGTTATAAGTCTGTCGTATTTGTTGAAATTCGGCCGCCGAAACCGAAAAAAAATCCAATTCGTGCATGTTTTCGGTTCTGCGTTCGGTTTCGATTTCGGCATATCACAGTATGTAAACTGAAATAAACATCCTGTACCCGTTCCTCCTAGCTCTCGCCTTCTACATTATGAATTACAGCACTCGTGCGTAACCAGTTGTTTGAAATCGTGATGTGAGAGTTGTTGGTACAGCTGTAATTGCGAGGGCCCACCTATTAAAACTCATTTTTCCATAGATCTTTAGTAACTGTTACAGTTACAACCATGTAATCATGTACACATGTGATTGCCAACTCCACAAAACCATGCAAACTGGCATTTAAGCTCGTTTTCGACAAAGAACGGCTCTGATTGTGAGCAAGTCGTTTTTTAACAAAGCAAAATGCAAAGGAGGAAACCGTTAAAATCATGGAATAAAACGGACTAAAATAGATAAAATGGCTTTTCATACCTTGTTTGAATGTGTATTGTCCGTATCGCTAACAACATAAATCGAAACGTGTACATGCACCTAAATACACGCATTTTTCCGACTACTGGTTACGCACGAGTGCTGTTATTCATGTTTATAAGGCGAGAGCTAAGAGGAATGGTACAGGGTGTTTATTTCAGTTTACATTCTGTGATATATCACCGTATAGCATCGTACACCGGAAATAGCGATTAGTGAAGTGAGGAAATTTCAACACGTTGATGTGCAAGGTGAGTGTTTTATTTATCCAGTTTTCTCATTGAATCATGTGGAATTTCATTGCAGGCACATTTTTCTGTCGTTGCTGACAAATCGATGTATATTACTTACTATGACGGTCTGAGCTAATCTCGCGGTAACTAAGCTATACTCAACAAAAAAAGTTAAGGAAATCTCAGAAGACCATGCAACTTAAGAACACCAAAGCAAACAATTATTCAATTTTTATTTATTTGTTTAGATACATGTCATCGGTTGAGAAAAATGTTTAATTTAGTTTGCTAGCACCAATACCTTTGTTGTGGCACAGTGACAAGTAACCCAGGGGTCAAAGTCATTTTTCGCAAAAAATGACTAAAGAGTATTCCCTCATAACCACATGAAAAACATGTAAGTTTTCAAAACTTGAAATGCATTTCCTTTGAATGTCACATGAAATTAACTTGATAGCCTTAAACTCCACATTTCGAAGATGAGAATGCCTTCATCAGTAACGAGTGTGTCCCCAGTCACCGGTCTGCATGCTATGAATACTGGTGATTTGGTGCTGAGGGATCAGCATCAATATCTCATGCAACACTGCATCGAAAAGTTGGGGGATTCTTGGTGCCATTATTATGTGTTGGACCCTCTGTCCAGAATTGTCATAGACATGTTTAAATTTTAGACATGTCTGATGAGCGACCTGACCAGTCAATGCGCACAACATTGTTTTTGCTGATTCTAGTGAGGTGTGTTCTGGCATTGTCATCCTAGGCCTGGTACTGTCACTGGTTTTCGCACAAAAAGCAGGACAACAGACCTCAACACCTCATCCATGTACACTGGACTGATCAAGTGTCCCTCTATAAGCACCTGATCTGTCGTCCTAGGTTTTAAACATCTCCATCTCCCGAGGGACCTGGCGAACGTAAATGTATAAAAACCTATGTTTGCTCTGTAAATTGAATTTTTGCGAAAAATGGAGTGAAGACCAGTCAACTTTGAAATGAATTTACTAAGCTGCTATGGGCGCTACAGACCCAGATAAAGCGTCATTATAAAGAAAAATAGTCACATTATACTACTGTGAAATTTAAATGCCTTTAAATGTTTTAGACCTTTTGTCATAGACCCTCAAACACAATTTCCTTAACTTTTTTTGTTGAGTATATTTGGCTTAAGACAAGATTGGCCATGCTTGAAAAGTACTTCTAAATTCATTATTTTCCTTCATCAATATCTAACTGACCCTTACGAGCAAAACTAGTATGATTCCGATCACTCAGATTAATTGTATCTTGTTGAAAACATGTTGACCCTACCGTCGCCATTTTGGTTCAGAGGTCAATGTGATCTCCGTTAGCTTGCTAATTTTGGCGGGAAATTTGTCACGTGACCATACGGCAGCAAAACAAATGTCCGCCATTTTGGAATAATCTATTATTGGCCTAATGATGACACTTGGACACATGATGGATCTTCCTTCTTTCCGAAAATTTGATTTTAATGGGTGGGGTATGAGTTTGTTAAGGATTTTTGCCAGGAAATGCATGTCATGATTTTATCATGAAATTAGGTCAGTCATGAAACTCAACTTTCGCTTTCCGAAATAGGCCATTATTCATGAAAATTTGATAGAAAGTAGGTGGCGCTGCAATATACAATAACAGAGAACGAGACTAACGCGAGAACAAATTTAACGCGTAAACCGCTTCAGGCAGTACAACAAATGGTCAGCAAAAATCTATGGCAGCTACGAATAACAGAACTGTTCCCTAAATCACTGATGGTTTTCTATTGTTTGTCACGAAAATACATGTTTTAAAGGCTATTGAAGTAAAATATTAATACGAAATAAATATGGAACCATGATAAATACCCCCAGAAAATCATAGAAAGCCACTAAAATACCCCAAGCTTACTTTTAAAGCTACGTTTGACGATTGTATCATCTGTTTTCGTCATTTAGTGTACGGTTTATCAGAGGGAAATGTACATTTTAAAGCAAAAACTCCTGCTTGTAGTGTACGGTCGATAACCAGGCAAAATCATTGTGACAATGTTGTCTAGTGCTATAATTTGAAGAGATCTATGTAAACAGACAAATTACTGTCTGTCAAACGTATCACAATGCCCCGCCCATTAATAATAATAAGTCATTGTGATGTCTTCTTTGTTACAATTTCTATATTGCAATATTACTGTGGCCCATCACACGTACGCACAGACACACATACCATAAATAAACTGATTGTAGCTCGTTTCTGCATCATGATGCATTTAGTATTTATATAGCTTGGTATTTTTATGAAATGAGCCAATTCATGAGTCTGCACGTCTGCAGAAAATCGTCAGAGTCTTTACTGCTCACATACATATGGAAAGAATAAAGATGAAGATGCATGCCTAGATATAGAGTTATAGCACCATTAGGTGGTTTTATATTTAAAAACAGTATAGACCTTGAAATTTGATTACCACCATTCACCTGTAGAATTTTTATAGATCATATGTACCTTGTCACTAGAAATCCGGCTTTGTTACACGCAAGCAACAAAGGCGCAGATCAGCCTGCCCAACAGCAGTCTTATCAGATCAACACCTTTGTTTCTAGAAAGTGTAACTGAAAACAAAAATCAGAAATACCGTCAGAGTTTCAAACAGTTTGGATCTGGTGGGCCAGATCTGAACTGTCTGCTAATGTTATCCGCGGACAAAAAAAATGATAGAGTTGGAGGCCCCCTCCCCTGACGAAAAATCATACATCCGCGCATAGACAGCTTGCACTTATCCAGTCAGGGAGATCCAAGCCCACTAACAGTTGTTGTGTTTGTGTTTAACGAAATTCCCATTCAAATTGGGAGAGATTAACTTAAGTCTCTTAGCTATAATCTGGCCATTTCATATATAAACCGAAACCGAACCAAAACCGAATCAAAAAATTAAAATGCCTTAACACCTATGAGTGCTTTCACATATACGCCGAAACCAAAACCGAACCGAAACCGAACGCCGAACCGAAAACGTGCACGAATTTGATTTTATTTTTTCGGTTTCCATGACCGAATTTTAGCAAATACGACAGGTAATTTAATCAAATCTGCACATATAAAGCCATGTGGGCTGTTTATAACTAAGTAATCATGAAATCATTGATAGATTGTCAAGCGAGTCAATTGTGAGATATTTTTACAAGCACGATACTACAGACTACAGACTTTTGTGGGGGAAAAACCAGAGCGACTATAATGACCACAAATTTAAGGCACAGACATGGAACAATTTTTATTATAAAGGTATTTCTGCTATCTGAGAGGGAAATTAGTCCAAATATACAGGCATTTTCTCATATTTCGTCCTCAGATTCGGTTCATATGTGAAAGGTCTGGCGAAAACAAAACGATGCAATTCGTTTGCCGTTACGGTTTTGGTTCGGTTTCGGTGTATATGTGAAACGGCCCTTATTTTGCTATATTTAATACACTGATGTGTCAACAGACTGCTATAGACCGAACACCAGGGGCGTTTTTTTCCTCCTTAATATTGATGGAACCAAATGGAATTGGGAAGTAAAAATTCGTTGGCAAGTACTTATGACAATGTAGAAGCCACATTTAAGCGAATATTGATCTTTATTAGAAAGACATTTGATAAAGTAAACAGATTTCAGAGAAACGAATCAAGAGTCGTTTCAAATACCAGTGATTGAGCAGGTCATTTTGACAATAATAGTGCTGACCAAGTATTCATGGCTATTTCTCATAGCCACCGATATACACCAATGTCTCAACTATGTCATGGATTTAACCTCTAAAACCCAATCTTATAAAATATGAAAAATAATAGAAGAAACAATGAGCTTGTTACTCAGCGTGTTGTGATTTCCTCGCTTCACTTTTCAATGTATCCAGTGTAAGATGCTATATACGGTGTATATGTTAAAGCACTCATAGGTTTTATTGCATTCTATTTTTTGTTCGGTTTTGGTTAGGTTTCTGTATATGTGACATTGCCTTTAGCTTCAAATATATTTTAAATCTTTCTCGATCTCTTCTTTCATTTTATGATGAAGCATGTTCATATATAATACCATTAATGCGTATGGTGTGAAGCCTGACCAGTTAACTCATATAAGCATAGCATCATTTTTGTGGGACATTGGCAAACAGTGCAAAACCAGATCAGACACCGCAAAGCGTGGCGTCTGGTCACGTTCTCCACTGTTTGCTTACAGAAGTTTCTTTTAAAACTTGAATAAAAATGAAAAATACCGCCCAACAATCCTAAAATTGGAAATGGACACGTCCAATTGATAAGGATAAGAAATACATTTGGCATAAATGGATTAAAGCTCAGATGAGCATGTGTATATGCTCAGTCACGTCAAATCATTCCTGCTTGAAAACAAAATTGAGCTGCGCCATGAGATTTCTAACAATGTGGTATGTGCGACCAGCAAACCTCAGATCAGCCTGCGCATAGGCGCAGTCTGATCAGTGTCATTGCTAGTCCCTTGAATATTCTATGAGCGTTAAGCTACTGACCGAACATCATTTGGAGTTTCTAAGCTAAAAATAAGGCTGAACAGGCTTGTCTGAGTCTACACTTGTCAAAACGACACATTGTTGGAAATCACATGTCACAGCTTCAATCATAGAACCAGGCTGACTGTATAACGTTGGCTTTTGTTAATCATACGTTTCAAATTTTGATGGTACGAAAACTTACACTTCTAAACTGGCTATGTGAAAAATAAGCTAGAATTGTATGACGTCAAAACATGCATCTTTCTACTAAGGTCCCATCAATACATTTAAAACAAATTTAAACATAAATTATGCTGACATAGGTCCAGATATGGAAACTTTTTGTGCATAAAATTCTTATAATTTTCACATTTATAAGTTGCGAGTACAAACCCTCTCTTTGTTTTGGGTACTCAAAATAACCGTCTGATCGAGACCCTTCTTTTGAGAACCCAGAACATATGCTTTGGTTGAGAAAAAACAAAGTTATCTTTTAAATACGCATTTATCTTGAGGCCTGGTCGTTCAAAAAATGATATAAAATATACTAGAACGATGGAGAATAGAATAAGATTGCTTGTGTTCTTTAAAAATAACAGAGAAAGAGAGAGAGAGAGAGAGAGAGAGAGACAAGAGACAGAGACAGACAGAGAAAAAGAAAGAAAGAAAGAGTAAACTATCTGCTGAGTATAGGATATTGGTGCCTTAACTCTACTGCTACCACCCAGGGCCCGGAATTACAATGCCTCCTTAAAGTTAAGCGAGACCTAATTTAAGTATTGATATTTCAACATGCTATATTAAATGCTAAGTAAGTTGCCTTGATCGATAAGGTACTTGTGGTCAAAGATATCATTGCGATCTTCAGAAAAAATGAAACTACTTTGATTTTAATCGGTTTTAAAGGTTATTTTTCGCATCCTGAAAAATCAATAGTTAACTTAAGTATTACATAACTTTAAGGAGGCATTGTAATTCTGGGCCCTGGTAAGCACAATAGCCATATTTGCATTTCCAGATAAAAAAAGAGATAAAAGACTCCAAGATAAATTCGTTGATTTTCCCTTGCCAGAACCAGAGGGTAGCTTCAGAGAAAAGTGTAAACCACAAAATATCATTTCTGCCCACCAAGCCCCAATCCACCCTGGGCATCGCAGCACTCATTTGTCAAAACTAAAGCATGTCTGATACGTCAAACGCCCTTCGTTTTAGGGTCAACATGATAAGTTGGAATAAAGACTAAGCTGTGACTGAACAATTCTAATATGTGAACATTAACCAAGTTCCTAAACTCAGGCATATGAGTTCGGTCATTAAATTTGCTTGAATGTTGTTTTTTACCCTTCATTCCTTCAAATTTGATACGAAATTAACCACATTTTAATTTCATCGAATGGGTCAAATATATGTGTAAGATAAATGTTCGATTGCATGTGGTTCTTCCCCCGGTTCTTCAATACACCACACACACCCTTTTAATGTGATATTCAGCATGACAACTTTCTAATAAAAGTTAGTTTTATCGTTAGAGGTCCCTACCAAGGGATCAGGTGGTGTGTGAAAGCAATTCTCTTTGTATGTTGTTTTGCTGTTCATTCTCTTTAATTTGACATGCAAAATGACCACTTCTGAAAAAAGATATTTTGGCTCTTACCCTATCTCCTGAGACCACCCAAGGGTTCTAAACAAGTATTCAACCTAAAAACCATATCAAACTAAATTCATATCAGTTTTCTAGCAGAATTATGATATTTCTCTCAGTCTTTAACAGCGACACTTGTCTTTTTGTACAGTGGAGACATAATCCATATAGATATTTCGACTTCTGTGGGAGGCGAACCCACGAATGCGGCGTGCGCACCTAGCACTGCAACGTCTGACGTCCTTAACCATTACACCATCGAGGCATCCCCAAAAAAGGATGCTCAAATAGCGTATATAACGGCGCTTTTTTGGGGATGCCTCTATGGTGTAATGGTTAAGGACGTCAGACGTTGCAGTGCTAGGCCCGCACGCCGCATTCGTGGGTTCGCCTCCCACATAAGTCGAAATATCTATATGGATTATGTCTCCACTGTACAAAAAGACAAGTGTCGCTGTTACAGACTGAGAGAAATATCATAATTCTGCTAGAAAACTAGAATACATTACAGAACCCCTATACGGAGTGTACTGCAGCGTCTGGCGCCGTTATATACGCTATTTGAGCATCCTTTTTTGGGGATGCCTCGATGGTGTAATGGTTAAGGACGTCAGACGTTGCAGTGCTATGCGCGCACGCCGCATTCGTGGGTTCGTCTCCCACCGAAGTCGAAATAAATTCATATCGTTTGTTCAATATTACCTATAACAAATTAAAATCTGATTAAGTTATTACAAATTCTAAATGTTTGACTTTTTACCACAGCAAAGAAGTCATTGGTGTTGAATAAATCTCTTGAGTCATATGACACTATATAAAAGTTGTCTCATGTCACAAAAATAGCTTTTGCACCATAAACTGTGTATGCATACTAAGTCATGGTAGGGTGATATTGAGTCGATTCTAACGAAATTTATATGAAACTCTACCTCGAGGTTTGCGAATAACAAAAACGCCTATCAGCCTGTGCATCCGTGCAGTCTGAACAGTGTCTTTGCTATTTGCTCTTTAGAAAGTATCATAACTAAACCTAGTACAAGCGAAATTTCAATATTCTAGCTAGTCTTTGTAGCTGAACAGGCTGGTTTGGGCATGACTTGGTCAGATCTCCCATAGACATGTTTTCTCGCGCCGAGATCCATCGTGTTTATGTACCTACCATCATTAGGGGTTTCACAATTATAGCCAGTGTAGTTAGGGTCACAATCACATGTGTAACCAATTGTCGCATCTGGGAAACAGATGCCGCTATGCATACAGGGGTTTGATTCACAACCAGAGCCAGTACCTGCAAATGAATAAAAGAGTCAGCATATATAATAAGATATTGTAAATAGTCGCATATGCACATTTATTTAAATGTATCCAGTGGATCTAGATGTCTTTACTTTGATTTGATATTCATCTGCATCCATGTTTTATGTATGTAAGCAGCTAAGGCTCTTTAACGCTGACTCGCCTGAGCATTCGCTGTTCGTCTTGTATTGAGTACCAAAATTCCATGCACCTGGTCAAAAGTCAGAAAACAAATGAGCAGTTAATAGATGTTAGAGCTTATAGCACATGTAACCTGTGCCTGACCAGTTAACTCATATAAGCATAGCATCCTTTTTGTGGGACATTGGCAAACAGTGCAAAACCAGATCAGACACCGTAAAGCGTGGCGTCTTGTCAGGTTCCCCACTGTTTGCTTACAGAAGTTTCTTTTAAAACTTGAATAAAAATGAAAAATACAGCCCAACAATCCTAAAATTGGAAATGGACACGTCCAATTGATAAGGATAAGAAATACATTTGGCATAAATGGATTAAAGCTCAGATGAGCATGTGTATATGCTCAGTCACGTCAAATCATTCCTGCTTGAAAACAAAATTGAGCTGCGCCATGAGATTTCTAACAATGTGGTATGTGCGACCAGCAAACCTCAGATCAGCCTGCGCATAGGCGCAGTCTGATCAGTGTCATTGCTAGTCCCTTGAATATTCTATGAGCGTTAAGCTACTGACCGAACGTCATTTGGAGTTTCTAAGCTAAAAATAAGGCTGAACAGGCTTGTCTGAGTCTACACTTGTCAAAACGACACATTGTTGGAAATCACATGTCACAGCTTCAATCATAGAACCAGGCTGACTGTATAACGTTGGCTTTTGTTAATCATACGTTTCAAATTTTGATGGTACGAAAACTTACACTTCTAAACTGGCTATGTGAAAAATAAGCTAGAATTGTATGACGTCAAAACATGCATCTTTCTACTAAGGTCCCATCAATACATTTAAAACAAATTTAAACATAAATTATGCTGACATAGGTCCAGATATGGAAACTTTTTGTGCATAAAATTCTTATAATTTTCACATTTATAAGTTGCGAGTACAAACCCTCTCTTTGTTTTGGGTACTCAAAATAACCGTCTGATCGAGACCCTTCTTTTGAGAACCCAGAACATATGCTTTGGTTGAGAAAAAACAAAGTTATCTTTTAAATACGCATTTATCTTGAGGCCTGGTCGTTCAAAAAATGATATAAAATATACTAGAACGATGGAGAATAGAATAAGATTGCTTGTGTTCTTTAAAAATAACAGAGAAAGAGAGAGAGAGAGAGAGAGAGAGAGAGAGACAAGAGACAGAGACAGACAGAGAAAAAGAAAGAAAGAAAGAGTAAACTATCTGCTGAGTATAGGATATTGGTGCTTTAACTCTACTGCTACCACCCAGGGCCCGGAATTACAATGCCTCCTTAAAGTTAAGCAAGACCTAATTTAAGTATTGATATTTCAACATGCTATATTAAATGCTAAGTAAGTTGCCTTGATCGATAAGGTACTTGTGGTCAAAGATATCATTGCGATCTTCAGAAAAAATGAAACTACTTTGATTTTAATCGGTTTTAAAGGTTATTTTTCGCATCCTGAAAAATCAATAGTTAACTTAAGTATTACATAACTTTAAGGAGGCATTGTAATTCTGGGCCCTGGTAAGCACAATAGCCATATTTGCATTTCCAGATAAAAAAAAGAGATAAAAGACTCCAAGATAAATTCGTTGATTTTCCCTTGCCAGAACCAGAGGGTAGCTTTAGAGAAAAGTGTAAACCACAAAATATCATTTCTGCCCACCAAGCCCCAATCCACCCTGGGCATCGCAGCACTCATTTGTCAAAACTAAAGCATGTCTGATACGTCAAACGCCCTTCGTTTTAGGGTCAATATGATAAGTTGGAATAAAGACTAAGCTGTGACTGAACAATTCTAATATGTGAACATTAACCAAGTTCCTAAACTCAGGCATATGAGTTCGGTCATTAAATTTGCTTGAATGTTGTTTTTTACCCTTCATTCCTTCAAATTTGATACGAAATTAACCACATTTTAATTTCATCGAATGGGTCAAATATATGTGTAAGATAAATGTTCGATTGCATGTGGTTCTTCCCCCGGTTCTTCAATACACCACACACACTCTTTTAATGTGATATTCAGCATGACAACTTTCTAATAAAAGTTAGTTTTATCGTTAGAGGTCCCTACCAAGGGATCAGGTGGTGTGTGAAAGCAATTCTCTTTGTATGTTGTTTTGCTGTTCATTCTCTTTAATTTGACATGCAAAATGACCACTTCTGAAAAAAGATATTTTGGCTCTTACCCAATCTCCTGAGACCACCCAAGGGTTCTAAACAAGTATTCAACCTAAAAATCATATCAAACTAAATTCATATCAGTTTTCTAGCAGAATTATGATATTTCTCTCAGTCTTTAACAGCGACACTTGTCTTTTTGTACAGTGGAGACATAATCCATATAGATATTTCGACTTCTGTGGGAGGCGAACCCACGAATGCGGCGTGCGCACCTAGCACTGCAACGTCTGACGTCCTTAACCATTACACCATCGCGGCATCCCCAAAAAAGGATGCTCAAATAGCGTATATAACGGCGCTTTTTTGGGGATGCCTCTATGGTGTAATGGTTAAGGACGTCAGACGTTGCAGTGCTAGGCCCGCACGCCGCATTCGTGGGTTCGCCTCCCACATAAGTCGAAATATCTATATGGATTATGTCTCCACTGTACAAAAAGACAAGTGTCGCTGTTACAGACTGAGAGAAATATCATAATTCTGCTAGAAAACTAGAATACATTACAGAACCCCTATACGGAGTGTACTGCAGCGTCTGGCGCCGTTATATACGCTATTTGAGCATCCTTTTTTGGGGATGCCTCGATGCTGTAATGGTTAAGGACGTCAGACGTTGCAGTGCTATGCGCGCACGCCGCATTCGTGGGTTCGTCTCCCACCGAAGTCGAAATAAATTCATATCGTTTGTTCAATATTACCTATAACAAATTAAAATCTGATTAAGTTATTACAAATTCTAAATGTTTGACTTTTTACCACAGCAAAGAAGTCATTGGTGTTGAATAAATCTCTTGAGTCATATGACACTATATAAAAGTTGTCTCATGTCACAAAAATAGCTTTTGCACCATAAACTGTGTATGCATACTAAGTCATGGTAGGGTGATATTGAGTCGATTCTAACGAAATTTATATGAAACTCTACCTCGAGGTTTGCGAATAACAAAAACGCCTATCAGCCTGTGCATCCGTGCAGTCTGAACAGTGTCTTTGCTATTTGCTCTTTAGAAAGTATCATAACTAAACCTAGTACAAGCGAAATTTCAATATTCTAGCTAGTCTTTGTAGCTGAACAGGCTGGTTTGGGCATGACTTGGTCAGATCTCCCATAGACATGTTTTCTCGCGCCGAGATCCATCGTGTTTATGTACCTACCATCATTAGGGGTTTCACAATTATAGCCAGTGTAGTTAGGGTCACAATCACATGTGTAACCAATTGTCGCATCTGGGAAACAGATGCCGCTATGCATACAGGGGTTTGATTCACAACCAGAGCCAGTACCTGCAAATGAATAAAAGAGTCAGCATATATAATAAGATATTGTAAATAGTCGCATATGCACATTTATTTAAATGTATCCAGTGGATCTAGATGTCTTTACTTTGATTTGATATTCATCTGCATCCATGTTTTATGTATGTAAGCAGCTAAGGCTCTTTAACGCTGACTCGCCTGAGCATTCGCTGTTCGTCTTGTATTGAGTACCAAAATTCCATGCACCTGGTCAAAAGTCAGAAAACAAATGAGCAGTTAATAGATGTTAGAGCTTATAGCACATGTAACCTGTGCCTGACCAGTTAACTCATATAAGCATAGCATCCTTTTTGTGGGACATTGGCAAACAGTGCAAAACCAGATCAGACACCGTAAAGCGTGGCGTCTTGTCAGGTTCCCCACTGTTTGCTTACAGAAGTTTCTTTTAAAACTTGAATAAAAATGAAAAATACAGCCCAACAATCCTAAAATTGGAAATGGACACGTCCAATTGATAAGGATAAGAAATACATTTGGCATAAATGGATTAAAGCTCAGATGAGCATGTGTATATGCTCAGTCACGTCAAATCATTCCTGCTTGAAAACAAAATTGAGCTGCGCCATGAGATTTCTAACAATGTGGTATGTGCGACCAGCAAACCTCAGATCAGCCTGCGCATAGGCGCAGTCTGATCAGTGTCATTGCTAGTCCCTTGAATATTCTATGAGCGTTAAGCTACTGACCGAACGTCATTTGGAGTTTCTAAGCTAAAAATAAGGCTGAACAGGCTTGTCTGAGTCTACACTTGTCAAAACGACACATTGTTGGAAATCACATGTCACAGCTTCAATCATAGAACCAGGCTGACTGTATAACGTTGGCTTTTGTTAATCATACGTTTCAAATTTTGATGGTACGAAAACTTACACTTCTAAACTGGCTATGTGAAAAATAAGCTAGAATTGTATGACGTCAAAACATGCATCTTTCTACTAAGGTCCCATCAATACATTTAAAACAAATTTAAACATAAATTATGCTGACATAGGTCCAGATATGGAAACTTTTTGTGCATAAAATTCTTATAATTTTCACATTTATAAGTTGCGAGTACAAACCCTCTCTTTGTTTTGGGTACTCAAAATAACCGTCTGATCGAGACCCTTCTTTTGAGAACCCAGAACATATGCTTTGGTTGAGAAAAAACAAAGTTATCTTTTAAATACGCATTTATCTTGAGGCCTGGTCGTTCAAAAAATGATATAAAATATACTAGAACGATGGAGAATAGAATAAGATTGCTTGTGTTCTTTAAAAATAACAGAGAAAGAGAGAGAGAGAGAGAGAGAGAGAGAGAGAGAGAGAGACAAGAGACAGAGACAGACAGAGAAAAAGAAAGAAAGAAAGAGTAAACTATCTGCTGAGTATAGGATATTGGTGCTTTAACTCTACTGCTACCACCCAGGGCCCGGAATTACAATGCCTCCTTAAAGTTAAGCAAGACCTAATTTAAGTATTGATATTTCAACATGCTATATTAAATGCTAAGTAAGTTGCCTTGATCGATAAGGTACTTGTGGTCAAAGATATCATTGCGATCTTCAGAAAAAATGAAACTACTTTGATTTTAATCGGTTTTAAAGGTTATTTTTCGCATCCTGAAAAATCAATAGTTAACTTAAGTATTACATAACTTTAAGGAGGCATTGTAATTCTGGGCCCTGGTAAGCACAATAGCCATATTTGCATTTCCAGATAAAAAAAAGAGATAAAAGACTCCAAGATAAATTCGTTGATTTTCCCTTGCCAGAACCAGAGGGTAGCTTTAGAGAAAAGTGTAAACCACAAAATATCATTTCTGCCCACCAAGCCCCAATCCACCCTGGGCATCGCAGCACTCATTTGTCAAAACTAAAGCATGTCTGATACGTCAAACGCCCTTCGTTTTAGGGTCAATATGATAAGTTGGAATAAAGACTAAGCTGTGACTGAACAATTCTAATATGTGAACATTAACCAAGTTCCTAAACTCAGGCATATGAGTTCGGTCATTAAATTTGCTTGAATGTTGTTTTTTACCCTTCATTCCTTCAAATTTGATACGAAATTAACCACATTTTAATTTCATCGAATGGGTCAAATATATGTGTAAGATAAATGTTCGATTGCATGTGGTTCTTCCCCCGGTTCTTCAATACACCACACACACTCTTTTAATGTGATATTCAGCATGACAACTTTCTAATAAAAGTTAGTTTTATCGTTAGAGGTCCCTACCAAGGGATCAGGTGGTGTGTGAAAGCAATTCTCTTTGTATGTTGTTTTGCTGTTCATTCTCTTTAATTTGACATGCAAAATGACCACTTCTGAAAAAAGATATTTTGGCTCTTACCCAATCTCCTGAGACCACCCAAGGGTTCTAAACAAGTATTCAACCTAAAAATCATATCAAACTAAATTCATATCAGTTTTCTAGCAGAATTATGATATTTCTCTCAGTCTTTAACAGCGACACTTGTCTTTTTGTACAGTGGAGACATAATCCATATAGATATTTCGACTTCTGTGGGAGGCGAACCCACGAATGCGGCGTGCGCACCTAGCACTGCAACGTCTGACGTCCTTAACCATTACACCATCGCGGCATCCCCAAAAAAGGATGCTCAAATAGCGTATATAACGGCGCTTTTTTGGGGATGCCTCTATGGTGTAATGGTTAAGGACGTCAGACGTTGCAGTGCTAGGCCCGCACGCCGCATTCGTGGGTTCGCCTCCCACATAAGTCGAAATATCTATATGGATTATGTCTCCACTGTACAAAAAGACAAGTGTCGCTGTTACAGACTGAGAGAAATATCATAATTCTGCTAGAAAACTAGAATACATTACAGAACCCCTATACGGAGTGTACTGCAGCGTCTGGCGCCGTTATATACGCTATTTGAGCATCCTTTTTTGGGGATGCCTCGATGCTGTAATGGTTAAGGACGTCAGACGTTGCAGTGCTATGCGCGCACGCCGCATTCGTGGGTTCGTCTCCCACCGAAGTCGAAATAAATTCATATCGTTTGTTCAATATTACCTATAACAAATTAAAATCTGATTAAGTTATTACAAATTCTAAATGTTTGACTTTTTACCACAGCAAAGAAGTCATTGGTGTTGAATAAATCTCTTGAGTCATATGACACTATATAAAAGTTGTCTCATGTCACAAAAATAGCTTTTGCACCATAAACTGTGTATGCATACTAAGTCATGGTAGGGTGATATTGAGTCGATTCTAACGAAATTTATATGAAACTCTACCTCGAGGTTTGCGAATAACAAAAACGCCTATCAGCCTGTGCATCCGTGCAGTCTGAACAGTGTCTTTGCTATTTGCTCTTTAGAAAGTATCATAACTAAACCTAGTACAAGCGAAATTTCAATATTCTAGCTAGTCTTTGTAGCTGAACAGGCTGGTTTGGGCATGACTTGGTCAGATCTCCCATAGACATGTTTTCTCGCGCCGAGATCCATCGTGTTTATGTACCTACCATCATTAGGGGTTTCACAATTATAGCCAGTGTAGTTAGGGTCACAATCACATGTGTAACCAATTGTCGCATCTGGGAAACAGATGCCGCTATGCATACAGGGGTTTGATTCACAACCAGAGCCAGTACCTGCAAATGAATAAAAGAGTCAGCATATATAATAAGATATTGTAAATAGTCGCATATGCACATTTATTTAAATGTATCCAGTGGATCTAGATGTCTTTACTTTGATTTGATATTCATCTGCATCCATGTTTTATGTATGTAAGCAGCTAAGGCTCTTTAACGCTGACTCGCCTGAGCATTCGCTGTTCGTCTTGTATTGAGTACCAAAATTCCATGCACCTGGTCAAAAGTCAGAAAACAAATGAGCAGTTAATAGATGTTAGAGCTTATAGCACATGTAACCTGTGCCTGACCAGTTAACTCATATAAGCATAGCATCCTTTTTGTGGGACATTGGCAAACAGTGCAAAACCAGATCAGACACCGTAAAGCGTGGCGTCTTGTCAGGTTCCCCACTGTTTGCTTACAGAAGTTTCTTTTAAAACTTGAATAAAAATGAAAAATACAGCCCAACAATCCTAAAATTGGAAATGGACACGTCCAATTGATAAGGATAAGAAATACATTTGGCATAAATGGATTAAAGCTCAGATGAGCATGTGTATATGCTCAGTCACGTCAAATCATTCCTGCTTGAAAACAAAATTGAGCTGCGCCATGAGATTTCTAACAATGTGGTATGTGCGACCAGCAAACCTCAGATCAGCCTGCGCATAGGCGCAGTCTGATCAGTGTCATTGCTAGTCCCTTGAATATTCTATGAGCGTTAAGCTACTGACCGAACGTCATTTGGAGTTTCTAAGCTAAAAATAAGGCTGAACAGGCTTGTCTGAGTCTACACTTGTCAAAACACCACATTGTTGGAAATCACATGTCACAGCTCCAATCAAAGAACTAGGCTGACTTTTGTTAATCATACGTATCAAATTTTGATGGTACGAAACTTACACTTCTAAACTCGCTGAGTAAATGATAAGCTAGAATTGTATGACGTCAAAACATGCATCTTTCTACTAAGGTCCCATCAATACATTTAAAACAAATTTAAACATAAATTATGCTGACATAGGTCCAGATATGGAAACTTGGTAATTCTCGACTTCTCAAAGACCTTTGAAACTGTACGATCCAAGATGCTCTTTTAGAAGATGAGACAGTATGAGGTAGACGGCAGTATAAATCCATATGACTGACAGATGAAGGTTGTGAAAAATCTGGAGTGGTCAGCAAGAATTCACTGGAGGGTTTAAAGACATTGATAAGAACGAATAAGTTCAAAGACCGGCAGCTAGTTTCATCACACGAAGAAGGAAAAGCCAGTAGACTAGTGTCATTTGATAAAGCGACCGATGGGACAGGAGCTAGCTTTGCCTTGTCAAATCGTCTTGTCCTCAGTGTATAATAAACGCCAAATTTTAAAAGTCCCAAAAAATTTTCAGGCTAAGTGCAAATATTTGGGGCTAGATAGAAATGACTGGTCGCGTCAGCTGTTTTTTTTTTTTTTTTTTTTTTTTTTTAGAGATGCTTCTGCTAACCGTCTATGGGTATAAGGGTTGTATTAACTTTTTAACAAGGGCTCAGCCAGAATACAATGATATCACTGGCATTTGAGTCCCAAACCTCAATTGGGCCTCGTCGCGAGAAAACCTGTCTTCGGGGGTTTGCGAACAACACAGGCGCAGACCAGCCTGCGCATCCGCGCAGTCTGATCAGCGCCTTTGTTATTCGAGGCCCAAATAATAAGTTTATGAAGCTCGAAATGCCGATGATGCTTCCAACTTATTGAGGTTTGGGACTCAAGTGCCAGTGAATGATATATACCAACATTACAGGGAAAGTACTGAAAGAAGTAGTTGTTGTCTTAAAGTATGTCTCTTCAAAAAGGGGCTTATTCTTAATGGACAAAAATTGCTCCTTTGGTCCTTTAAGAGTAGTCCCTAATGACATGGGTGAACATTCACTCCACATTTGGCAATCTTTCTTGAGAATGCTCAGTTTGCATTGCACACATATGTTAAGTTTCCGTGAAAAACAGTGAAGCTTTATAAATATGAATTTATACTGGATATATTTATGAAATTCATAATGTCATATTATTACAAAACCAAAAACATGTTCTGTCTGTAGATTTCATAAGAATATCTCTGATAGAATGCATGTTATGTGAAAACACAAAAATATATACTTGTGATTAACTGGTCTGTAACTGCCACGAAACCTTGAGTTCGCCAGAACCGTTTTGGCACTAGTCAGTAGAACTTTGAGGTCCGCTATGACGCTTCTAAGGTTATACCCCACAAATAGGGATTGTTGTATACAGGGCACCGTAGAACTTTAACAAAAATATCAAATGACACTCTGACAGATTTGACACACCTAGGAAATACTCGGGTAACAATATTTTTTACAAATTTATTATTCTTTTGAGGAAAATCATACAGTAAAACCGTCACCGAAAAAAATGTTCCGATGGAGACCAAAAGTACGAGGTTTTAGAGATTGTAGAAAGACCAAGGCACATATTAAAGACTCTTTTAGTGAGATCATACATTCTGATAAGTAATAGTTTACAGCATTTTTCGTTGATTCTATTGCAAGATGCACTTGTAAATTTCACCATATTTAAAAAAAGTGAGGCTTGAAAATACTTGTTGATTAGATAAGTATTCTTGTACGCTGCCAGGTTAGAACTAACGCTGTTACACGTTTCAGATGGCATTTTATCATAATGGCGTCGCGTATTGGAGTGAAATAACGCCATAACGATAAAGCACATGCGATTTATACATTTTCGGGTAACGTCATATTTATGAAATGACGTCCATAACAACGTTGCGTACATAATGATATACCAGAAATGGGATTACAAAGTAATCTTAATGTCATATGATAAATAGAATCTAACATTTGTGTTCCTCTATTATTGAATTAATCAAACTAATTGCGAAAAAGCGATAAAATGCTCGGCAAGCCTCGCATTTTATCGCTTTTTCCCAACTCGTTTCATAGGTGAGACCGGGGCTAGTATGGCCCCGTTTTAGAAAAAGTACCATTTTTAAATATTACAACTAGCTCTGCAAAACCTTTATAAATTCAATAAAACGTGAGCACTCATGTAAGCTACTCAATATCTGGCAGTGGAATTGATTGGTCTGTAAGTGTGGCATTTCCTGGTCATACTTACTTGTTTTCTGTTTGGACATCATTTGTTTTTATACAGCGGATCTTACATGAGTGCTCATGTTTTGTTGATTTTATTAAACAAGTTTGGGAAAAGAGATAAAAGGCTTGCCGAGCATTTTATCTCTTTACGTTAACGAGTTTAATAAATTCAATAATATAGGAGTACGAATTTTAGATTTATCATACATGTATGACTTTGAAATATATTTTCATAATCGTGTTTTTGTGTGAAACCTCTAGATTCGAAATACGAAACGTGTTATGGGAATCACTTCATAACGTTAGTCTAAATGTACCCGAAATTCTGTAAACCACTCGTGGTTTATCAATTTTAATACATGGCATTATTTCATTCCCAGACGCGTGGTCATTATCATATGACGTCACTTCTGGGAGTGATATAGCGCCATGCATTAAAATCATGTGTTGGATGTTGAATATGATCAAAGTGAGCAAGATGATTGGCAAAGGCAAGCTTCAGCTTTTAAGTATTGCAACAGATTGATTTCTAACGAAAGGCGCTTAAATTATATTAAACTTAATGATATGTTCATTAAACTTTTTTATCATAATGACGTCGCTTCTGGGCGTGATAATCATAACGCCATGCATTAAAATCGATAAACCACGGAATTTTGGTAGCGCTTTGTAATGACGTCCATAATAATTCGGACCCAGTATACACGGACTGGAAATACAAAGTTATGCTGTCGATGCTTTATTTTAGCGCTATTTCAAAGTACTACAGCAAATACAATTGATTCTGAACATACACAAGATTATAAGAGGTTACTCTCAGTATGCGAAGCTGAAATATTACAAGTTACAGTAAATAGAATTGAAGTTTCTCATCTTTTTATGTTGATTTCTGATGATTTTCGGCTAAAAGTACCGAAAATAGTTAAAAAGGGCACCTAGGTTTCTTGCTGATGTTCAAAAAGACGAATGAACTTTAAATTAAAATAACAATACAGTCTTAAAGATAGTACACATTGCTTTTTGAAGATAAATCAAAGATATGCAGAGAAATAACAGAGATATGATTATTTAATCTTCAGCATACGCCAGTTTTGAAAGCTCATCCACGACAACGTATTTCAAATATATACATTTACCTGTATGTAAGTGACCAGTCCGTGTATATTGGGTGCGAGGTAATAACGTCGCGTATATGGCAAAATCTTAGCGTTTTCACGCAAAACCGCGATTTAAAAGTAGTTATAGGGCCATATGATAAACAGAACCTAACATTCGTGCTCCTGTATTATTGAATTTATTAAACTCGTTGCGAAAAAGGGATAAAATGCTCTGCAAAGCTCGCATTTAATCTCTTTTCCTCAACTCTTTTAATAAATTCAATAAAACAGGAACTCTTATGTAAGATCCTGTATGGAGCAATGTTAATTTCTCACACATACCTACAAGCACGCATACGTACAAAGAAAGAGAGATTACCTGTTGATTCTTCCGTTTCACATAACTCTCCAGTGTATCCAGGTAGGCAGTAACAAGTGAAGGGGTTGGAACCATCCGTCACTTCTAGACAACTTCCTCCATTCAAACACGGTGAACAGTCACAAAAGTTACCTGGAATAGACCCCGATAAGATTACACAAAAAAGTTAACCAGAGCCTGCACCAGTGATTAAAATGAGAATGTTCAGAAATGTAATTGGGAAACTGTATCCTTTCTACCTGCATTTGCAAACTTTTATTTATCCCTATCTCTACTGCTCGCTTATCCATATTGATAGTTGGTTAGAATACTGTTTCTGGTAGGAGTAAAACATTGTGTCAATTTTATGCTTTAATAAAATGAAAATACACTATGCCCGGAGTATTTGTCTTTATTTATTCACCCACCCGTGGAATACATCCTATAAACTCCATAATGCTCCCTATTATAATATGTATGCTAAAATATGTACTCATCTCTATAGAACAACTTAGTTCTACTACCAGTCTTGTATACTTCTTGGAATTAACTGACTCAAGTTCCCAAAACGCAACAAGCATATGTATCTGAACTTTTAATTCAGACAAAACTCTTTTCCACTACGTCGGTACAGGGCTGGGTTTCAGCATTTGAATCTGATCTTGAAATACAAAATTATATCTCAACTTTCACTAATACAGTCTTAATAAAGAATTGTCCATAAAATTGGCTACAGAAAAGGTTATAAGAAAATCATAATTTTTACATGGAAAGATAGTAGGTTCAGCCCTCGAATTATCCGCAAAAATGCTTTTTGCATAAGGGTTGCAAACTATTTTTGCTATTCAACATATATGAAATAGAAATAGTTTTTTGAAGTATAAGAAAATTATAATTTTTCCATGGAAAGATAGTGGGTTCAGCCCTCGAATTATCGGCAAAAATGCTTTTCGCATATGGGTTGCAAACTGTTTTTGCTATTCAACTTCGGGCTCAGGCTGATACAGTATACTCAGGCTGAGATCAGGACTGGGATTAAGAACACCTTGTAATAATCTTTATTTATTTAATTTATTAAACTCGTTGCGAAAAAGGGATAAAATGCTTGGTAAGCCTCGCATTTTACCACTTTTCCTCAACTCGTAAACAGGAACACTCATGTAAGATCCTTTATGGAGCAATGTTAATTTCTCACACATACCTACAAGCACGCATACGTACAAAGAAAGAGAGATTACCTGTAGATTCTTCCGTTTCACATATCTCTCCAGTGTATCCAGGTAGGCAGTAACAAGTGAAGGGGTTGAGACCATCCGACACTTCTTCACAAGTTCCTCCATTCATACACGTAAAAGTGTCACAAATGTTACCTGGAATAGACCCCGATGGGATTAAACAAAAAAGTTAACCAGAGCCTGCACCAGTGATTAAAGCTGCATACTCTGTAACTATGAACATTTTTCGAAATTTTTTATTTTCTTTTTAAATCATTTGTAAAAGTAGAATTAAGCTATGTTTTTACAATAAAAATGTTCAGTACAGCTGAAAACTGCATGGAAAAGTGAATTATCTTATCAAATAGGTGTTTTTTTCCCTTGTTGGTAATTATTTGCGTCCCTCCAATAATTCTAGATCGTTGAATTTTAACATAAATGCAGTTGTTTTGATAGTGATAACTTGTTAAGATTTACGAAAATGGTAAAATGTTTACCTGAATTTGAATATTTTAACTGTGTTCTTGAAAAATAAAAACATTATTTTTAAAATTAGAAGATCAAAAGTTACAGACTATGCAGCTTTAAAGTAATAATGTTCAGAGATGTAACTGGGAAACTGTATCCTTTCTACCTGCATTTGCAAACTTTTATTTATCCCTATCTCTACTGCTCGCTTATCCATCTTGATAATTGGTTAGAATACTGTTTCTGGTAGGAGTAAAACATTGTGTCAATTTTATGCTTTAATAAAATGAAAATGGACTATGCCCAGAGTATTTGTCTTTATTTATTCACCCGCCCGTGGAATACATCCTATAAACTCCATAATGCTCCTTATTATAATATGTATGCTAAAATGCGTACTCATCTCTATAGAACAACTTAGTTCTACTACCAGTCTTGTATATTTCTTGGAATTAACTGACTCAAGTTCCCAAAACGCAACAAGCATATGTATCTGAACTTTTAATTCAGACAAAACTCTTTTCCACTACGTCGGTACAGGGCTGGGTTTCAGCATTTGAATCTGATCTTGAAATACAAAATTATATCCCAACTTTCACTAATACAGTCTTAATAAAGAATTGTCCATAAAAATGGCCACAGAAAAGTTTATAAGAAAATCATAATTTTTACATGGAAAGATAGTAGGTTTAGCCCTCGAATTATCCGCAAAAATGCTTTTTGCCTAAGGGTTGCAAACTATTTTTGCTATTCAACATATAGGAAATAGAAATAGTTTTTTGAAGTATAAGAAAATTATAATTTTTCCATGGAAAGATAGTGGGTTCAGCCCTCGAATTATCGGCAAAAATGCTTTTCGCATATGGGTTGCAAACTGTTTTTGCTATTCAACTTCGGGCTCAGGCTGATACAGTATACGCAGGCTGAGATCAGGGCTGGGATTAAGAACACCTTGTAATAATCTTTATTTATTTAATTTATTAAACTCGTTGCGAAAAAGGGATAAAATGCTTGGTAAGCCTCGCATTTTACCACTTTTCCTCAACTCGTAAACAGGAACACTCATGTAAGATCCTTTATGGAGCAATGTTAATTTCTCACACATACCTACAAGCACGCATACGTACAAAGAAAGAGAGATTACCTGTAGATTCTTCCGTTTCACATATCTCTCCAGTGTATCCAGGTAGGCAGTAACAAGTGAAGGGGTTGAGACCATCCGACACTTCTTCACAAGTTCCTCCATTCATACACGTAAAAGTGTCACAAATGTTACCTGGAATAGACCCCGATAGGATTAAACAAAAAAGTTAACCAGAGCCTGCACCAGTGATTAAAGCTGCATACTCTGTAACTATGAACATTTTTCGAAATTTTTTATTTTCTTTTTAAATCATTTGTAAAAGTAGAATTAAGCTATGTTTTTACAATAAAAATGTTCAGTACAGCTGAAAACTGCATGGAAAAGTGAATTATCTTATCAAATAGGTGTTTTTTTCCCTTGTTGGTAATTATTTGCGTCCCTCCAATAATTCTAGATCGTTGAATTTTAACATAAATGCAGTTGTTTTGATAGTGATAACTTGTTAAGATTTACGAAAATGGTAAAATGTTTACCTGAATTTGAATATTTTAACTGTGTTCTTGAAAAATAAAAACATTATTTTTAAAATTAGAAGATCAAAAGTTACAGACTATGCAGCTTTAAAGTAATAATGTTCAGAGATGTAACTGGGAAACTGTATCCTTTCTACCTGCATTTGCAAACTTTTATTTATCCCTATCTCTACTGCTCGCTTATCCATCTTGATAATTGGTTAGAATACTGTTTCTGGTAGGAGTAAAACATTGTGTCAATTTTATGCTTTAATAAAATGAAAATGGACTATGCCCAGAGTATTTGTCTTTATTTATTCACCCGCCCGTGGAATACATCCTATAAACTCCATAATGCTCCTTATTATAATATGTATGCTAAAATGCGTACTCATCTCTATAGAACAACTTAGTTCTACTACCAGTCTTGTATATTTCTTGGAATTAACTGACTCAAGTTCCCAAAACGCAACAAGCATATGTATCTGAACTTTTAATTCAGACAAAACTCTTTTCCACTACGTCGGTACAGGGCTGGGTTTCAGCATTTGAATCTGATCTTGAAATACAAAATTATATCCCAACTTTCACTCATACAGTCTTAATAAAGAATTGTCCATAAAAATGGCCACAGAAAAGTTTATAAGAAAATCATAATTTTTACATGGAAAGATAGTAGGTTTAGCCCTCGAATTATCCGCAAAAATGCTTTTTGCCTAAGGGTTGCAAACTATTTTTGCTATTCAACATATAGGAAATAGAAATAGTTTTTTGAAGTATAAGAAAATTATAATTTTTCCATGGAAAGATAGTGGGTTCAGCCCTCGAATTATCGGCAAAAATGCTTTTCGCATATGGGTTGCAAACTGTTTTTGCTATTCAACTTCGGGCTCAGGCTGATACAGTATACTCAGGCTGAGATCAGGGCTGGGATTAAGAACACCTTGTAATAATCTTTATTTATTTAATTTGTTAAACTCGTTGCGAAAAAGGGATAAAATGCTTGGTAAGCCTCGCATTTTACCACTTTTCCTCAACTCGTAAACAGGAACACTCATGTAAGATCCTTTATGGAGCAATGTTAATTTCTCACACATACCTACAAGCACGCATACGTACAAAGAAAGAGAGATTACCTGTAGATTCTTCCGTTTCACATATCTCTCCAGTATATCCAGGTAGGCAGTAACAAGTGAAGGGGTTGAGACCATCCGACACTTCTTCACAAGTTCCTCCATTCATACACGTAAAAGTGTCACAAATGTTACCTGGAATAGACCCCGATAGGATTAAACAAAAAAGTTAACCAGAGCCTGCACCAGTGATTAAAATAAGAATGTTCAGAAATGTAATTAGGAAATTGTATCCTTTCTTCCTGCTTAATTCCTTCTTCTCCTCGCTTATCCATATTGAAAATTATCAGGGTTGGCACCATAGTATCCGCCTGGATTAACCCACCCCAAAAAACAGGGTTTACCCGGGTTGGCAATAAGGTCATATTACCCACTTTGGGCAATATGGTGGTTTTATGAATATGTGGTCCTATACAGTCTCGGTTTTCAATCTTAAGATAGATGTAAAAGTGTAGAAATGACTCATATAGCCATATTTTAATCACTTTAAAGGCAGTAATCCCGTGCCCCCCCCCCCCCCCCGCATGGGAGGGGCTTCAATATGAGAGAATAAGTAGGTGGAGCTTAACTACTGTCAGATTAAATTGTACCAATGGCTTGCTTAGGCTGATTAACAGCATGGTCACTGAACTGATAAGACCTGTCAACTATAATCCAGGTATAAGCCAGAAGCTAATCAAATTAGAGATAAGCTCCTGTAGATGTTCACTGCTTGAGCGCAATGAGTAAGTTAGCAAGTAAGTAAGTGGTCTATTCACATAACTTAAGCATCTAAACAGCTCATCGTTTTTGTGACAATATACATAGATATTCAAATATATATGGAGATGACAGAAAGCGAATTGTTGTTCAGGTTAACGGTTTTTGTGTTGTTATTTGTTTGTTTGTTTGTTGTTCGTATCTTTCATGGTTGTATATCAGATAAAACTGAAGGTTATTCTGCTTTTTATACCCCACTCCTGCCTTTAAATGGTAATAGTGAGATAGTCATTACAATGGGAGTTTTAAATGTATATTACATGTATTTACAAGATACAGACAAGTCAGTTTTCAACTATACCTGATTATTATCATCTAGTCTATTATCATGATTATGCAAGTCTACAATGTCATCTTTTCCCTGATAAATACTTGGGCTTAAATAATATAAACATATCCATTCTCGGTCTTATTGCTTGATCATACAGTATTGGCATTAAATAAAAAATTTAAGTTAACTTTGATTGGTGGTGAGCTGTTTTATGCTGAACTGACTTAGATATATATATATATATATATATATATATATATATATATATATATATATTATATATATATATATATATATATATATATATATATATATATATATATATATATAACTCTATTCCAGAGTGTGAAAATGTTCCCATTTCCCAATACGACTGCATTTAAATATATTCACACTTTGTTTACTAAGACAAAGGACCAGCACGACTGCATTTGACAATAATTTCATTAGCCAAGGATAATTGCTCAATCACTGGCCCAAAGGTGAGGTTTGGTCCAGGATTGTGTTTTTACCCGGAGTTCGGAGGTGCAGTTTAGAGTTTGGAGAAAGGATGGGGTCAAGCCCTGGTTCGGAGTTCGGGTTCGGAGTTTGGAGAAAGGATCTGGCCTAAATCTGGTTTGGCAGGTTCGGAGATTTGAGAAAGGAATGGGCCCAAACTTGGTTTGGCAGGTTCGGAGTTCGGAAAAAGGAATGGGCCAAACCCTGGTTTGGCAGGTTCTGAGTTTGGAGAAAAGACAGGGCTGAACCCTGGTTTGGCAGGTTCAGAGAAAGGAGAAAGGAATAGGCCGAAACCTGGTTCAGCAGGTTTGGAAAAAGAACCTGGCCAAACCCTGATTCGGAGTTTGGGTTCGGAGTTTGAAGAAAGGAACGGGTCGAAATCTGGTTTGACAGGTTCGGAGTTTGAAGAAAGAACTTTTTTTCATTTTTTTCCCTTTTTTATTAATTTTCATTTTTCACTTTTTTTCTTTTCTTTGGAGTATGCAGAAAGAAACCGGTCTTTCTCCGAACTCTGAACATGCCGTATCAAGGCTCGGCTGGTCCTTTCTCCAAACTCCGAACCTGCCAAACCAGGCTTTGGCCCGGTTCTTTCTCCGAACTCCAAACCTGCCAGGGTTCGGAGTTGGGAGAAAGGAACTGGCCTTTCTTCAAACTCAGAACCTGCGGAACCAGGGCTATACCTGTTCTTTCTCCGAACCTGCCAAACCAGGGTTATACACGTTCTTTCTCTGAACTCTGAACTGAAACTCCAAACTCAGAGCAAAAACACAATCCTGGACCATCTTGCAAAGGTGTGAATCACAGTCAAAACAATACTACTGTTATTTCTTCTAAATTTTGGGATATACCCAAAGTTTTTTTGTAATTATCCTAAGATTTTACCACAAAGTTATACCATCTAAAGATGCAGACAGAAATGCAAACAGCTTTAATCCTGATCAGGCTGTTTCTCTTCAGACCAGCATTCTTTGCACAGAAAAACTGTAAGGTAACAGCTAGTTGTGGGAGTAATGATTGATTATTTTAATGATAAACTTCAGATTTATAAAACCCACATAAAACCCATAAAGCCCCAAACCCCCACCCTCATAAAACCCGTAAAACCCGCCGGGTTGGGCTTTATGATAAAACCCGGGTTTCATGCCAACCCTTACCCAGCCGCGTAGCGCAGTCGGTGTGTCTGGCAACAGATGCGAGTCTGACTGCAGATCCAGGGGTCACAAGTTTGATCCCGGCCCGGTCCCATACTTTCGTGGAGATTGATCATGAAAAAATTTCTACGGTCATTCTCCTCCCTTCGGCTGAACCATTCAAGAAGGGTTGTTGTCAGTTACAAGCGAAAGTATGTGCACGAATTACTGGTTAACTGTTTGTTCAAGCTTGCCCAGGAAAAAGTGTGGTTAGGTGAACTGACCGTCCCGCCATGACCATAGCTGTTGACTTGGGACGTAAAGCAACAAAACAAACAAACAAAAATTATGCCAACCCTGATAATTATTAATATACTGACGTCAAGAAAAAACGCCTCATCAAAAAGTAAACGTGAATATCTCTTAGACTGATCAGGCTAAAGTTATGAATTGTAGTGCATTATAACATCTTATCAGTCAAGCATATCTCATGAAAACAAAATTGCTGAAAGAATGTCTGAGGCTGAGAAAACGACCTTAGTTTGAGACAGGGGTCACCAGCTTCGTGTGACACAAGATTTCAGCCACATTTGCTTTGTTTCCAGACACAAACCGTTGACAAGAAAAACATGTTTTACCATTGTAAAACAGTCTCTATTTTAGTAAAGTGTGTTTATAATGTTCAGACAATGTTTGTTTGCGTCCGCTAAACGAAACAATTTACCCCGCCCACCTTTTAGCCACGCATTTCAGTAAAACTTAAACGTCATGACTTTGTAAAGTATGTGAAAATATTGTTACGAATCAGTGTTCCAGACGGCCGTTTTGAATGACGTCAACATAGACCAACGACTGGCCATAGGGCGTTACAGCTCATCTTAAATGGCGTATTTTTATGCAGGCATATTATGTGTACATTTCCTAATGTATCCCCTTATCATTTTTCCATTTCTTAAAGCTAAGCCAAAATGTTGGCAAGTTTCGTAAACTGGCCTTAAATTTTTGTCTTTAATATGACGTTATAATTTCATAAAGTTATTAATCACAAGCACAACTGTTTGAAAAAATGATCCAACATTTGTTCATTGTATAGCAAACCATAAACGGCACAAACTGGGTGCAGATCCAAATTGAAATCGTAAGCGATTGATGCAAAATGCCGTCATGTGTACGTTGAGCCTGTATGACGTCATCTGAATAACGCGTCATCTGCATATCAAATTTAAGTCATTTTCCAACATCGCCCAACCTCTACATAAGGAAGCAGTACGTGGCTGTTAATTGTTTGTATAACATCGCTAAGAAATCAGTGATAATGAGTGTTGTGTCGTCGTATAACTAATAACCAAGTAGCATGATTGTAGATTTAATCCGCCATTACGTTAAACATGTATAATAATAATGACGTTAGTAACGTAACGTCGTAACGACGTTATGTGCTACAAATAGAATGTCTATAAATATCGCAGTATAACATTTCTCCCATATTTTAAAAAGATCCCGATTCTAAATTGGAAAATAATTTAGATACATTTGTTTGAAAGTTATTCAGATCATTTGATTGGTTTTCTCAGTTAGTATATAAAAGTTTACAATTATTTTAAGTAGTATTTGACTTGAGTTTATCTCTTCTTTTTAAAATATAGAATATAGTCTTTGAACTTAGATGGTAATCTACGTGTTCTTCTTGGCAGCTCCCTTCTTTGCGGTTGTGGCTGTTCTTGGTCTGTGACTTCAATTGTTGTATCATCTTGTCTGTCATCTCTTTCCGTATGATTTGTTTCAACTTCTTTCTGTTTGGTTGGTCTTGTTGATTGAGTTTCGGTTTTTGTTCTCTCCACCTCTCATCCCATGATTCACGCAAAAGTTTGAATTTTGAAGAATCTCTCCTTATAGAACGTCCATCTGATTTTCGCCTTGCAATGATTGTTGACCCATATATTTTAATGATTTCATAGTACTCTTTTTCATGTGCTGTGGACCATTTCTTTTATTTTCTTTTCTTTAAAGAACTTTGTCCCCTACCTTAAAATTGTGTTCTTCACATTTTGGGTGTCTGATTTGCTTATCCCACTTTGTTTTATATTGTCTGTCACGTTTTGTAATTTCTTTTTCCATTCCATGATAATCTTTGCTCACGTCAGTTTCTTCATAATCCAGTTTCGTCCTTACATTTCTTCTCATGAGCGCTTCATATGGTGAATATCCTGGATGTGGCGTTGATCTGTACCCCATGAGCATGTATTGTGTTGCAGAGCTGCTTGGTGTTCCATCGCTGTGTGCTATCTGCTCAGTTTTGCTTAATACCTTCATGAAACTTTCAGCTTCTCCATTTGCTCTAGGATGTTCTGGAGTAGCTCTATGGTGCTCAAATCCCATTTCTTCAGCAAATCCCTTGAAATCTGTGGAACTGAATGGAGGTCCATTGTCAGATTCTACTTTCTTTGGTATTCCGTGTGTAGCAAATATTTTTCTTAGTCTATCGCATGTCGCCTTGCATGACGTTGATGTTGTCTGCTCAACAACAGGAAAACGAGTCCTTTTGTCAATCACTACTAGATTATAGTGGCCATCAGGATACGGTCCTCCAGTCAATAGAGACTGAGTCCCAAGCTGTGTCTGGTATTGTGGATGGTTTGACAGGCTCTTGTATGTGTTCAACAGTAGCTATCTGGCACTGGTAGCATCTGGATATATAGTCTTCGACCATACTGTTAAGACGTGGGAACCAATATTTTGGCCGGAGCATCTGTTTAGTTCTTGTCATGCCAAAATGACCTAAGCTATGAGCAGCTATGATGACTTGTTTCTGTAACTTCTCTGGAATAACTATTTGTCTGCATCGAAAAAGTAATCCTTTTGTTTGATACAGCTCATGCTTTACCATATAATATGGTTTGATCTCTGGTCTGTCCTTTTGTCTCTCCCAGTCATTTTCTTTCATTATTTTCATGACATCCTGAAGAACAAAATCACTTGCAATAGCCTCTTTTATACCTTTCATCACTACTCCGTGTTCATTGCTGATTATGGCATTGATTGTTTGTTCTGTATCGTCTCTCTCAGTTTCTGGAAGGGGATGCCGTGATAATTAATCCATTGGATCTGCAGCGTCTTTTCCAGGTTCATAAACAATTTCGTAATCAATATCCTGAATTTCCATAATCCATTTCTCTATTCTTGGTGGTAATTTTGAGCATGCTTTGCTGAACATAGGAATCAGTGGTTTAAGTGATGTAATAATCTTGAACTTGGGCGCTCCTAGCAAGTATATCCCGAATCTTGTTTTTGCCCATTTTACAGCTATCGCATCTTTCTCAGTTTGGCTATACCTCTTTTCTGCAGAGGTCATCGATCGACTTATGTAATGTATAGGCTGTAACTCTTTCCCTGTTCTTTGGAACAATCCAGCTGATACTTGCTTCTGTAAGAACAACAATTTGCTTCTGTGGATCAAAAAATGTCATTGAATCATCACTTGTAATGCTTGCTTTAAGCTTTTCAAATGCAGTATTCTCCTCTGGTCCCCATGAAAATGGTACATCTTGTCTGGTCAATCTCCTCAATGAAGCTGTCAGCACCGCATATCGAGGAATAAATTTGGATAGGTACCAGATCATACCTAGAAAACTTTTTACTTCTTCTCTTGAGTTTGGAGAGCTGCATTCTTTCACAGCACGACATTTCTCGTGCGTAGGTTTCAGTCCCTCACTTGTGAATCGGTATCCATAAAAATCTAATTCTTGCACTCCAAATTGGCATTTTTCTCTATTAAGTGTGATGCCGTAGTCCTTTGCACGTTGAAGGACAGTCTAGTGTTCTATTATGATCTGCTATTGTGGGTCCTCCAATCAGGATGTCATCTCTTTGGTTCAAACAATACGGAATATCCCCAAAAATTCTGAACATTGCTTCATCAAACAAATCTTGGGATGATTTTGCACCTAAAATCAAACTTTTTGGTCTCATGTTGCCCCTTGGTGTGCTGAATGTAGCAACAGCTATTGCATCAGGGTGCAGAATCAGTTGGTGGTATCCTTGTTTTAAATCTATTTTAGAAAATACTTTGCAGTCATGAAATTTGCAAGTGAAATATTCCACAACTGGTGATTGTAAAATTCGGTTTCTCTCCATGTATTTATTTGGAACCCTTAAATCAACACTAGCTCGGATCATATGTGGTTCTAAGTTATCTTTACTTACATTCTTGTATCTAGGCTTCGGTTGTACCACTAAAGTAGAACACCATGTAATTGGATCACCTGAATCAACTTTCTCAAAAATGTCTTGTTTGATGCACTCATCCAGCCATTTCCGCAGTGGTTCTTGTATATAATATGGCACAGAGCGAGGTTTTTGTGCAACAGGTGTAGCATCTGCTTTCATGGAAAATTTTACCAGAAAATCTTCATTGTTTCTCACATCAAAGATCTTGCCTATTCCCTGGAATACTTTGTCATGTTGCTTCAATATCTTCTTTACATAAGAGTTTACTTTACTATCAAGAACAGATTTAATAGCTAATGCATCTGTTCTTCTTAACTCGTTTGTTTCTTTCAGAGATCCATCTGGTCGTATGTCGAGCATGCCTAAGTCGAAAAGCGCATTCCTACCAAGCAATGGTGGGGAATTAATCTTGCCTTTGACTACTATAAAGGTTGTCTCTGCTCCTCTTGTCTGGTTGCGAGCTGTAGCTGTAAACTCCCCGGTTACTTGGAGCTCATTTTGAAGAGTGCTTAACTTTGTTCTGCTTGTCTTAAGCACTATCTCTTCATATGATTTGCGTTTTAAAGCATTATACTGTCGTTCGTCCATCACACTGACGTCTGCTCCGCTGTCAGGCTCCATGTGGACGATAACATCGTTTATCACAATTGGTACTGTCTTTTCAAAGTCGCTAACCCTGTTTATCTTGATCTTGCCAACTGCTAGATGTCTTACAGAATCTGCCACAAAGTCTATGTCTGGGTCCATGTCACTATCAGCGCTATCTGCATCTGACTCGTTTGAAGCTCGCCTGACATCTCTCTTTGGGTTACGTGAGGGTCTTTGTTGCGTTGTATCGCTTGGGTCTGCATTTGATAAGCAAACTGTGGAAAAATGATTTGCTTTCCCGCATTTGCTACAGAATTTGCCATATGCGGGACATAGTTTCTTTTTCATTGTGTGTGATCTACCACAATATCTGCATGATTTCGCCCTTGTGTTGTTTTGCTCAGCTGCTGGGTATTGGCGTTTATCTGTTCTCTTTCTGTTTATCTTTGATACGTTGGTATTATTTTGATGTCTCTTAGCTTCCACCTGCATGGACGTATCTTCGAGTACTTGAATTTCTGCCAACGTTTGCTGCAGTGTCCATTTCTTATGCAAAACCTTACGAAATAACTCGGAATTATCTGATGTCTGTATAATATGCTCGTCATGGTCGTGAAACTCGCAGTTTACTGCTTTCTCTCTAAGGGTGCTGCATATGCTATTGTACTTTCACTAATATGCGGTCTCATTTTAAGAAATAGATATCTGGAATAATGTATATTCTTCTTAGGTGAGAAATAATCAGTTAACTTCCCTTTTAATTTGGTGTACAAATCGCCATCACCAGGGTCTTGCAAGCTCTTCTCCAATCGTCTTATATCGACACCGCCGTAGATAAGCATGGCGTCTTTCTTGTCAGCTGCATCGCTGATACGCAAAAATCTCATCTCCCATTCAAGTTCCTCTAGCCATTCATCCCATTTTTCGCCCGTTGCTATGTGGTCCTCATCCACGGTAAACGGGTTTTTTCGCAAATTCTTCCACCTTCTGCCATCGAGAGAAAATGGTTATTTGCAGTAATGTATTCGTATCTGCCCTAGTAAATTAAGCCATTTTTTTCCGTCGTCGCCAAATGTTGTGTCGTCGTATAACTAATAACCAAGTAGCATGATTGTAGATTTAATCCGCCATTACGCTAAACATGTATAATAATAATAACAATAGCAACGTAACGTCGGAACGACGTTATGTGATATAAATAGAGTGTCTATAAATAACGCAGTATAACAATGAGCGAGGCGTTTTAAGTTGACGATAGTATAGATATTAGCGAGAATACTGTTTCTGGTAGGAGGAAAACATTGTGTCAATTTTATGCTTTAAAATGAAAATGGACTATGCCCGGAGTATTTGTCTTTATTGATAATAATACATCATATAATCTCCATAATGCTCGGATTATAATATTAATGCTAAAAACGGTACGCATCTATATAGTACAACTTAGTTCTACTACCAGTCTTGTTTTTTCTTGGAATTAACTGACTCATGTTAGCAAAACGCAACAAGTTTCTGAACTCTAAATTCAGACTAAACTCTTTATTTCCATTACGTCGGTACAGGACTGGGTTTCATCATTTGAATCTGATCTTGAGATACAAAAATATACCCCAACTTACAATAAAATTCATAAGGACCTCGGACATTCTTAATAATGAATTGCCCATAAAAATGCCCAGAGAAAGTGTATTATAAAATGACATTTTTTCCATGGAAAGGATACTAGGTTGAGCCCTCGAAATATCCGCAAAAATACTTTTCTAATTGGGAATTACTGATTTAGAAATATGGGTTGCTAACTCTGTTTTTGCTATTCAACATATAGCGAATAGAAACCGTTTTTGAAGTGCTTCCCCCGACCCCCCCCCCCCCCCATGACAAATTAATCCTTTTGTTTTTTTACATTACACACAACATATAAAAATAGCATGATTGGTCAAAGGGGATAAGGCTGTCAAAATATTCAAAAACAATTCGTTTTAAAGCTCATAAGGCGCTATTTTTGTACAAACCTATAGCTTACCATCAATTTACAATGGCATGTATACAGTATGTAGTTATGATACACCTCAGTGAACAGGTCAGACTGATTGAACTAGAAACATAACAGGTATAATCTATCTGTAAGCCATTTACAGGTAATAGTCAAACGTACTTATTTATTTAAATAGGATTATGAAATCTATGCAAACGCACCACTTTCGTCTCAAGTTTTATGCTGCAAACATTTTATTTCCATGTATTGGATTGAATACCGTACGAAACTTTAGTTTTATGCGACATAAAGATACCCCACCCCGTTAAACCTACGGTCCTGGCTTTAATAGGCAGTTGTTTTTAAACATTTCTATTTTGCTAGTTGCTAGGCTTAAATTAAAACACAAAATACAGTTGTCATTTGTACATTATCTTAGCCACTGGCTCTCAAAAATGGTCAGATTGAATAGGAAACCGTCCGAGGTCTTTTAAAATTTACTTAAAATGCATTGGAGTAAATAAACTGTATTGATACTGTACTGAAATTTATGGAACCCATGAATAGACTTTTCATCTTTTATCTCGTTAAATTGTGCGCACAAGATCATTTGACTTGCGCACGATATTATCTTGTGTAAAGGAGATAATAAAAAAAGATAATGAAATTTTCTTCCTAGACCCCTTAGAAATTGCTTACAATTATTGTCTTTTCAAAGATTTTTTTTAAATCAACTGGCAGTAATGTGCACGACCCTTGATCAGCATTTTCATCAACTGAGTGACGAACGGATGGACTCACACAGTAATTATAGTGCAGACCCAAGGATCGTTCAAGAATATAGTACAGACCCAAGGGTCGTGCAATATTTTGCTGTTCACCCTCGACATGCTGAACGAAAGTACTTTCATCTGCCTCTGCATGCAGTCTTGCATCCACATTTTCTTAGCTGCTTGCAGCTCTTGGCAACTGGTGGAAGTGATGTCCTGTTTGTCTTGTTGCTATCATCCCCATTTAAATGGACTCAATATTTCCGTTTTACGAGTTGTTTCTTGGCCCCAGATGCTGCCTGCTTGGTAAGAAGCACGCTTTATGTGATATTCCAAAGCAGCATTGGTTGGGGGTATTGCATCATATGAAACCATCACAAATTCGATCCTTGACCAAAGGTAACCCATAACTTTCCAAGGCCAACATCTTTCAGTATTTGAAACTCGTTAACAGCTTTGACAAGGACGTCTGTGTCACTGGCTTTAATATTCAGAGAATATGTGCTTATTCTACAGCGTGCCTTGCATGCAGGAAAAATGTAGTGAATCTGCTTCCTCGTGATTACAAGGCGCCATTCCTTCAAGACCTGCAAAAATAGTTTGATCAGCAGTGATGACACGGATCTGTTCTGGGTTAAAGTATGCCAATGATTCCTTGATTTTATCCATGCTATGGTGTACTGTTGCTACAAAATGAGTTTGTTCACATAAAAGAGGCAAAAGGGCAGCAGTGCTAACTTCTAATGCTATACCCCTAATAATAGATGCATGATGTGCAGACCAGTTTAAACTGTTATCTGATTTAATGGTTTAAGTGAGACTTACCTTTTCTAGCCACTCAAACTCGTCTGTAAGTTGAAATTTTGGAAAGTGAGTGGTTGCAGCTATATTGGACTTTGGGGTGAAGGATTTTTATTGGTGAAAGCAGCGGGACGAACATTGTATGAGTCACGAAGTTCAGGGACTTTCTTTACACTATGATCCCTGGTTTGGAATGGCTCTAGCTTTTCACCCTTATTGTCTGGTGTTAGATATTGGAAAAGCGAAATGCTTGTACCATGAAAACAAGTGGTTGCTGTAGTTGCTGTTGGATTATGGTCCATGTTGTTCATGGCCACTGTTGTATAAAAAAAGAGGGGCAACCACCCCTTCTTCCTCGTACCTGCTTACAGCTGCATCTCCTAATTGTGCAGATATTTCTAGCACTCTATCATATGAAACCCTGAGTCCATGATCATGAAGCAGTTCTACCAATTTTTTTTTCGTGTTTTTGCATAGACTGACATACCTAGAAACAAAGAAAATGGGGTTTCGTGTTCCTTTGAATGTCTGTAAGTTGATGCACCCTCTTTATATCTTGGAAAGCAGTTATACTGCAGAAACTGTACCATAGCAGAGTCTGTCTTAGATGTACCAAATATTTATTGTGATATGATATCAACACCATGTTCAATAATGCAAACGAACTCAAGTAGTGATGGTGGGATTGCATCTTTGACACAGCCTTCGTGAAACCGGCCATCAAATCTGAACTCACAATCAATCATATGCCTCCGCAGTATCTTGGCTGCTTTTCCAAGGACGAATGGCTTTATAATAGTTAGTGACAAAGCAAAGCCAACATCTTTCTGGAAAGCCAAAAGAATATCTCTTCCACTCTTGTGAGCTTCAAGGGCGTTAAATTCAGCCAGCAGTTTAACTTTAAGTCTGGTTGAATGAATATCTGAATTTGATGACCCTTTCCCAAATTGTTTATGTCTTTGCTAATACAAACTGACAAAATCAGCAAGTTTGAACACAACAGGGCCATCAGTGCTTAGGATGTCTCAACTATATATGCTAAGAGCTCTGAAAACACTAGAGGGTATATTTTTTTCTCTGATGATTGGTCATTGCTTTCCTTTGCAATTGTTGCAATATGGGCCCTTTCTCTGTTGTTATACAGAGCTGTCAAGCAAGACCTATGGTACTTCAGCTTTTGTGCCACTATGTCACCACCTGTCAGTTTAGCTAACAGTTTGCCATCGTTTAGATTACGAGCACATTCATTCAGTCTTTGATCAAGCTTCATGGTCATAGCTTTTCTAAGTTCTGACTTTGTTTCTTCTTTGTCGCATAAAAACACTGCTGGCAGTCAAGACTGGATCTTGGTATCTTTAAGCGGCTCCCATCTGTTGGGCTATCAGAGCTAGCTTTGCTTTTTGCGCCCTCTGAAGCTTTGTGTTATTAAACAGGAATGGACAACTCTGGTGGTACTTTGCCTGGTTTCTGCGCAAATTTTCTTCTACACCATCACCTTCCACCTTCATCCAGTCCACTTGGATCAATTATAATAGGTAGCAGATTGATAGTGGGATGTTTGGCGCCAACATTGAATAGTCATCTTGCTACAAGTTTGAACCCCCACCCCTAGGGAATTTTGCAGACATATCCTATCTTGTAGAGAATTAAAAGTCGAGTCTTTTAAGACATATTTGCACTCTGTGCGTTGGGGCGTTAGTCTGTAAGAGCCTGTAACATACGTTACTTTATCAAATTAAGAAAAAGTAAATTGAAAGTTTGGGCTACAAATTAAAGACGTTAAAATATTCATTTTTAAAAATCATTCATATAGTCTGCATACTGGATATCTTAACTACGTACGACTACCATTTAAACAATATTGCAGCTTCCTATGGTGTCATACGCGTTACATAAATCAGATAACCCATTAAAATTTACAAGTGTGGCTAACATCATTTACATTCACAATCTCTCTGTGTGTTTTGCAAAATGTTTTTAACAATGTCTGACTAGCTTATGCAATTGGCTAACAGAAAAGTCAAAGTTTGTTTCCCTAGCTTAAATAATTTTTCTGGAATAAGCAATTAAACAACCCTACCCCTACCCAGTTTTAAGGTGAAATGTTTGGTATTAAAACTAAAGAAAAAATAGTTAAAAACAATGCAGTTGATGAATATGTTTCATTGTTTGGGATTTATTTGCTGATATTAAAAAACTCATAAATCTGCAAGTTTGTTGCAAAATTTTTAATATCAGAGGCTGTAGCTATGTTACCTGATGTAATAAATGGGCAAGCTTGTTGTCTTTACATAAGATATGCCTAAAATGTTTTAATCTCCTCGAGGCAATTTTGCAGACATATTTCTTCTTATAGTACAAATCAAGCTGCATCGAATAAGGTATGTTTGCACTCTCTATGTTGGGGCGTTATTCTGAAACAGCATGTTACATGTGTTACTTTATCAAATAAAGGAAATGTAGTTTGAAAGTTTGAGCTAAAATTGTGAAAAAAACTTGCAGCTTCTGAATATCTTACAAAAATGTTTGCACTCTGTAAGTCGAAGCGTTAGCCTGTAATAGCTTGTTACATATGTTACTACATCAATTTGAGAATAAGAAATTTGAATGTTTGAGCTACTGAAAGAAGACATTAAAATTATCTAATAAATTGACATTCTTATAGTCTGCATACTGGATGTGGTTACTACATATGGAAGCTGTTTAACATTAATACTGCTAACTGTGGTGTTATGTGCGTTACATGAACCTAATTATAATTTAAAAGCTATAATTGTGGCAATCGTTATTTAGTTAAACAACTACTATGACTTGGTTTCAAACTGTTTTATTAGATTTTACAAACATATACTCAATTGATGAATAGGAAAAAACAAGTTTGCTTTTCTATCTTAAATATATTGTCTTATAGGAGCTAATACACAGCCCTACTCCCAGTTTTACAGAGAGGCAAATTTTGTTATTACCGTTTAAGTAAAACACATGAAAGTGATTGCAGGGTGTGGAAATTTATTTTTTCATAGTCTGTCTTGCTCATATATCTGCAAGATGTCATTAAGTTTAAGATCAAGACACTTAATATGTACTTATAAGTCTTTGGTGCCAAAACACTAGAAATTATATTAATTTCTTATTATCAAGCCCATGGACTGTTGTTAAAGATGTTATCAATGACCTTTTGGACACATTTCCTAATATCGTGCATATAATGCTAAATATAGAGCCAGAAATAGAAAAGATAGTTTTACATTTGTACAAGACATTACAATAAATGAAATGGTCAAAACTAATTCTCATCGATTTAACACTCATGTTAAACGTTTGTCGTTGTCTGCTTCTGTGCTAATCATTATTATCACACGCCTCCTTGCAACTAGTAGAATCACCACACAATATTTCAATCATTTACTGTTATACAATTTTACCACCAGTCCACTCAAAATTGATGAGCCATTATCAACTTTCCAATTTTGCCATTCATGGCTTGGAACATTCAAAAACTGATATGAATTCCTAATAGTTGGCTCTTTGAGTATATGTTTCAAGTGATACTCTGCAAGTATAGTAGGAGAAAGACTAAAGCTTTACAAGGATGAAAACTATGCCATTAAAAGCAATGAGTACCTGGACTGATGTACCTTGATATTTCTGTGATAAGAATCATATCTTAGCTGGTTAACTTTTATAAATGTAGCCTTTCCATACATGCAACAAACATATTTTCATCTAATAATGTCTCTGCACTTATTATCTTTCCCCAAGCATTCAAAAACTTATTTGAAGTCTTAGTACTTCTGAAGTGCTGAAACCGAGGTAACTATTTCCCTTCAGATAAACGTACTAGATGTATCACAGCAGGTAAAGCAATGAAATGCAGGATGAACAGAGCGCAAATTAGGCACTTTCAATTCAATGATTCACTAAGTTTCGAAGATAAGAGCGCTTATTAAAAGGATGTAACATATATAACTCGTCATAATGAATGAGCAAGGGCATTGTCGTGACGTCCTTTTCGATTACACAGTCAGAGGCAAGTGTTTTCAATTTCAGTGTTTTCCATGGATCATGAAATGAGGCACCTTATCAACTTGTTTACTCTGTATAAATCTTCCATAGAGCATAATATAGAACTACCGGTTATCCTATTTTACCCATAGTCCACTTTCCTTCTTTGAATGCGACAGCTAATGATATGGCTGCAAAAACTGAGAAATCATAGGTTTAATATTATTTTAAGGCTTGCTTCAATGTACTGACATCAAAAACCAACCAGCTGCAGACATAATTGATGGCAATGTCCAACTTCATATTCTTTCTCTCATACCATATAACTTTCAAGGTGTAACAAAAATTGTTTCAGACGGTCTACCAAAACCACCAAGAGTCAACATTGTAACTAAAGAAAACTTATAAAGCTCTTTGGGCGCAGCAAAATGCTATTGTTCTAAGACCTGATGACTCAAGCACCAAAGGACTGGATAGGTTCCATGGCAAATGATGCAAAAAAAAAGTAGCCTATCAAATTTCTGTTTGACCAATGTCAGAAATCTTAAAGTATTCTTAGAGGTACATGGTAGAGACATAGCTTTTGCAAAATCAGAGCAAAGTTATTATTTGACTAGCACGGATGCAGAGGCAGCTGTAGTAAGATTGCTCTTGCCACTTCACAGGAAGAGGCATATACCAGAGCCATACTCCATTGTATGCATATATGTGAAATGGCATTAAACCCATATTTAATCAGGTATTTGATCCCATGGCACTGACATGCTGTTTCTGCTTTTGAAGAATGCTTAGGATTCAAGTTATAGCTGAGTCAATTTGTTTGACGCTGGCACTGGCCACACATACAAAGAAAATTAAGTCTTTTGATGGCAAAAGAGGAGGATCACACGAAATGCTTATAAGTGATGTTTGTCACAATTACCAATTTTAAAAAGTAATCTTAATTAATATAACATATAACACCATAGGAAGCTGTACATTTGTTAAAAAACACTTTCTTATGTATCAAAGGTATTCAGCATGCAAACTACATGAATAATTCTAATAAATAGATAGTTTTATGCCTTCTTTCTGTTTCTCAGACTTTCAATTAATTTATTTTTAAATTGATGTGGTAACATACGTAGCATACCATTACCGGTTAACCCCCTAGTTAATAGAGTGAAAACATCTCTTATTTGATGCAGCTTGAATTGTTCTTTAAGGTATGATATGCCTGCACAATTGCCAAAGGGATAAAGGAACAGGATTGTACTCAGTTTGCAGTCCTAATACTATGCCATGATTCTATTGGTTGTGATGAAATGGGTGATTATTTTGCCATAGAAGCAGACACAATGATAGACATTGTGAGGGTGACTTGAATAAAGATTGTTTTTGAATAATCATATTTAATAGGAATATTTATTAAATTGTGTCATTTAAATGAGAACTATTAGTTTCTATCTATACGTCTATATATTTTAATATTATAGGCATTAGGAAATATGTGATAAAAAAATTATATATAACATCTGTAACACAATTCCATGGGCTTATTATCAACAATAACTGTAGTTACTAAGACTAAGGCACCAGATGCTAGAGATTAATAGGAAATTATGTGAAAAATAGTATTTTTTCCGAAATATCATCTCTTACTTCCAAGACAATTTCCTTGCTCGAAATTGCTCATTCATTATGCCATGTAACATACGTTACATACTTTGATATGTGCTCTGATGCTGATGTCAAACTTGCAACTGTATGATTCTTTATTGCATTAGAAAGACAGTGCAAAATATGTAAGATATCCACGAGCAGGGTTGTTTAATAGCTCATATAAAACAATGTATTTGAGATAGAAAAGCAAACTTTGTTTTTTCTATTAGTCAAATGAGTATTTTAGTAAACTAAGTTTAAAAACACTTGAAAAAATGCACAAATCGTCTGTAAAATTAAATGATGTTAGTCACGATTTCATGTTTCAAAGGGAAGTTTAATCTATGTAACACATATAACACCATTGAAGGCTGTAATTTTCTTTAAAATGCTGCTTTTATGTAGCTTAGGCATCCAGCTTGCAAACTACACGAAAAATTTGAATAATTAGATGGTTTAATGTCTTCTTTCTGTAGCTCAAACTTTCATTTTGTTTTTTCCTTAGTTTGATACAGTAACATATGTAACAGGCTGTCAGAGACTAACTCCCCGGAGCACAGAGTGCAAACATCTCTTAAAAGATGCGGCTTGAAATTTTCTTCAAGATAGGGTATGTCTGCAAAATTCCCTAGGGGGGGGGGGGGGGGGGGGCAGGACCTTTTTTAGCTCGAAGTCTATACCTGGTGGTGGAGATTTCAGACCTTCTACTTTCTTATCAGTCCGACAAAGACAGCATTTGCCCCAGTCAGTTTGTAGTTTGGTGCTTAGAGAAGCCATATTATCAAGTCACATTAAGGCCGAGGGACTATCCTTTTATCACCTTAAAATTATACTGAATATATGACACATTCAGATATTGGATACAACAAGGTTTAGAGATATAAATCCTACACCTAGCCCGATCATTCACCCAGTGTCATTTAAGTCCGGTGCGATCTGTACACCATATGGATAACAAAGCCCCGTTAGCCTTGGCTTGGCTCTCCCGCGCTGGCACATCCTGTCCATTCAGGTGCGGCTATCTAACTGATACAACATAGCAAACTATGTGTATGGGGCTCACTAGATAGCATTGGGACACTGAACAATACTCCCGATTTACCAGAATTTTGTTCAGCTGACATTGGACCCCATGCTGAGTTTCACAGCAGTGATGTCACCTGTGTATCCTGGTTGTGTCATGACACTCACTCTTATATTTTTGCGGCGGCTTCGCCGACGCTCTATTATCATTTTGAACCTAAATTTTATGTAAATTTTCGCCAATCAGAAGTATTCTTAAATTGTAATATTCATCACACCAGCTAGAAAACAATGCCCTCATTGGTTAATACTCAGACTGACCACGCGATCTTATTATAGATGCAATTTAACTTGAAAATTTCCATGTAAATGGCCGAGAATCAGTCTGTGCACTAGTCCTAACAATAAATATTGATCTTCAATATAGGTCAACTCCCGCTGTACAGCATTTCTAATTTGCTTTACTACCATTATTTGCATGCCTTGCTTAATTGCACATAGTAAATAAGTGCAATATAAGATAACTCACTAAATCCTAAAGGACTTTAACAGCATTATATAAAGCAAATCTTTGTATTTTTTTGCGGCGGCTTCGCCGACGCTCTATTATCATTTTGAACCTAAATTTTATGTAAATTTTCGCCAATCAGAAGTATTCTTAAATTGTAATATTCATCACACCAGCTAGAAAACAATGCCCTCATTGGTTAATACTCAGACTGACCACGCGATCTTATTATAGATGCAATTTAACTTGAAAATTTCCATGTAAATGGCCGAGAATCAGTCTTTGCACTAGTCCTAACAATAAATATTGATCTTGAATATAGGTCAACTCCCGCTGTACAGCATTTCTAATTTGCTTTACTACCATTATTTGCATGCCTTGCTTAATTGCACATAGTAAATAAGTGCAATATAAGATAACTCACTAAATCCTAAAGGACTTTAACAGCATTATATAAAGCAAATCTTTGTATTTTTTATTCAAGCCATTATGGTTTCCTGCACGATTATAGTCTGTTTCATAAATTTCGACAATATGCAGTGATTTTTTTTTACCTGCGCGTCCTGGGTCTCAGACGCATGCTTCTCACAAAGGACGCATGATTTTAAACCATGAGAGTCCCGCAGGATGCATTAAAATTGTGGCGAAAAGTCTGCATTTAGTATTTGCAACTTTCGTTTTGAGTGTTTCTGTTTTAACTTGCGCACCGTGTCTTGAATAATATTGGTAAAAACTGGTACTGAAAAAACTCCCCAACAGTATAGCGATCATTACTTCCCTTGGGAAACACGTGTTTTCAGATATGACCCGCTGTAGGGGAGTTTACCGGTAAAAGCCAGTACCGAACTACTGGTAAAAACCAGTGCCGATAAACCAGTACTGACCCAATACTACCAACCCGAAATGAAACATTTGTTTTAATGCGTTTTACCCGCAAGTTTAAACACCCTGCTTTGAGCAAATACCAATAGAATGGTTAAAGTATTACTGCAGGCTCATGAAGTACGGAGACTGTACTGTGCACAGATGATAAAAGAAAAATTAATATGGTATGCCCAAAGGCTCAAATGCAGTAACTTCCAGCACTACACTTGTAGGCATGCAGAGTTAGATGAACACGGGCTAATGACCTGGGCTCTAAAAAATATATGAAAACTGCGAGACAAAAGTCTGTCTCTTGGCAAAAGATGATAATATGATCAAATTAAGGAAATATACTGTCTGGAACTGAAATTTTTATTAATAAGAAAGTCAGGTAGGCTATTATATCTTTATTATTTTACTTGACAAAGTGAATTAAGTTTGATCTTTATTATAGTATAAATAAGTATGCCAGTGTTTTGCTTCCCAAATTGGCTTCTATGAATGGCTGGATTCGTATGGATACACAAAATTTATAATTTAAAGTGGACCCCGTATGGGATGCAGAACTTCGAGTTTGGGATGCAAATAATTTTGGCCCAGTGAGTCCCGGGACTCATAGAAACAAATTTGTAAAAAAATCACTGATAGGTCTAGTCTATTTCTAAAACAAATATAACAAGTGTATTTAATGCATTACATTATATACAAGGGCGTAAAATTCATCGGGAATTAGAGAGTAACCTCGAAGTTCAGGCGAGTAAATACGTGCAAACCTTGCTCTGACCGGCAAATGCATGTTCTTACAACGACAGTGTAGCTATCGGCAGAGTCTCTTTAATCAGACAACATGGTGCGTTATAAATAGACAGCAAAAAAAACCCACGTTATAATGTCTATTAATAGCGCTTAACAAGATACATCTTTATGAAAAAAGATGTATCTTAAAAAAAGAGGTGATAATGGGGATGGATATTTAATGTAAATAATGGCACATAATTTCCTACAATTTGAATGTGCCCGCAACCCACAATCCTACACTAAGACTCAGATCAACCTCCGCAGCTGTACATGTATCAGCGTATTTTGCTATTTCCTTTAAGAAGATGACAAGCACAAGCTCTAGTATCTTTAACTACATGTATGTCAGACGAACATGTATCATAAAACTAACTTCCCAGGGCTAACTTGCAAACAGCCAGCAACAAATCTCGGGCCACTATGGGCCCGCCAGCAAAACACTTTTCGGGTGGTGTTTTTCTGGCGGGCCGAGAGCAGCCGGATTTTACGTGCTTACTGGGAGCTAGTCGATCAGTTTTTGAGTCTACATGTATTTATGCCCCGACCCCGGCTATGGCGAGGTGCCACAGGAAATAGAAAGGTTATAGGAGTTAGTCCCACACAAAAGCGATTTGGTATATTAGCATTTTTCTGTAAATAGAGACATTCATAATATGTAAATAGAGTGGTGAAAGTGTAAACCATTTAAGACTTGAAAAACTACTCCAAGTTGAGATCTGAGACGGGCAGAATCTAGCCTATGTGACAGCAACAACAACAATATGGCATTTTTTACGGGTTTTCAGTTTGTTTCAGTACATACATTTATCGTCAAAATCTCCCGTTTTCTTAAAAACATTAGGACTAATAACATTGTTCCCTAGCCTTTGCTGGTGAAGTGCCTAAAATTTGGAACGATTCAGATGCATATCGCTCAGCGAAAAGAGCACCAAGCAAAAGAGAGACCAGAAACATAGCACAACTTCCAAATTCGCTGGTTTTAGACGGAACATCCTTTTCCAGCATGCAAAGACAGGGAGTATAAGGGGATTTCGTCACTTAGTTGTGTTAAAATTGTAAGTATTTGAGAGCCGCCGAATATCTTTTTTAAAGATATTTCTTGTTTCATATGAGGTAAAAATGCTCCTTGGCTTATACGGCCCTTTCTCTATTATTAAACTTCAAATGAAGGTTAAAACACTAGACGCCATACAATTAAAACCATTTTGTAAGTAAAAGTTTTCATAGGTGATAATGAAGTCATGCACACTTTAACATTAAATACTACAATAGCCAAAAGCGAATACTTTCGGCAATTAACCCTCTTGTTAATTTACACCAATGTGTATAGTGTCTAGAAGAACTAATGAATATGGCTGTACTTAGGAAATGGGTAAGGTGATTTATCAAACCTTACTACCCTTAAGGGGTAAAAACTGGATTTTTCTAAAATAATGGCGGCCATTTTGAAAAACGACGGCCATATTTACACATAAAATCAACATTAAATCATTTTTCTACATCAACTAAAATTTTTAGTAGTAGTAGTAAGTAACAGTATTTTTGCCAATTCATCACTTAAATTTTGGCGTTTAAATCAGTCTAGATATTGTTAGAGTATGATTTCTACTATATGTCGGCAAACTTGAAAAATGGCCGCCACCTTGAAATTTCAGGTGGCTAACGGGCTTTTTTTAAAGAGAGATATAATATGTGTATTTCTGTCAAGTTTCATGCTTGCATCACTAAATGCACGATTTTACTGAAAAAATGGTTTATCTGCTGAGCTACAGAGCAGCCAGCTGATCCTGATCAACACTGGTTGTTCTATTTTAAGTATGATTGATATAAGATTATAATTGTGAGGCAGCACATATTATTTTTGCACTTATTTACATAAAGTATGGAAATAGAGGTAGGCTCAGACCAAAATTAGACTTCTAGTATCACAGTATATGACATCATGAGTGTTCAAAGGAGGAAGTAGTAAACAATTAAATAATGTGCAACAGTCAAATAAGAAGTCAACATAATGCACCAGTCGTATCCCCCCCCAGGCCGGGGAATAACGGGGCTTTAAACTTTAAACTTTCAAAGCCTTACTAAAAGCACTGCACTGCGGGGCCAAAGAATTTCTAGCGATAAAGCGAGCAATCTCCCTAAACGAGACGTTCGTTTTATTTTGTTGAAATAACGACTAGAGAAACTAGGCACATTCAACAAATATATATAGACGAGCCGTCGATGCAACATTGCCCCCGAATTTGTATATTCAAAACGGGGTTTCCTAAATGCATGTAATAACTCTACTTCTTATTGAATGATAATTTATTTCGATCATCAACTGTGCTTGTTATTCAGTAACCTATACGGGAACCAGATCGTTAAACAAGGGTAAACAATCGTCCAATCACGCTATGTACAATAAAACTATTTATACAGTTGATGTACAATAAAAACGACCATCTTGCAAAGTGGTCTATTTTTGTCAGATATTTGATGTCTTCTTTCGCTTATACCACCCCTTCCCCCCCCCCCCCTAGACCCAAGATTTGTTTGTTTGTTTGTTTGTTTGTTTGATTTGATTCTTTACGTCCACTCAACAATCTTTCAGTTATGCGGGACGGCTCTTCCTGGGTTGAATCAGTACTAAGCTAGGATAAATGTGTCTTGCTCAAGGACCACAACGCAGACGCCATTTACATATGTTATATATTTGTATAGCGACATTTAATTGTCCAAAGGGCATCTTGGGTCTGGGGGGGAAGCATCTAAAAACAAACTGAAAGGCGCCAGTTTCATCTTTTCAATGACAAACGTCACAATTTTAAGTATATTTCGTACGCATGCGTAGAAGGAATACCGCAAAGTTTTGGAAATGAAGGGCACTTATATCCTTAATATTTTAGCACTTTTACTTTTTGAAAACCTGCTAAGGATTTACTAAAACTCTCGTCTAAACGGCACCCAGTCTAAAGACGTAAAATGAGGGGTGGGAGTAGAAGGCGCAAGTTTTCACGGCTTATCAAATGATGAATCGCTTTGAAACCTATTTTGATGCTTTCTATGCATATTTTACTACCGAAGCAGAACAATTTTAAAAACATTATGGCAATTTGAAAATTTAGGTTTTGTAATCATGTCAACTAGGGAAAATTTACGCCTTATCGCTAGAGCTCCTTTGTGGTAAAATCCTTGCTACGAGGGACGTTTTTTTATGTTCGTAGAAAGGTAGATTTAATGAAAACGGCGAAAGTAAATGCATACATCATGCATATATTTGGAAAGATTGAGCTTTTATCTATACATGCAACCTAAATTTATTTCAAAATGCATTACTTAAATGGCTTCTAAGAGGCAAAGACATACCTATATATCGCACACTGGAAATATGGTAGAAATATGACATTTATGGACTTAGTCTCTGACAGAACGTTAGAAACAATTGCATGAAAATGAGTCCATAGCCATACACAGCTTCTAAAAGTATGGCTGCAGATCACGGACACCATGAGCAACAATATTATATAAACATTATAGCAAATGAGCAGCAACTACTGGATATGGAAGATTTGTTTGGAACCTCAGCAAATTGAACAGTAGGCATATGAACTTTTATTGTAAAAAGATGACACAAGTGGAAGTTGGATACGGGCTTTTGAATGTGGCTTAATATGTTAGCTGTAAAGTAGTATTATATTTTTTCTTGATTATATGGTAGATGGAAGTGTTATGGTAACTTTCATCCCAAAATAAGGTTAATACTTTTGTTTTATTAGAAATGAACTGCAAAATAAATAGCCTAGGGAGTGCTAAAATCCCTTATTTTGTATATAAATGACGTCATGGAGCGTTACTATATTTAGAAAATACATTAAAACTGTTTTTGTGCCTCTTTACAGGTTTTGAAATAACTGCAATAAGAAAATTATGCAGATCCGATTGTTATTGTGTTTTCTATGTAGGGTTGATTACCCCACCCACTTTTTATAACATGGGGGTACGCCAGTACCGGAAGTTGCCAGTTACACGCTTAAATCGATACAGCAATACAACTGCTGACAAGTGATTGAGTATATCATGTGCTATGTAAAACCAGAAGAAATTTTAAAATTTGTTTACAATCGTAATTTTAACAGACATAATAACTAGCACTTGACTGTAATTATTTTGGTATATTGATGGGTGTTTTAAAATTATTATAGAAGAGCCAACAACATGCTTATAGTTTTGCTGCACTTGTCTACGATTAGCGTTTGAATAATTAATTTTGATGGTGCAAAGAAAAAATCGGCTTGAAAAATGCTTATATCACCATAGCGAATGGAACTTAACAGCGTCTAATTTCCTAATGGCTGCGAGGTTAAAATGACATGGATTTCGGCCAGTGTCATTTTTACGCCCTAGTCAAAGCTATATATCTTAACCGAACTAAGCGCTAATGATTTAAAATTTATATCAGGTGATAGACAGGACCTAGACCTTTCAAAATATATATAGTTATGGTGCCGTTAATTCTATATTTGTAGAGATACAGCCCGATTCTAGGAACATAAAAAATGACCCTCGTAAATGCCCCCGCCCCAAGGGGTTGAAAATAATGAATAACAAATAATGACCTTTAGCATTTAACTTTTGAGGCTTTCTTTAACATACATCGGCTGTTTTCAAGTAGGGTTCGGATTGACTTCTGGAAGCTCCTAGCAAGACTGCGCGGATGCGTAGGATCATTTAAGAGTTCACGCTGCTTTCACTTACGTGGTAAGAAAAGGTCTTTTCCCATATTATTCTACTGGTATCGTCTGCTAATATCATTTGATAACAGTTTGCACCCAGGCCAGGTCCGATGGTCTAGATCCAAACTGTTTGACACTTTGATGGTATTTCTGGAAGATTTTTCTTCGAAAAAGTTAATTTTGAAAAAAAATAACATGGGACAGCCAAAAAACATGCAACTTTTTTCAGCATGCAAAACGTTACAAGGGGCGTTCAATGTGTAATGAAAACACATTCATAACTCCATCCACAAACGCGTTAGGTTTCTTTACTTTAAGTCAAACACAAGATCAAAGCCTGGCCTTTCAAATGCTGTATCAACGCTTATTTTATCTTTCTTACTTATCTAGTTACAGCATTTTAAAAACAGACACTCATATATACTATATATAGTTTCCTTCATGTTGCAAAGAAACATTTCTACAAAGGTAGAAAGGTGATTGTATTTTCTAAAACAAGCACATAACAAGCATGAACCGCATTTCCGTCGTTTTCGGACTCAATTCCCCTTTACCTGCTAAAAAGGTGGCAAGTACCGATTTTTCATGTGGCGTTTTCATTACATTATCCACTCTTACATTGACGTCGTTTAATACCCCTATTCCACACAGGCCACGAATCGCCCGAATCGCCACGAATTGATTTTTTTCTTGTTGGGGGGGGGGGGGGGGATTCGTGTGGTTACATTAAAAAAAATTCTCCAATCGTGATGTTCTACTAGTCAGTCCCGATTCAGACACGATGTCATTACGAATATTCAGGGGGGGATCGGCTCAATTCGGCTGGAATCGTGTTAGAATTCAATATGATTAGCAAAATAACATCAGAACATTCTTCACGAAAGTTAAGGAATCAATTACGAATCAGTTAAGAATATGCCGAATGCAGCACGAATTGGGGACGACTTAACAGAAATCCGCGACGATTCGCCACAATTCGCGAGATTTCTCTCACGATAGTTATAAAAAAAAGGCTCATACATGCTTCAGGGCATCAGCTCCAAAATGAATGCGCCTCGTAAAGCAGCAGTAGAATTGATCCTGCAACTTGAGTGTTGAAAACGGCTTCTAATATAGCTAGAAGAAAACAACTACGTAAATGTCGAGAGGCCCTGACTCTTTGACTTGGAAAATTATGACAGTTCGCCATTGGCAAAATCACCAGCCAGGAGCTACTGACTGATCCTGATTGTGCTCCAGAATCTGCCAAATCTGTTTCAACTTCTAGGACTGCTCACATGCGCGTGACGGGGTAATTAATTTTAGGGAAAATCCTTCTACTATCTCTTCCATGGTTTTATTGCTTGACTTAATCTCCCAATTCCCCACGAATGAGCTAATACCCCTATTCCACACAGGCCCCGAATCACACGAATTTACACGAATTGACTTATATTTGGATTCGTGGCTGGATCGTACTCAGTTCGTAAAGATCTTAACTGATTTGCACAGTCCATAGTGAGTTCTTGCAATTCGTAGGTCTATCGGGAATTCGGCTCAAAAGTTTTGAACTGTTCAAAACTTTGGCCGCGAATTCCCAGATTCGAAAAATCGTGCGTGATTCGTACCAAATTCTTAAGGCATTCTTGGACATCGTAACTGGATCTTAATCGATTCGGAGGTGTTTTCAGGCATTGGTAGCTACTCTAAGCTCATTCGTGGGGAAACAGGAGATAAAAACAAGCAATAAAACCAAGGAAGAGATAGTAGAAGGATTTTCCCTAAGATTAATTACCCCGTCACGCGCATGTGAGCAGTCCTAAAAATAGTAAGTGAGTATGATCAGGAAATACCACAATCACAAACTGCAGACAACCCCTTGGCACCGCGAGGAAGAGCCGCTCAACCATCACGAGACACCAGGAAGACAAATTAAGCAAAGCAACCAGCTCTCTCTCTTCCCCATCAAGATGATTGCAATACTAGAAAGGACATAAAGTAACATACAACAAAACATAGAACAATTACAGACTCCCACAATGGGAGTAACAATAAACAAAAAGTCAACAACAACAGAACCACCGCCTTAGAACGGACAGCAGCCTAAGCCACCGGGGGTGGGGGGGGGGGGCTTAAATGCATTTTACTGGTACCAAATCTTCGCCCTAGATTCTGCTGTTGTTGAGGTACAAGAAATGTTCAGCTCGCATGTAGGCTATCTAACTAATGCAATGTATCATCATGGAGAAACACTCTAATCAAATTGACACATCATGATGAAACAAAGAAAAGAGCTTATGACTCACAGATAGTCAGAGCTAAAGAAAACCTCAAATTGAGCCACGGTGGGTCCAGCTACAGATAAGCATCAGGCACCAACCCACCGATTAAAGCTTTACGTAAGAGCCGCCATAGAGTCTGAGGCCTGACCCACCGTCGTGCAATTAAAGAGGAAACCATAGCTATAAACCATGATTGGGTTTAAAACTAGGCATGCAGACTGTCGCATGATATCCAAGTTATATCCAACCCTTATATAACGTTTTACTATCTTTTTAAATTGAACTCTAAAATTAGGTTTTCCAATAATACGTTTGAATTTATAAACTAAATCACCATAAAATATAGGTTCTGATATGCCTTGTTGAAACAGATTTGGCAGATTCTGGAGCACAATCAGGATCAGTCAGTAGCTCCTGGCTGGTGATTTTGCCAATGGCAAACTGCCATATTTTTCCAAGTCAAAGAGTCTGGGTCAGGGCCTCTCGTCTTTAACGTTGTTGCTTCCTTCTAGCTATATAAGAAGCCGTTTTCAACACTCAAGTTGCAGGATCAATTCTACTGCTGCTTTACGAGGAACATTCATTTTGGAACTGATGACCCGAAGCATGTATGGTCCTTTTTTATAACTATTGTGAGAGAAAATCTCGCGAATTGTGGCGATTCGTCGCGGAGTTCTGTTAATTCGTGCCCAATTCGTGCTGGATTTGGCATATTCTTAACTGATTCGTAATTGATTCCTTAACTTTCGTGCAGCATGTTCTAATGTTATTTTGTTAATCGTAATGAATTCTTGCGCGATTCCAGCCCAATTGAGCCGATTCCCCCGAATATTCGTAACAACATCATATCTGAATCGCGATTGAAGAATTTTTTTTATGAAACCTCACGAATCCTCCCGAATAAAGCAAAAATCAATTTGTGGGGATTCCAGGGTTTCGAGGCCTGTGTGGAATATGGGTAACAGAGTAGCTCTGAATGCCCGAAAACCTCTCCAATCGATTACGATTCAGTTACGATGTCCAAGAATGCCTTAGGAATTTGGTACGAATCACGCACGATTTTTCGAATCGGGGAATTCGTGGCCAAAGTTTTGAACAGTTCAAAACTTTTGAGCCAAATTCCCCATAGACCTACGAATTGCAAGAACTCACTACGGACTGTGCGAATCAGTTAAGATCTTTACGAACTGAGTACGATTCAGCCACGAATCCAAATATATGTCAATTCGTGGGATTTGGGGCCTGTGTGGAATAGGGGTATAAAGTAAGAAATGTAACGGTAAAATATGCATGGTTGTTGAAAATCGGTATTTTGGCTTTGGGTCAGGAAAGGATAATTTTTTTTTAAATCGAAGTTTGAATACGAAAAGTGCATAGACAGCAGACCAGTTAAAGGCTGAAAAAATATCTATGGGGATCTCATCTGAGTGGTATGCCATTTTCGTTTCCTATAATTTTATGGTCTGAAATTGGCCAGCCTGATTATTTTCATGTCTATATGTGTAAAATTGTCCAAAAATACATACCAACGCAAACTTCGATGAAAAACGGTGTAGTGTCGGATTCATTTCAGTGTAAGCAAGAGGTTGCTTTCTTTTAAGTGATTTTCGTAATTTAAATGGCGTATTTAGAGGTACTGCATGAGGGAGAAAGATATAAGCATTTTAAAAAAGAGCTGTATTACTTGCAACAAACACCATACTGACCAGAAAAAAGTTACAAGCGGTTTTCGCATACATTGTTGCTATGTTATTGTTCTCGCAAAAGCGAAAAAATGAACAGAATGCCAGAGAAAGTGTCACCAAGGAGGATTTCAACCAAATTGACGGCCTCTCTATTTCGTAGAATTTTTAAAGATTCAAAGATTTTTGCAGTTTTAATCAGTTATTTATAGGTATTCACCACATGACGAAACAGATTGAAATTATCATTAGTTCATGTAATATTCTGTTTTTCAAAACACAGTTTCATTTCATATTCCAGTGTATTTCAGTACCCTATCTTGAAAGCGGCTTAAGTACAATGAACCGAAGTTCTAAGTGGCCACTTTTCAATTTCGTTTTTCTGACTAAGCGCTAATGATATTGAAATGAATTTTTGCCCAAGTATATACATTTTAAGGACTAAAGTTAAGTGGTGTTTTGGAAGAGTTTTCTATATCTTTACGATTATTCCGTTCAAAAATGCAAAAATCAACTTTTTGAAGAAAATTAGCATTTTCAGCGCAGTTTTTGTTTTCAAATTGAAGTACAGGTGATTACAAATCTGTCCAGACGACTTGAAAAACACCAAACACTTGACATTTTGCTTATGGCTGATTTTTCATCAATTTTTTAAAGAAAAGCTAATTTTCTGCATTTTCCGATAGTTTCGGAAATCATCAGCTGCACAATCAAAAATCATTGTATCTGTTTTAATTCATGTCAATGTGTTTGACCAAACACAATACAACTTGATCAGCCCATTTTCTAACGATATTTTTTTCAAGATTGGTATCCACTTCCGGTTTTTACGTGAAACTTTAATGTTCGTTTAAGTGGCATTTGCTAAAGTTTTTTTTTAGTTTTTTAGTCGAACAGTGACACGAATTCGTACTAAAGAACCCCTGAAAATGTCAATGCCGTGTCACAAACAATAAAGCGTACAGAGCAATGCAAAGTGTGTATGCAAATTGCACGGTTAAAGCTAAAACTCTTTGATTAAGCTGCTGACCGTGGCTGTCTTCATGTTAAAGTAGAAGAGAAATGAAGAGTTCAATGAACAAACTGTAAAAACAGTTTTATGATACAGTTTTATATTCCCCATTAAGAGAATTAATATACATTTGAAAAGGCAGAATACTAAATTATAATATTTTAACAAAAGTTGCTAAAACTTGTGAGAAAGTCCTTAGATGTCTTAGATGTCTTTAACAACAAGAGTGAAAGTAGAAAATGTTCATTCTTAGTTGAAAAGTCATGTAACAAAACATTTATTGACTTCAATTTCGGTAGACATAAGGATTTAACTACCCTTAAAGTGATATTCACCTCGGCCTGGCGGCCTCGGTGAATTATCACTTTTTCGGGTAGATAAATCCTGATGTCTACCTCATTGAAGTCAATAATTGTATATTAACTGGTCCAATCTTCGTGTTCACTGCTTATACTGACTCATAAACTTCACTGTCCATCTAAAACCGACGCATTGAAATGGCCTGTGTTCAAAAAACGATTCAAGTAACGATATTGTCTGAACCTAATATATGCTGGGTTGTTGTCCTCTGCTGAATTTTCTTTTCGAGATAATCGTTTTCTAAAAATATGTCTTTCAGGAATACAAGTAGGTTATTAAACAGTGTGGGTCCAGATAATGCCTAACATTTTTAGCTTGAACTTGGCTTCGACTGTTGACAAAGTTTATCAGCAATATAGTTTCAGCAGGCAAATATTCGCTATTTCTCGTCAACTCTCTAATTTGCTTGAATTGTCGTCATAAACTCTTTGCTTACTAGTGTCGTCTGCTGATAACCTTTGCAAACAATTTGGACCCAGATCAGGCCCAACAAAACGTCGGGCATGATCTGGATTCAAACTGCTTGACATTCTACTGATATTCCCGAAATATATTTTTAGAAAAAAACCAACAACAAACAAACTGATTTTAAATAAAATATCATCAGACGATAAAAATGACAAATTGTCTCGTAGGCAAAAAGAGTCAATGAATTGAAATGGAAGGTGCTACATGTACATGCATGTTTCATGCTTAAGCCTTCTATTTGCCTGCTTTCAATACGACACGGTCTAGGACCCCTATAGGATCCTATAGACTTTCACAATGCGTGTGTGTGTGTGTCAAAATCATGACGAGTGAGTTTTGCGGAATAGATTTTCGTTGAATCATCGGATATAGATTGTCCTGTAGGCTAGTACATATCAATTTACCACGTGTATCTATTGGGGGTACACATACATATATTATCAGGAAAAAACAACTTAGTTATTCTTTTGTACAGGGGATTTGGGCTTCATTTACAAGTAAGGGCGTCTCCCAAAAATCAGTTTTAGTTACGCAGTGTGCTTTTACATCCATACGCTGAGTGCCGTTCTTCTAAGTTCAATTTAAAGCTGTTTAAAAAAAAAGAAAAACGGGAGTCACTTAAAACCCGGAAACACATTAGTGTCGTCTGCTGATAATCTTTGCAAGCAGTTCGCATTAAGATCAGGGGCCTGGTCTTGGTCCAAACTGTTTGACACTTTGATGGTATTCCTGGGAGAATTGTTTCGTAAAAGTTGATTTTGCAAAAAAAAAAAATCGAAAAAATCAGCAGACGACCAAAAAAATACACGTATCCGCATCATCCCCCCCCCCAGCTAGCACACAACAACGGGCCACCAATGGCCCGCCAGCGATACGCCATTGAAATGGTGGGCCGTTGGTGGCCCAACGATGTGTGGTAGTTGGGCCGTCGCTATATATTTCTTACCTTGTGCCTTCACTGTAACAAGACACCCAATAAAAAACAAAATGTTGCACAATTTAATTAACTCCTCCATTTTGAACCGTAGCGCTGAGCTGCGCTTTGAGAACTGCAGAAAAAATAAAACACGATATCCAGGTTCGATTAACCTATTGACAAAATGGCCACGTCGAAAGAAAACCCTATTTTGCTGCATGCGAACAAAAACTCTCAGACCAGCCTGTGTGTTCAGCGCCGTAGTTTTCGCTGCTAGTAAAGTATATCGCCTACATTCAAAATCTTGAATTACAACACTTTACATGTAGCTGCTCTAAGTAGCTGAGCATATGCCCTCATGTGTGAACTTGTCGCAAATCTGCAACGATAGGTTTTCCCATTCTCGGACTCAAATGACATGCGCCTTGATAAAAATGATGTTCGTAATTTTAGACTAGGGAAGACGAAACCAGCCTGCTCAGCTAAAGAGGCTGCAAAGGGTCTTGTAAATTTTAGATTTAGAAGAAATTGACATGTATGAGAAGAAATGGATTGACCAAACTAAGCGAATGAACGGGCTGAGATGGGTATCTGCTGTCCGCCTATGATATAATCGTTTGTGATCACGACGAACTCATTAACTCTTTGCAAACTGATTTTTGTCGTCTGCTGATTTACTTAAAAATAAGCTTTTTCAAAAAATCTTTCATGAATGACACCATGGTGTCAAAGGGTTTGGGCGAAGATTCTGCCCGACGACTTGTCGGGGCAGATCTGGGCCAAAACAATTTGCAAAGATTATCTGCAGACAACACTAGCATGCAAAAGGTTAAAATTGCATTAGAAAGAACAATATACGGGTATCTCTGAATCTAAAAAATCTTTTTTAGGGTGCAGTGCAAATTCAACAAACATCTCGAGAAAATGGACTGTAGTACAGTTTTCTCTTCTTTACAGAGATACGTTTCAGTTAATATGTTGGTTTACGTAAGGGAAACTGGCAATATAATATGCATGTGTCCATTCTACGGTTATGTATGCACTAAAGCTTCATTTAGATCAGCGCGGAAACTGGCAATATAGGCCTTTATACGTACAATTCAAATCAATTAATCTCATAGAATACAGCGTCATCAATATTAACCATTCGCAGACGACATTGTTTTGTTTTGTTTTGTTTTGGGTTTTTTTCTCACTAAAACTTACGTTTGCAGCGCTTGAAAATAGTATATGACATATAAAATGAATGGTCGGTTAAAATAATAAATAAGAACATTTTAATATGACCCAGCATTGTTCATTTTGGAGGTTAAAGCCAATTACAAATTGGAGGTTGAAAACTATTAAAAAATCAATTGTAATAATACTGTGTTTTTATCTGATTTCTTATCATCTGAAAAAAGCTCTTTAATGCATACCATAAGAATCTTATACAACTTGTATCCTGCAAAACTTCAATATCCTATTCAACTCTGCTGCTGAGCAGGTTGGTTTGAGTCTTATTTGGTTGGAATCCCCAAAGACAGGTTGTATAGTGACGAGGAAGTTTGGTTCTAGACTCCAGTCACCTCCAACTTCTGTTATTTAGTCATATAATCTGTCGGAAAAACAGATTTGAGCCGTGCGAGGAATTCCAACAATTTGATATTTTGACAAGTGTAGACTCGGACGAGCCTCTACAGCCTCCTTTTAAGCTTAGAAACGCCAAATGGTGTTAAGTCAGTAGCTTAATAATCATAGAATACTCAAGCGACTAGCAAAGGCTCTGATCAGACTGCGCGTATGCGCAGGCTGATCTGAGGCTTTGCTGGTCGCACAAAGTAATAAGGTTGCAAAGATCAGGAATCGATACAAGCACAAGTACCACACAAGCCACATTGTTGGTAGTCACATTCACTGGCTCATTTGATTTCTAACTTCGAGCATGACGTTGATTTCCTATTTCCACAAGCAATTTGCATCTCGGATCTTGGATTGATTATTTTCAGCTTGAATTAATTGAAACAATAAATAACTGTGGTAATGGTATACGGCGAATAGTTGTTTATGTTAAAGTTATGTACCACACCATCTGGTTGAATATTAAAAACAACTGTTCTATGAAGAAAATAAAAAAATCGGGGAATGTCATGCAACAGCCTATGGATTCTTGCGTTTGTTGTATAAATACGAGCTCAGAAAGTATTCTCAGTAGATCATATTTACTTTTCGCGCTATAAACATGTTCCTGCCGAATTCTGGTACACCTATTTTACGCCGCGAAATATAAATCTGACAAAACGAGAGAACTTTCTGGCCTCAAATTTATACCACAACGTAGGAATGCATATAGTATGTTGCATGACGTTCCCCGATTTTTGATTCTCTTCCTGGAGGAATTGTTTTTAATATTCAACCAGATGTTGAGCATTCGAGCGTTTGGTAGGCGTGTGTACGGCGAATAGTTAAAATCATATACACGGCGAATTGTGGGAGCGTGTATACATATGAGATCCATTATTGGTTATAGAAATATAAATTAAGTATTGTACAATATGAATTGGGTTTCACTTGAATTGATTATTCAAATTAATCTTGAAAAACGGGTCCTTCAGAAATAGAGCGAACCTACGATATAAGAAAACAGCAGACACGGTTTTATTGAGTCTGTTCATGAGAACTAATGGAAAGTGCAACAATTCTTACGCCCTCTAGCACCGGCTTGCGCGGTATTTTACTTTCCGTCAGAACCCAATATTCCTGAAGGACCAGAATATGAAAAAAATATCAATGTAATGATAATGACAAGCCAGTTGTAAGGACAATGCGCCGGAGACAGGACAAAACATCTACGCTAGCGATAATAATAGAAGCTCTGCGGCGTCTGAACTGGGTTGTCCATAAAAGGATGATAGTCTTACATGGTCATTACCGCTAGTTAGACTATCACATGTTTTCGACGGGCCCTTCTTACACATAGTAGCTTATATGAGATATCGAATTCGGATATTGATGCTTCCAAGTTCAGTTATTATTGTTATGAATGGAATATTTAAAATATAAATAGGACACCCTATAGTCTATACTGTCGCATGGTAAATTATCCACTGAAGGAGTGTATAGGCCATACGGCAGGCTATTTCTATACAGAAGAAAGACCTTGCAGACGGCCTCTTGGCGGTGCTTGATCATGTTGATCAGTAGTCATTTGTTTGCAAAGTTTCCTATTAACTATTTGTCTACAAGTGTCGTCCGCTGATAACCTTTGCAAACAGTTTGGACCCAGATCAAGCCCGACAGAATGTCGGGCCTGATCTGGGTCCAAAATGTTGACTCTGATGGTAATTCTGAAAGAAATTTTCAAATAATTTGATTTTGGAAAAAAATCAGCAGACGACAGAACAAGCATGAAAAATTACCCAGCATGCAAATAGTGAATATCCACTCTCTTAAGGCCTTAATCAAGCTATGCAGACACGCACGCTGATCAGAGTACTCATATTAGTGTCTACAAATGCGAGCCCAGCATGGTTTTCAAGTGTTGCGGCTCGTATTAATGAAATTAGGAAATCGAATATTTCATATTCAATTATTCTGGACTATAAATTATAAAAATCCATTATTTCAGATGAAAAGGCATGGCAAATGGGTATCAGTCAATAGACAAAGCTTGTCAAAATTGATCATATTGTATTTTCAGAAGAGTTTATTATGTAAACATGGAAAACAAGGGAGGTTTTTACCCCAAGCTGGGTCGATTCTTCATAATATTGATGGGACGTAAAGATTATATTAGAAAGTCAGGAATCAGGTCTTTGACTGACCTCCAAGCCAGCACACAGTATCGGGCCACCATCAGCCCATCAACGAAACGCCATTTAAATGGCGTTTCGCTGACGGGCCGATGGTGGGTCTGTCTTAGAGTTTAGATGACTATAGAATTCCATCACTTGATTGCTTGGCTAATAGGTGATATTTTTGTCAGTCGCATGCGCATCCCGGGTGGAGCGTATTTTGTTTCTGCGGTATTGTCTGTTCTTTGTAGCCTTGTGATCACCTGATTGGAAAGGGCTGCCGTCTTGGCTCTGTTGTGTTGGTTTTTCTTGTGTTTTTGTCACTTTCCCATATGGTGTGGCACGTGACTGATATATGCCATCTATGATCTAGTGGATTTTCCTATACTGCATAGGCCTATATCATCTTGAAATCTCGACTGAATATATAAGCGATGCCCTTCAGTGAAATAAAAATTGGTCCCCGCACAGCAGAGTTTGAAAGTAAGCTAAAAAACGACCCCTCGTAGTTGCATAAGTTGCTTTACCTTAAAACATATTTTTATCCATGTCGTCATACGTCATACGATGTTTGTATGTTTACCATGCTATGCTTTGGTTACGAGCATATTAAATGCACTGCTCAATGCCAATGATGAATTTACAGTTTAATTGTTAATTCTCAATACGTACCATTACATTAGGATCTTGCCTTTCAAGTCTGCAGGTAATTGTGTTTCTCAAGCGCCATACCTTGGTAGTACACTGAAAAAGTTACTGTCGTGCCAACCAAGAGTGACAGTGACGCAATATTTTGTTTACAGTTGTTCTTGTACATTCAACTTGAGCTAACGTGAATCGGTAGATCGCTTGTGTATTAATGCTGTCCTGCGGATAGGATTAGTACGCAAGGGTTCTTACGATTATAAGTCCCTACAGCTTTGTAAACAAAACGTGATGTCACTGTCTCTCTTGGCTGACAGGACAGTAGTGACAGCTCATTTTGGTGTAATTTACATTTACTTCAATACTGAAACAACTTGAGGGGAACTTTCTCCAGAGATAAATGTTAAAACATTACAACCTGTTATTAATGTAGTTATTTCCCGGAGCAATACAATCAAATAAAACATAGCTTTTAAAGCAGGCGAATGTTTGCATCGATCTCGTGGCAGTTCAGCTGCCATCAAATTCGGTGTAACGCTACACTTTTTTACTGTGTAACATAATTTACAGTGTAAAACTCTGACAAAAAGCCCAGATAAGCTGGCGTGGATGCTCAAAATAATCAAGTTCAATATTACCCGCCAGTTAATTAATACAAGGGTCTATTTTCTCTTTACATGCTGGACAGTTTTAATTATTTCATAGTCCCCTGCTGACACGTTTTTAAAATTAACTTTTTTTCTTAAAAAGAAATTCTCTCAGGACCAGTGCAGTATGGAAGTGTCAAACGGTTTGGATCCAGATCAGGACCGACGTTCTGTTCGTCCTGATCTGAGTCCAAACTGTTTGCAAAAACGGTATCTATCAACAGACGACAAAAGTATGTGCGTTATATTGGGGCTATACATCTTTTCTTCTAGCCTATTATATGTATGAACGAGGATGGGTTTTGTAAACGTCTGAATTGATTGATTTGGTGCTTTGTGTCTTAGGATAGCTTTGTTCAAAACATCACGAAATTTGGTATTGTGCCCGTCTTTAATAGACTGACAAAACAAACGTTTTAGTACATCTTTTCAGATTGAGACTAAATATAGGGTTTACGTATGTATGTACTGAAAATTTGAGACTGCAAAAATTTAATTATAATCTAGAATAAAAAATCTTTGCTACAATTTTTTCAAAATCCGTCACCATCAAATTGAATGCCAATGTGGTAAATAACTTTCCTTATTTGTGAGATTTTTCAGCATATAATATATACATTTCCTAAAACCCATCCAACTAAACATTCTACGGTTGTAGAAGACCTATATTTTTAGCTTTAAAGTGGTACCACTGCTGATTACCCTATGACCTTACTTTATCTCTATGCTTGGAAGACCAAAGACTAGTAATAATGAGATGATTATGAGCTTTCTGCATGGGGTCATAAAATGGCCTGTGAAGGGTTTTGATGTCTTGAAAGGATTACATATATGTAATACTTGTATCTATGCAAAGTACATAGAGCTTTCTGTTTGGATTCCATCGTTGTTTTGTGTGTGGGGCTGGGGACAGGTTTACACTTTATTATCCACGAAATGGTCATAATGATTAATCGTTATCTGATTTTAGTACTTTTAGCAAGGTCGACCAGCGAAGACTCAGATGAGTCGGTGCACCCACAAGGTCTAACAAGAGCCTTCGTGTCTGGAATAATTTAGACTGCAAAACCTTAATCGGGTACTTTTGCAAACAGTGCAGATCCAGATGAACTGCCGCATAATTAGTGCAGACCCATATGAACTGCCGCAATATCAATGCAGACCCAGATGAACTGCCGAATTATCAATGCAGACCCAGATGAACTGCCGCATTATCAGTGCAGACCATGATAAACTGCCGCATTATCAATGCAGACCCAGATGAACTGCCGCATAATTAAGCAGACCCAGATGAACTGCCGCATTATCAGTGCAGACCCAGATGAACTGCCGCATTACCAGTGCAGACCCAGATGGGCTACCGCATAACTAATGCAGACCCATATGAACTGCCGCATTGTCAATGCAGACCCAGATAAGCTACCGCATAATTAGTGCAGACCCAGATGAACTGCCGCATTATATGTGCAGATCCAGATGAACTGCCGCATTATCAGTTCAGACCCAGAAGAACTACCTCATTATCAGTGCAGACCCAGATGAATTGCCGCATTATCAGTGCAGACCCAGATGAACTGCCGCGTTATCAGTGCAGACCCAGATGAGCTACCGCATAATTAGTGCAGACCCAGATGAACTACCGCATTATCAGTTCAGACCCAGAAGAACTACCGCATTATCAGTTCACACCCAGATGAACTACCGCATTATCAGTTCAGACCCAGAAGAACTACCGCATTATCAGTGCAAACCCAGATGAACTGCCGCATTATCAGTGCAGACCAAGATGAACTGCCGCATTATCAGTTCAGACCCAGAAGAACTACTATATTATCAGTGCAGACCCAGATGAGCTACCGCATAATTAGTGCAGACCCAGATGAACTGCCGCATTATCAGTGCAGACCCAGATGAACTGCCGCATAATTAGTGCAGACCCAGATGAACTGCCGCATTCTCAGTTCAGACCCAGAAGAACTATCGCATTATCAGTGCAGACCCAGATGAGCTACCGCATAATTAGTGCAGACCCAATTGAACTGCCGCACTATCAGTGCAGACCCAAATGAACTGCCGCATTACCAGTGCAGACCCAGATGAGCTACCGCATAATTAATGCAGACCCAGATGAACTGCTGTATTATCAATGCAGACCCAGATGAACTGTCGCATTATCAATGCAGACCCAGATGAACTGCCGCATTACCAGTGCAGACCCAGATGAACTGCCGCATTATCAGCGCAGACCCAGATGAACTGCCGCATTATGAGTGCAGACCCATATGAACTGCTGCATAATTAATGCAGACCCATATGAACCGCCGCATTACTATTGAAGACCTAGATGAACTGCCGCATTACTAGCGCAGACCTAGATGAACTGCCGCATTATTAGTGCAGACCCATATGAACTGCCGCATAATTAGTGCAGACCCAGATTAACTGCCACATTACTATTGCAGACTTAGATGAACTGCCGCATTATCAGTGCAGACCCATATGAACTGCCGCATTATTAGTGCAGACCCAGATGAACTGCCGCATAACCAGTGCAGACCCAGATGAACTGCCGCATTACTAGTGCAGACCTAGATGAACTGCCGCATTATCAGTGCAGACCCATATGAACTGCCGCATTATTAGTGCAGACCCAGATGAACTGCCGCATTATTAATGCTGATCCAGATGAACTGCCACACTATCAGTGCAGACCCAGATTAACTGTCGCATTATTAATGCTGATCCAGATGAACTGCCGCATAATTATTGCAGACCCAGATTAAATGCCGCATTATTAATGCTGATCCAGATGAACTGCCGCATTATCAGTGCAGACCCAGATTAACTGCCGCATTATCAGTGCAGACCCAGATGAGCTACACTTCTAAAATATTTAAGAGAACACCTGGTGACAATGTTAACTAACCCAGTTCCTTTTGCTATTTTTGGCAAAATAGCCAAAGTATCGTCCCAAAACAAGCTTTTCATAAAACAATTGCTGCGAAAGCCCATGGCTCAAATTTTGGTTTTTAATTTTCTTGAAAATGGCGACTTTTTCTTGAAATCTGTAGAGTAGCGAAACCTAATGATTCCTGCTACCTTAAATACCTAAATGATGCTATTGTGGTGCTTGATTAAAATATTCGTCTTAAAATTCGGTTTTGAAAAAATTATATTTTTAACGAAATTCCATTTTTACATAAAGCGATTCACGGAGATTTCTGGGAAGGGATTACTACATTTTTATCAAAAAGCATCATCCTTGATGGGTCGCCAAACTAATTACCGGACAAACATGTTTTTCTTTAAAATACTAATTCCTGCTATGAGTCGGACAATGGGTGTATTTGCATTGTGATAGATGGCAAAACACATAGTGTTCCTTTAAATATTTTGAGCAGTGTATTTACTAGGATTAAAACATATATAATACCTTTATTTCTTTTTAAGACTTCTTTTTTTATTTTACTAAGTTAAGGATGCTATGCTCATAAATTATCATACTACAAAGTTCGGTGCATATTTTCGAATACGATGATTGTCACCAACAGTTTGATTTTATTCAATTCAAGTACACAATACGCGAACCCACATATAAGCTCGGCGTTCAATTTATGAGACATCGGCAAAGTGTCTTATAAACTTGTGGGTGGTGGTAAAGTAGTACGCTCTCTTCTGCAGCTTTCTGAGAGATGGCCAAGTAATATTCGGTCTATTGGAAGGGTGACAATTGCTTCACTTGAGGCAAATTTGGGTGGGGTCTATCTCATTCTTCTTTTCTCTCTCCCTCGCTCTCGCTCTATCTCTCTGGAAGGAGTCCCGGCATGACTGAAATATTACTGACTGTGACATTGTATTAATTCAATCAATCATTCACAAGGTTCTGCACTGTTTACCTACAGAATGTTGTATCAAATTTTGGGGAAAATGAAAAATAACACCCAACACCCCTAAAATCGAAATGGGTTCGTCCTACTGATAATCTAGCCAGCACACAGTGTCGGGCTACCATCGACCCGCCAGCGAAACGCCATTTAAATGGCGTTTCGCTGGCGGGCTAATGGTCGCTGGCATTTAGATGTTTATCATTTTATTGGGTTCTGCGTACAAGTACAGATGCATGAAACAAGGTAGGGAGCGCAGTGGCTCAGTGGGAGAGTGCTTGACTCGAGACCGAGGGGCCGAGATTTCGAGCCTCACCGGCGTCACTGCGTTGTGTCCTTGAGAAAGACACATTCATCCTTGCTTAGTACTGATTCAACCCAGGAAGACCCGTCCCTACATAACTGAAAGATTGTTGATGGGACGTAAAGAATCAAATAAAGCAATGGAACCAAATCAAGCAATGAAACAATGTAATCAAGAATAGCTGTCAGATCAGAATACATGTAGCTGTCGGGTTGCACTCGTGAGATGTCGTTTGTGGTCATTTATGGTCGAGTAGAGGTGATTGGGATTGACCTGGGAATCTTTATGATCGAGTTGTATGAACTGGGCAACGGATGTTGCTGTAGGTCGACTTTCAGTGTGATATTATCACTGGGCCGTATCAAACATCGTTACAAGCGAATTGCTCGGTCCTGTTTTCGCGTGAAACCTGAAACCTAAGTTCTATCCCCGCGGAGCCCTATCCATGTATATTTTGTTTTACGTTACAGAAAGCTCCAAAGTATAATTCGTATATATATGAATACGAAGACAATCACAATTTCTTGTGGTACACTCTATTATTGAAGATGTGAGGGATACAATTTCACATAAGTCTTCTGACTTCTTTCTGAATCCCGTTTGTAGAATGCTGTGTTGCTTTGTATTTGTTTATGTATTGTACAAATGAAATAAAGTGTTATTTTGTGACTTTTTCGACAATTTACAAAAAAAATGCGACCTTTTGTGAAGAGTGTGTGCGGGACTTCGTGAAAAGTCAGGTATTCGTGAATTTGTTTTGTATGGTTTGATTCTTTACGTCACAGTCAACATTTTTTGTCATGTCGAGACGGGTCTTCTTGGGTTGAACCAGTACTAAGCAGCGGATAAAGTGTCTTGCTCAATGATACAACAGAGTAACTCAAATGGGTTGCGAGAAATAACGTGACCGTCAACTTTCTTGTATGAAGCTGTACAATAACCTATGATCTTTCAAAATAAAATGGCAAACTCTACCACTTTCCCACTTTTGGCTTCGCCGGCAGCTTTTTAAAACTCTTTGTACCTAAATTAAAGACAACCAAATAATCACGTGATAAATTCTGCTCAATGGCTGATGTTGTCATATGCCGTTCACAAGATCGCTTGACATATTTTTGCGGTCTGTCGGCTTCGTCCATTGATAGCCTTTGCAAACAGTTTGGACCCAGATCAGGCCCGACAACCATCGGACAAGGTCTGGATCCAAACTGTTTGACATTGTGATGGTATTCATGTAAGGTTGTTTTTAAAGAAACAAAAAAAATCAGCAGACATGAGAAAGTTTTAATGCTGCATGCGTGATGTTTTTGATTTATTTTTGATATTTGAGATCGGTACTTTAACCGAATTGTTTAAATAAATATTTGAACTTGTAAAATCCTAGTACATATGAATATAAATGCAATATTTCTATCACAAAAGTAATAGAGCACCTTTTAAGTTATTGATGATAATTGAAAACTGTAAGAACGGGTAAGGTTTGCGACCAATCAATGAGATTTCGTTTAGTATTACTAGTAAAGTTGCGCAATGCCAAACAGTCACGGCAGGTCCTGATTTAAGATCACACGAGTCCTTTACGAATATCCTTGTTGTATTTATCTTATTGTTATTAGAGCCACTATACAAGAATGGGTGTACTTTGACTGTCACTGCTTATACTGTAGTTTTCTTTTTAGAGCGGAGTCTTCCCCCACAAGGTCATCAAACCCTCAGATATTGCACAGCGGAAATGTAACATAAATGCTCGAAGGCTTTGATACATACTTACAGTGTCTTAGGATTCTAGACGCGACTGCTTTACCCCTTTGCCTGCCAGTGACAACCTTTGTCGTCTGGTGATAAACTTTGCAAACAGTTTGGACCCAAACCAGGCTGGACAAAACGACGGGCTTGATATGGATTCAAACTGTTTGTTAATGATGGTATTCATGGAAGATATTTTGAAAAAAGTTTTGTTTGAAAAAATCAGCAGACGACAAAAACATGCAAAATTACCAAGCATGCTAAGAGTTAAAGACATATATTTTGTGACATATGGAATCATTAGTGACTTTACTGATAAGGGACAGTTTCAGTATCTCACAAACTTAAAGGGGCCTCAAGAGGGGACTTACCTGTATACGAGGGTCATTTTTTATGTTCGTAGAATCGGGCTGTATCTATACAAATATAGAATTTACGGTACCATAAGTATATTTGAAAGGTCCAGCTTTTGTCTATCAACTGATACAAATTTCACATCATTAGCGCTTATTTCGGTCAAGATATATAGCTTTGAATAGGGCTAATAAAGGACACTGGTCGAAATCCATGCCATTTTAACCACGCAGCAAGCAGGAAATAAGACGCTGTTAAGTTCCATTCGCTATGGTGATGTAAGCATTTTTCAAGCCGATTTTTCTTTTGCACCACCAAAATTAATTATTCAAACGCTAATCGTCGACAAGTAAAGCAAAACTATAAGTTTGTTGTTTGCTATTCTATAACAATTTTAAAACACCCATCAATATACCAAAATAATCACAGTCAAGTGCTAGTTATTATATCTGTTAAAATTACGATTATGAACAAATTTTAAAATTTCTTCTGGTTATGCATAGCACATCGTATACTCAATCATTCGTCAGCACTTATATTGATGTATCGATTTAAGCGTGTAACTGGCAACTTCCGGTACTGGCATACCCCCATGTTATAAAAAGTGGGTGGGGTAAATCAACCCCGCGTAGGAAACATAATGACAATCGGATCTGCTTAATGTTCTTATTGCAGTGATTTCAACACCTGTCTATAAGCACAAAAACAGTTTTAATGTATTTTCTAGATATAGTAACGCTCCATGACGTCATTTATGTACAAAATAAGGGATTTTAGCATCCCATAGGCTATTTATTTTGCAGTTCATTTCTAATAAAACGAAAGTATTAACTTTGTTTTTGGATGAAAGTTACCATAACACTTCCATCTACCATAAAAACAAGAAAAAATATAATACTACTTTACAGCTAACATATTAAGCCACATTCAAAAGCCTGTGTCCAACTTCTACTTGTGTCAACATTTTACAATAAAAGTTTATATGCCTACTGTTCAATTTGCTGAGGTTCCAAACAAATCTTCCATATCCAATAATTGCTGCGCTTTTGCTATAATGTTTATATAATATTGTAGCACGTGGTGTCCTTGATCTGCAGCCAAAGTTTCAGAAGCTGTGCATGGCTATGGACCCATTTTCATGCAATTGTTTCTAACGTTCTGTCAGAGACTTAGTCCATAAAATGTCACATTTCTACCATATTTCCAGTGTGGGATATATAGGTATATCTTTGCCTCTTAGTAGGCATTAAAATAATGTATTTTGAAATACTTTAAGGTTGCATGTATAGATAAAAGCTCAATCTTTTCAAATATATGCATGATGTGTGCATTTACTTTCGCCGTTTTCATTAAATCTACCTCTCTACGAACATAAAAAACGTCCCTCGTACAACACAATTTCTGTCGCTAAGATAAAGACCAATATTTTATCTAAAAATACCTAATCCCTTCATGGGACCGCTTTATTGCCCCCTGTAAGGAAGTCATAATCACCTCATAAAGATTAGCCTTTGATCTGTCCAGTATGACCCCTGGAGAGAATCATAATGAGTGGTACCAGTATTATTGCTCAATTTTCTATGTCTTTAAGACAAACCTGGCCTTGAGGTTTATGCTCATTTCAATTGAACATTAAATTTATCCTGCTCATTTGAACATTTATTACCAGGATAAATGCATAATCTGAGAATTTTAAAGCAAGAAAAATCATTTTTCTACCATTTTACTTTTTATAAGCAATTGAAAGTTCATGCTGAGTTTTATAATTTTGAACGAGGTCCTTCGCATTTGTTCATAAAAATGCTTTATACTGTTGCGGCTACACACAGCGTCAAAAGTTAAGTAACTTCGTAGCTAAATTTTTCGGAGCAGATTGTAAATGTGAGGCAAATAAACCTTTTAAATAAAGATAAATGCATCATATAGGGATAAGATAGTGAAACAGCCATGCTGTCTACATGAACAAATGTTGAAAATTTAGTGTGAAAAGGCACAACATTTTGATAAGTCACGAAAACCCATGATTTATGTTTTTTTCTAAAATTCATTTATATACTTATGCAGAATTTCACAACAGATAAAGATTTTCACGCCAGAGAACCACTGTACTCGAACAGCGCAGTCATTGTGTGGTGGTTGCAGTCGACGAGTGCACAAAATAGTGTACCTAGGTGTTTATAAAGGTAATATTTTGGTCAATTTTATACTTCTGAAAATATTCATTGCGAATTATTATCACTTATAGATCCAGCTGTGTATCTGTTTAACAACTTTTTGTAGGTTGAGTGATAGTCGCTATAGCGCCAGAGTTATGCCAAAAGTGTATTTTTTCCTGAACAGAGGATGAAATTTTTTGCTCATGTTCTGGAATTTATGCAAACTTACGATAACATACAAAATAAAAATCCTTTAATGTGCACAAAGTTTGAAATCTGAGGACAGGGCATTTTGGATGTTTTTTCAAGCTTTTCATACTGTACGCATAGTTCTGTATATCGGGTGTTCTGGTTCAGTAGTCGAGTGTCTAAATAAAATCAATATGAATCAGTCAACGACCCGACCACTGAACAAAAACATCCGATATGTAGAGCTATGCGTACAGTATTAAAACTTGAATAACTTTCAAAATGCTCGAGCCTCAGATTTTGAACATTTTTCACATTAAAGTACTGTTATCTTGCATTTTAGCCAAAGTATGCATAAATTCCAGAACATAAGCGAAAAATTCTTTTGTCCTATTTTTCAGGATTTTTTTGCCTAGCTATGGCGCTGTTATGAGTTAAGCAGATACATAGCTGGATTTCTAAGTGAAAATAATTCGCGATGAATATTTTCAGAAGTAAAATATTGACCAAATCATTACTGCTTTTAAACAGCCAGGTACACAATTTTAGGCACTCGTCGACTGCAACCACCACGCGATAACTGCACCTTTCGAGTACAGATGTTTTCTAGCTAGATTTTCCACGTTCATTAAAATTACTTCACGGTAGTCCAAAATTTGTTTCAGCAAAAATTTGGGCGGTGATTAACTTTTGACGCCGTGTATATTATTCAGCGGTACACTTCTAGTCGCGAAGGCTGTGCAACCAGTTTTACAACACGCTTAAAATCTACAACGATTCATGACGGGCTAGCATCTTGTACTTTTGAATATATCCTGTTTAGATTTCAGAGAGAAAGCAAATAACAAATTCGTTGATTAGACTATGTGTTTGAACATGCTGGCCCACGCCGAGTATACTACTAAAAGTGGAACATTATCGGCCCGCCAGCGAAACGCCATTTTAATGGCATTTCATTGGCGGGCCGATGATGGCGCAACATTGAATACTGGCTGGGTAGCTTTATGATTTTCCAGTGGGTACGGACCAGTATTCCTTATGAAACATAGCTTTGAGATTTTCTAGTAGTAGGGAGTTGTGGGTCTGGACCACAGGGAGTCCCATCCAGTGGCCCATCGGATCCGCGTATGCTGGTCTGTGTCTTTATTGGTCGCATACACCAAGATAGGGTTTCTCACGACCTGGCTTAAATAATAGCAATAAGCGGCATTCTGAAACCAGCAAAAGAACACATGTACCAAGCGACCGTAGCTCTCACGCGCACTCAACTGGTAGATTCTTTATGCGGACAACGAAGACTAATCACACGGGATGGATCTTTTGGCTGATCTCAGTCTTTGCTGGGCGTTGCAAGCATGCCAGAAGAACGCTGTTCGCTAGACACCATCAAATATTACGCGCGTCATACTGGCGTGACAAGATCCCATTAATAAGCGCTAAACAATTAGAAAAATGGCTCAATGAATTTAATTATTAGGCAACATTTTTCAATAATGCGTTACTATACTGTACCCACTGTTTCAGTGAACGTTTGTGCGTGAGGCAAGTTTATATGATGCTTATGAGACGAAACTCAAAAAAGGAGGTTCATACTGGGTAACTTTTCTTAAAAAATTGCCTTTTTCAAAATCTTACAGGAATACCATCAAAGTGACAAACAATTTAGATCCAGATCAGACCCAATCAATCAATCAATTTATTACTCTCACGTTACATAAATAACGTTCTGTCTGTGATGTGTTTGCAAAAGTTATCAGCAGTCGACAAAAACGCCGCTAGCAAGGAAAGAGTTAAATCTTGGGGGTAGATGTTCATTGAAATGGCGGTCATGGCAGTCCGACAGTTTCATTGTTGTAATAGTCTACTAATATTTCATTGTTTATACTGATCTTAACAGTTTGGCATGAGTTCGACCTACTTTGCGGACCTATTTCATTGTTTATAATTCAATTAAGCAAATAAGCCGATCCCTGTACATGTAAGAATGGTACTTTTGCACACGGCACGGGTAAGCCTGGTTCCGTTGTTATGTATTAATAAGATAAATGCTCAACTCAACTGAATATGAAATTTTAACTGCTCATAAAAACTTTAATGCTGAAAAAAGACTTTTCATGCTTTTACTCTCAGATGTTGCAATTATCATACTGATAAATGTTAAAATACCAAACAATTTTTGGCAATTTCACATTTATGAGCATGATAAATTTCATGTTCACGACAAAAGTTTTATAACATCGGGGCCTGCTCTAAACAGAGAGAATCATGACCTGGCGCATTTAAAAATAAGGTTCTGCGAGAAAACCTGACTTTGTTGCATGCGAACCCCCTAATTGTAATTGGAATATTTTCAGGTTCTTTTTGGTAATCATTAGAGATGATTACATGTCTATGCAACTGCTGGTACAAAAATGATTCATTATGTGGTAAAGTTTAAATTTAGAGGATTGACAAATTCCAAAAATTGTTGCTTTTTGGTTAAAAATAGCATTTTCACCCATTTTTTACCTTTTTGGCTTAAATGATTCTTCTTAATCCCCAAATGCAAAGGACCTCTGACACTTTGATAGGGTATCTGCCTATTTTTCAGATCCTTCCCAAAACTTCCCTATGCATAAGATATCACTGGTTTCCTTTTGGATAGGACGCTTGATGTATTAGGAATAAATTAAGGTTATAATAAGACCGGCAAACCCATACAACAAAATAGGAGACCCTATCAAAGGGGGTAGGGGTTGCTAAATTTGACTTCACCAAAATATTTAGAAATCAATTATTTTTACCTGTAAGGGTATTATATCATCAATACTTGATTACAAATCACAGTGAAAGTATTTTAAAGTCCAAAACCATGAGCATTTTAGTGATTATTTTTGTTGTTGTTTTTTCTATCTGATTTGTTAAGAAATATTTTGAAGTGCAACTGTAGTCCATATTCAACCTTGATGACAATGTATTTACCTGGTGCAATATTATGCAGCAATGTACTATAACCATTCATCCATGCGTAAAGTACACCTAGTCAAAGGCCATGTAGTTTATGTGTATTGGATAGATACAGTATTAGTGCAAAATAATCTACCAGCTGAACTTAGTAAAAGGGCAGTTTCCATAATATATAGAAAAATATGCCAATAACGTTGTAATATTTTATGACTAATGGGTTATGGAAAGGAAGCTTACTTGTACTAATTATTTCATTATACTGGAAAAAAAGAGTTTCAAGAGAGCACACCAAAAATCCAAATGCTAATGATTGGGCTCACCCAGTCATCACATTTTGGGCTGTGGGATATCATTCCCCCCCCCGAGTTCCAGCTAGCTTTTCACATATATCATGTAAAATATGGGAACACATTTACGTGCAAAAGAATTTGTTGGAACTCGGGGGGGAATGATGTTTTAAAAATATTTTTCTATTTCCTATATGTATAATGCAAAAAGTGACCATTTTAGCCCCAAAATAAAGCCGTACATTCATGGAAATAGGAAATGAAATGCAATATCATAAAATATGGACCAACAGCGAGCTTATATATAAAGATGGAAACATTTGATCGATTTTTATTTTTATCAAAATTATAGGCAGCGATACACTGTGATTCCCATTACCACCGTCAGAGGTCCTTTGAATACAAAACTGCACGTGAAACCCCCTAAAAGAGTTATGAAGTTTTAAACAACGGTACATGCAAGATAAGTGCAATTTTGTAGATTTTGACACTATGTCGGTTTTACAGATTAATTGTAGCATTAGTCTTCTTTATGGGTTTGCTGCAATTGACAGCAAAAAAGAATTAATGTATAAATCTGTAAAAATACTGCAAATGCAGAAATTTAGGGTTGTTTCAAAAGTTCACAACTTTTTTCATCGGCTTAAAACTAAGTTTCGTTTTTAAATTTAAAATCATTTTAGACAAAACATTAAAAAATGGGCGAAATATGTCATTTTTACCAAAAAAACAATTTTTGGAATTTGTCAACATAATGGATCATTTTAGCACCAACAGTTGCATGTAATCATCCATAATGATTAACTAAAGGGCAATATATTCCAACTGGCACACAACCTTAAAACAACGTCGTATCGACGTCATGACGTCGCATTGACGTCGATACGATGTTGTTTCGACGTCATGTGCGTGATGGTTACTCTGATTGAGCAGATCCAGCATTTTCTGTACCAAACACACTAGCACCCTACTACCAGGTCTTTGTGAGCAAATAAAAATGTTGCTCTTAATGTATATTGTTTCGTTGTTTCCACCAATAAAAAAGTACACACAGTATAAAAACCTGTGTAAAACGGCCACTCTCAAAAATACCGAAAATTGGTTTTCAAGACCAATTATCGCTTATTGCAGGTCAAAGGTATTGCAGAATGCTCCAAGGGGAGCATAACTCCATTAAGCAACCATTTGTCATTAAGATCTTTGTTTTGTCTATTTTTGAGTGGCCGCTTAAATACATGTTTATAACTGAGGCAAAACAGAGCTGGTTGCTTTGCTTAATTTGTCTTCCTGGTGTCTCGTGATGGTTGAGCGGCTCTTCCTCGCGGTGCCATGGGGTTGTCTGCGGTTTGTGATTGTGGTATTTCCTGATCATACTCACTTACTATTTTTGAGTCGTATATAGTAATCGTGTAGTAGATTAATGTCAGCCAAGGATCATCATTTGAATAAATTTTGCGGGCTGCATGCCACGTTTGAAGGTCATCAGCCTTCTTATTTGCCTTGTAATTGTGGAGAAAAGTATTTAAGGTATTTCATTAATATTCACCATATCTACATCTACATCTTGTGATTGCGGAGAAGAGTATTTAAGGTATTTCATTTATATTCACCATATCTACATTAATTGCTGGTTCCCGCTTTACAGGTGATCAGTAATGGAAAAACAGGTAACCAGTACCCCCCCCCCCCTACCTGGAAATGGGGGGGGGGGGGGTCTGGTTACCTGTATTTACATTACTGACCACCTGTAGACAGGGAACCAGCAATTAATGTAGATATGGTGAATAGGTGTAACGGCCACCTTGGTCGTAGCCCAGACCTTTTGAATAAACCTTCTTTCCATCCCCAGCAGCCTTCATATGAAATTTGATTTGAATAAGTCCATGAGTTTTAGAAGATATTCAATGCACCACCTCCATATATTCAGTCTAATATTACAAAAGAATGTTTTACTTCTAATACATGTAATTCAATTCCCTTTTGAGAGATTTTCGAAGCAATAAATAATGAATAGGAGACGCAGTCGAACAAAAAGGAAATTTGATAATACTTTCAGTAAACACCTTATATATTAAAGTTTAGTCTCTTTCACGACTGTATCTTAGGTATCCAATCAGGTATGACGTGAACTTAGTCCACACCGTACAACCGACTGTAAGTGTTTTGACGACAGATTACCTTTCGAATACAGATGCCGATACATTTGGAAGGGAAAGGGTAGGTGAAGATTTTTGTTTGCTAAATTCAACAAACGAATCTGTGGGCCCCAACTGGTAGTGGAGAAGATGCTAACTGTTTGGAGATACTGCAGCAGCAATCTGAGTCTATTTCACGCACAAATAAGCTTTTATCAGCTCTTCAACACCTGAGTTTCAAGAAAATTGCATAAAAAACAACAGCTTTCTGTTCCAGCGGAACGTCTAGGAAACAAAATATATTACAATCATTTGATCACACTAAAACTACAATTATTCACCAGCATTTATGTAAAGTTTGGCTGCAAAGTTCCGTTTAATAACCGAACTTCACGCCCATGGAGAGACCAGGTGTCTGAATAAATTGATGCCTCAGCCAACAGATCACTTCCTCAACGGATGTAGTCGACCACAGATGAAAGATTTCAAAGGATAACATCGACGACAGCTCTTCATTTCTGTTTCAGCTTTGAAAAAACGTATTGGGACTTGTTTTTGTAGGAAAATTCGGCGTGGAAATTATCTGTCATTATTGAAGAATGCACTAGTTACACTTGAACATTTTTTAAATATACGATGCATGTTTGGTTACATATACACATTTCTCTAATAAACCATATTCTAGTTATTTAGCTGAACTATAAATCATAACGTTATAGGTAGCATATCTTGATTTGGGTTCGGGTGTTCCCAGGCCTTACATCTTTCAACTAGCTGCCAGGTACTGGTGAAAGCTTTTAGTACTGGCTATTGTAGAATTGTTTATGCTTAGGCTGTCGAGGAAAAGTTTGATCAGGATAGAAGAAAACTGGGGTCCCCAGGGGTTTTGGGGATCTGGGGAAAAGGGTTATTTATTTTTAGGGAGCTGGGGAGCACTTGTAATTATTTTCAGGGATTTGGAGAGCAAGCTCATACTTTTGGGGATTTTGGGAGCCGTGCAAAAAGTAAAAAATAAATTTACAAAATCTCACCTTTAAGGAAAAGCCTTCATTTCGTTTGATTTTTTAAAAAAAATCTTCGGCTCATGGGGGGGGGGAGCCCTCCCCCGACCCCCTTTGGAAAAAAATATGTGTTTACTTTTATGCTAACATGCTGAACTGGATTGGTATTGCGAATAACTTTCACTATTGTGGATTTATTAGTCTTAAAATTGTTGATTTTGGAACACTCAGAATGCGCCAGATTGCACCATGTTAATAAAAAATATCCCAAGCCCCACCCCCTCCCTAAGCACAAATCTGAATCCACCTCTGTACAGGGCTATCTACGCACCTGGTTTGTAATATTTGATGTAATCCTCCATTTTTTACATTTCTTTGACTTCTGGAGGATACTGCCCCAGACCCCCCTTATTAAATGTAAATGTGTTTATTTTTGTACTAACGTGCACATCTGGATTGATCTAGGAGAAAAATATGGCACAAAATTTGGGTTGTTGTTGATTTAGTATCCTAAAAATTGTTAATTTTAGGTTGTTAATAACATACTTTCGAACACACACAATGCACCAGATCGCACCATTTTTATCAATATTTTTACAGGGGAGCATGCCCCTGTAACCCCCTTAGCACAAGTGTCAATCCACATCATAACAGGGCTAAGTACGCGCCTGGTATGTAATTAGCTATCTAGGAAATTAGATGATTTTTATTAAAATTTTGATGAATGCTGATCAGATATATTGTTACTTGTTGAAACTGAAGTTAAACTTACGCTTAGGACCTAATAGCAGTTATAAAAACACTTTCTATGGTTTCAAAAAGTAATGTTTTCACTTTGTCTAAGAAAATCTGGTTTCATCTATTGGATAAACAATAATATATTGAGGTCAATAATTTAACGTTTTGTGCTTTTTCTCTGGATATGTGTCACAAATCAACACAAAAAGGTGTCAGACCTCTAAGGGTATATTAGAGGAACATTTAAGTGAAACCAAACATGCATTTCAATACACCCATATTTCAATGTTTATTGTTGCATAGACTGTAACTTTTGATCTTTTAATTTTTGAAATAATGTTCTATTTTTCAAGAACACAGTAAAAAACTAAAATTCAGGTATACATTTTACCAACTTTGTAAATCTTTACAAATTATCAGCATCAAAACAAAAGCATTTATGTTAAAACTTGACTGTCTATAATTATTGGAGGGACGCAAATAAATACCAAAAAGAGGAAAAACACCTGTTTTTATAGATAATTCACTTTTCCATGCAGTTTTCAGCTATCATGAACAGATTTATTGTGAAAACTTAACTTAATTCTGCTTTTACAAATGATTTAAAAAGAAAATAATTTTTTTCAAAAAAATGTTCATAGTTGCAGACTTAGTCTCTTTAAGAGTAACTAGGGCATTCTTCAATAATGACAGATAATTTCCACGCCAAATTAGCCTACAAAAACAAGTCCCAACACGTTTTTTCAAAATCCAAACAGAAATAAAGAGTTGTCGTCGAGGTTATCCTTTGAAATTCTCATCTGTCGTCGACAACATCCGTTGAAGAAGTGATCTGTCGGATGAGACATCAATTTTTCAGACACCTGGTCTCTTCATGGGCGTGGAGTTTGGTTATTAAAAGGAACTCTGCGGCCAAACTTTACATAAATGCTGATGAATTATTGTTGTTTTAATGTGATCAAGTGATTATAATATATTTTGTTTCCTAGACGTTCGGCTGGAGCAGAAAGCTGTTTTTATGCAATTTTCTTGAAACTACGGTGTAAAAGAGCTGATAAAAGCATATTTGTGCGTGAAATAGACTCAGATTGCTGCTGCAGTATCTCCAAACAGTTAGCATCTTCTCCATTACCAGTAGGATGCACAGATTCGTTTGTTGAATTTAGCAACCTACCCTTCCCCTTCCAAATTTATCAGCATCTGTCGTTGAAAAGGTAATCTGTCGTCAAAACAGTCGGTTGTACGGTGTGAAGTCGGTAAAGCTTAATTTTATTTGGGCATTAATGTACAACAAGAAAAGATATGGCATTAAGTGCCATATCAATGAACTCGGCTTTAGCAGATAAAGAGTTCGTTCTTTCATTACATCACAAGCTACATGTACATGTTTTAAAATGAGTACATGTATCAACAAGCCGAATGATGTACACAAACACAATCAATCAATTATTCACTCAATCAATCAATCATTTTTCATAAACAACAATGAAATCTCCCTCCGTGATGAAACTATCTCCTGGTATTTATTCAAAGAAGGAGTCTTATAAGACAGAATCGCATAAGGCAAATCTTACCGTTTAAGTTGAGGCCTTTAACTGCTCATTTACGCATGGAAGGAATTTATAGAGCATGGTATTTGGCTCTGTATTTGAAAACAGAATAGACCTTGAGATTATAGAAATTTGCTTTATTTACCAGACGCCTATATAATGTTTAAAGCCGCGAGAACCCCGACTCTGTTTAAGGCAGGGACCACCCTGAGCGCCCGCGCAGTCCCATCGGCCCCTTTGTTATTACATGTAGATTCAAATGTATGTGATGAAAGTCAGGAAAACGTCAGGTTTTTATCAATTTTAAACTCTTTGACGAACCAGATCTAGTACCAAACTTTCTGCTTCTGTCATCAGCAGAGACTCGCTGATAGCAATGTTTAAGATCAAAGAAGCCGCTATGGGTTCTGTTGCACGATGTGGTAGCAATGACCAGTGACCTGCCTTGACGCTGGAAAGCGGACGTAGCACATTCATTAAACATATGTTTCCGGCCGAGGGTAGTTTCGGCTGGGTCGTTTTCGGCCTGGTTTTAGGGTGGGTCGTTTCGGCATATTCTGATAGGATCTGATTGTTTTATAAACTTGCCAAAGTTCCGACTGCATTGATTTTTCCACGAAATCGTACATGCGCGCATTCTCGCAAGAACGTTCACTAGTACAAATAACCAAACAAAACTGGGCTCTTTTCTGAAATAATTATTGTGTACACAAATAGATGCTGACTTTCTTTTATTTATTTTTTTTATATAAATTTCCAAAGATCCGACTGCATTAAACACTACCTAGGCCGAGTACCGAAAGCTCAAGAACAGACTGCACATGCGTGCATACTAGCAAGAACACTTACAGGGAAATAACTAACAACAATCAGGCAAATAATGTTGGTGGGCAAAAATATGTACTAGGGAGCGCAGTGGCTCAGTGGTAGAGTGCTTGACTCGAGACCGAAGGGCCGCGGGTTCGAGCCTCACCGGCGTCACTGCGTTGTGGTCCTTGAGCAAGACACATTTATCCTAGCTTAGTACTGGTTCAACCCAGGAAGACCCGTCCCGCATAATTGAAAGATTGTTGAGTGGACGTTAAGAATCAAATCAAACAAACAAAAAACAAAAATATGTACTGAAAAGAGAGCATTCCAGATCCGACTCTATTAAACACTTGAACACTTGGAGTTTGCCTCTACACTAACATAAGCATATAAAATTATCAACTATGTGCAGCAGACGACTTAAGCAGGCACCATTTGGACGAACATATGGGCCGAAAATTAGGTGCATAGACCCACTTGATGGCTGTGCTTGCATGATTACTTCACGCATGTTAAATGCATTACGGTATCTGCCGCATTTATGTTTATATGAACAGCAAAGACAATTTTCTGCTTGTACGCACAGGAAGAATACAGAGACCGAAATATAGTGGATGGCTGCGGTTACATGTTTAAAGGGTGTGATAAATTAAATGAGCTGGCCCAAATACTATAACATTTACAAGAAATCTAATCAAGGAACGATGTGAAAGCGCCAGGTCATTCAGTTTATGACATGTAAGCGTGACTGAGATATATCCTTATGCAATGACCAGCACGTGCACTCTGCTGTTTGTTATACATGTATGGTATGATAGCTCAACTTGCGACATCAAATTTCTGAGAACTAACTATAGCTCCTGTATTAAACAGAGTGGTCTTTTAAAATTCTGAAAGGCAGGTTAACCCAAAGACGGTTTATAGCTATGGTTTCCTCTTTAATTGCATGACGGTGGGTCAGGCCTCAGACTCTATGACGGCTCTGACGTAAAGCTTTAATCGGTGGGTTCGTGCCTGATGCTTATCTGTAGCTGGACCCACCGTGGCTCAAATTGAGGTTTTCTTTAGCTCTGACTATCTGTGAGTCATGGGCCCTTTTCTTTGTTTCATCATGGTGTAGTAATTTGATTAGAGTGTTTTCCATGATGATACATTACATTAGTTAGATGGCCTCCATGCGAGCTGAACATTTCTTGTACTTCAACAACAGCAGAATCTAGGGCGAAGATTTGGTACCAGTAAAATGCATTTAAGCCCCCCCCCCCCCCCCCCCCCCCCCCCCCCCCCGGTGGCTTAGGCTGCTGTCCGTTCTAAGGCGGTGGTTCTGTTGTTGTTGAATTTTGTTTATTGGTACTCCCATTGTGGGAGTCTGTAGTTGTTCTATGTTTTGTTGTACGTTACTTAATGTCCATTCTAGTATTGCAATCATCTTGATGGGGAAGAGAGAGCTGATTGCTTTGCTTAATTTGTCTTCCTGGTGTCTCGTGATGGTTGAGCGTCTCTTCCTCGCGGTGCCACGGGGTTGTCTGCAGTTTGTGATTGTGGTATTTCCTGATCATACTCACTTACTATTTTTTTTATCATGAAACGGTTTAGTTCCATTCATTGGAATACACTACGAGGCATGGTTGACCTGATTAACAGCGATATTCATACGCGCATCACGCTGGTATGCAGTGTCCATTCATAGAAAACAATTAAATAAGAGTTACTGTTCCTGATTAAAAAGTGACACGTGAGCTTCCCAGTTCGCAAAAACACCATTAACTCAGTAAAAGTTAACTTTGCGAATAAAAATCGGCAACAAAAGACATATTTTTGAAGAACTGCACCGTGGTTTATGTTTCACTCACTATCATTTCAAAGCAAACAGCCATTTTAACACGAACTATTTCTTCAAAGTGTAGAAATTTCGATTACAAGTATTAATCTCATTAATAGCTGATATTGAACAGACTCCGAGTTCCAAAAAATGCTGCAGATGAATAACACAGGCTTTTCCGCTCTGTTTGATCATTGCCCTTGTTATTCACTATGTAGAAAGCTTACAAATTCCATCAGTCAAACTGTTACCTGTAGCTACATGAGCAGGCTAGTTTGAGTCTTACCTGGTCGTAAACCCAGAAGACAATGGGGAAGTAATAAAGTATCATAGATTTAACTCTGTAGTAGTTATAGACCTTTCAGTTCCCAGTCAACAGTTTTCAGTTATGTCGGGAGGGGTCTTCCTGTGTTGAACCAGTACTAAGCAAGGATTAATGTGTCTTGCTCAAGGACACAGGTGACGCCGGTGAGGCTCGAATTCGCAACCCCTCGATCTCGAGCCAAGCACTCTACCACTGAGCCATTGAGCTCCCATAGATCTTTTAGGTAGCCAGGCTATAAAAACGTTTTTATCAATAGGCCACAGCTTCAGGAATAAATCACTCGACCATAGACTATGGACGATTTTGTCTGTGCGAATTATCAACAAATATTGATTGGATTTCAATGAGAATAAACTTCATGGGCCCTGTGGCTATGCATCAGGGATCCTAAAACCTTAAAACTCAACACATCTGCTTTGGGCGTATATTCTTTACATATCTTTCTTCATCTTGATGGAAATCAAGGCTTTATTACAGACACTCATAGTCGATTGTTAAATACAATATTTGTTTAAAAAAACTCTTCTGCAGCAAGGCACACCAGAACCTTTATTTTATGGTGATTTAGTTTATACATTGGAAAGCCTAGTTTTAGTGATCAATTTAGAAAAAAGAAAAGAGCTCATGACGCACAGATAGTCAGAGCTAAAGAAAACCTCAAATTAATTGACAGTGAGCCCAGCCAAAGACACACATCAGGCACCAACCCATTACATGTACGTCATTGAGTCTGAGGTCTTACACACCGTCTTGGAATTAGAGGAAATCATAGCTATAAACCGTGATTGGGTTTACAACCAGACATGCAGGCTGTCGTATGATTATATCAATGTTTTATCCAACTTTTTATCACGTTTGATTATCTTTTTAATAGGGTTTCCAATTATAAACTAAATCATCAAGAAATACCTACTCAGAACCACCTTTGCAGTGATCCAATGTTCTCTCTTTGATGACCAGATTACCCATGCTTTACGTGTCAATGGGTTTCCAAACACAGAAGACATCGAAAGAAAATAGGTTTTATAGAAACATCAATGCTATGTCCTAAGATTAATATTATTTTATCAGTAATATGGCTCTGGGTACTGCATTTTTGCCCTGTCACCAGGGAAAGCTCCCATAATTAAGAAAAATAGCATTTTTCTGGTCCTAAGGCAATTGTAATCACACTTGCTTATATATGCAATGACACTTAATAAAATCACGCTTGCTTATACATGCAATGGCACTTAATAAGATACAGCAGAACTTACTTTCCTGGAGATTGGTCATGAAAACCGATATATGTTCATTCTCCACCTTCTGCTGATTCAAGAAGCATACTTGTCGGTTTCAAGTGAAAGCATGTGTAAAAAGTACTGTTTAACCACTAAACTAAGCATGTCTAGTAAAGTTAGGGATGCCCAAACATGAAGGAAGGACGCAAGGCTTCAACACAAACCAACAAAGACATTTGAGCCAAGACATGAAATTTCCAATAACGTGGCATTTTGACACAAATAGTCTCAGACCAGCCTGTGCGGCCTCCTTTTCAGCTTAGAAACTCCAAATGGTGTTCAGTCAGTAGCTTAACAATCATATAATAGTTAAGCTACTAGCTAAGGCTCTGATGAGACTGTGCATATGCAAAGGCTGGTCTGAGCCTTTGCTGGTCGCACATACTCCAAAAGCTGATCGGTCAATAGCTAAACAGTCATATAACAGTTAGGCAACTAGCAATGGCTCTGATCAGATTTTCGCAGGCTATATGCACAGGCTGGTCTGAGCCTTTACTGGCGGCACATACCACATTGTCGGAAATCTCATTTTGCGGCCCTTTTATTGGTGCCAAAAATGCATCACCTCTGTATATCAAGACGAAATTCGACTTGTCGCATAAAGAACCTGAAACTTCTTTCATAAAGAATATATGAGCTGACTGGTTAGTCTTACATATACTTTGTTGGAAACCCCGAAGTCAGGTTTTCTCTCAGTGAGGCCCTTATGATTCAACCAATTGTTACATTTGTTAAAATTTATGTACAGAGACCAATTCTCAAGAGTCGATCACAATGAAATAAAACAAAAACAGACAGTTTTAAATTTTTAATGGCAGCTGTCAGTTTCAAACAGCCCATGATGAATTGGTACTTCATCACTCTAGTTACAACACATTCTAACCCATAAATGCCAAATAAAAGATGTACAGTTAAAGCACGAAATCTCCCTAAAAGTCGTTTGTGAAAGTCAAATTTTCAAACTGAGATTTTTGCAATAATTTTCATGACTATGATAAGACATGCATGTAAATTATTCAAAAACACTCGAGATGCTAGATGAGATTTCCAACAATGTGGTATGCGCGACCAGCAAAGGCTCAGACCAGCCTGCCCAAATGCACAGTCTGATTAGTCGCTTGAATATTCTATGACTGTTACTGACCAAACATGATTTGGAGTTTCTAAGCTTAAAAGTGGGCTGCACAGTCTTAGTCTACACTTGTCAAAATGCCACATTGTTGGAAATCACATGTCGCAGCTCACATAATGATGTTAATGATACTTTTAATGATAATGTTAATGATACTTTATGACTGTCAAAAATGACTTTAGACACCGCCTTTCTCTAGAATCTGATCTGGGTCTGCACAGTTTGCATATGTCCCATGAGTAGAACACCAGACCCTCAGATCATAGTAGAACACCAGGATCCCAGATAATAAGCTCAATTATTGGAATTCTAACATTTATTAGGGTGAAAAAACATCAACTGAGAGTTTGAAAGCAAGAAGACATATTTTTTCAACATTTTAGTTATTGTAAGCAGTTGAAATTTCATGCTCAGTTGAGATAGCATAAAAAAACTTCAGGACCAGGCTTATATGGGTTAAATGTTAATGCACAGCTATCATGAGGCTAGATGACCAACTTAAACTACATTCAAACTTTTATGTCTGCAAGCAGTGAAGACTGTGCAATTGCACACTGTCAGATTCTTTGCAATGAGCACCAAAATCTCACGAGCTGTATCTAATAATTTACCAACATACAAGTGACATTTCTTTAATGTTAAAACTAAATGACTATTTATGGATATGAATAAAAACAAGAAGGCCCTCAGGCCCTGGGTCGCTCACCTGAGAATGACTGTTTGTAAAGGTATAGGAAAGCATACCTACTCTCAAATTCCAGCTATGAATTTTGATAGATCAGCAGTTTCATAAAGCCCTCCAGTAAATATTTTTTACTGACTGTTCCAAGGCGGTATTTCTTTTGTGGATCCTTTTTGTTATTTGTTTCATGTCTGTCATACTGCCTTGTCTGTTCCTTGCAGCCTTGTGGTCATCTGCTGGGAAAGGACTGACTTCTTGGCTCTTTTGTGTGTGTATGATGTTTTCCGGTGTTGTGGGTCAAGTGTGGTATTTCATTGTATCGATTCCTGATCATTGCCTTCTTCCTTACTTTACATAGATTATGTTGACAAAATCAACAGGATGTAGTACCTCAACTTTTATTATTTAAGTCAATGTAAAACATGTGACCTCCTCGGCAGGCCATTTTTGGTAACAAGGGCCTTAATTTGAACAAAATTGGTAGACGTTCACTAGATGATGCTACAAACATACATTGTAATATCAAGGTTCTAGGCCTCATTTGTTTGATTTGATTCTTTACATCCCAGTCAACAATTTTCAGTTATGTTGGGACAGGTCTTCCTGAGATGAACCAGTACTAAGCAAGGATAAATGTATCTTGCTCAAGGACACAACACAGTGACGCTGGTGAGGCCCAGGGCCATAATTTAAACAAACTTGGTAAAAGTCCACAAGATGATGTGCCACAGTGAATATCAAAGCTCTAGACATTGTAGTTTTGGACAAGAAGATTTTTAAAGTTTTTCCTATACTAACATAGATAAAAAGGGCCAAGCCCCCTGGCGGACAGGTTTTTCAACCAATCAAAATAATTTGAACAACTTTGGTAGAGGGTCACACACAGACCATTTGTACCAAATTATTTTGAAATATGACCAGTAGTTTTTGACAAGATTTTTTTTAAAGTTTTTTCCTTTTGGTTGTCATGGCAACCTTTTGCTTGTCAAGGCAACCAGATTTCTGCATGGAATGGAAATCTTTGAACAATTTTGAAAGAAGACCACTGAAGGATCATTCCTGTGAAGTTTTGTGAAATTCCGCCTAGTGGTTTAGGAGATGTTATTTAAAGGAAATTGTTGACGAACAACCGACGGACGGACATCCTATGATCACCATAGCTCACCATGAGCACATGGCTCAGGTGAGCTAAAACAACAGGACCATGTGAAAAAAAGGCACACAAAACAATACAAACTACAGTTGGACAGCAATCTTATGGCATTTTATTATGATTTAAGAGTTTAACAACATTACCCTAATAACCCTTTTCAGACCAATGATATTTTCTATAAAGCTACTTGAATGGTCCATTGTATATATTGTGAGGTTACAGGTAATAATTTCTAAATCATTTTGCATTTCTTTCTCTGATGATTGATTCTGTATGAGTAAATAGTGCAGACTCTGATGACATTTAATGAAGTGTTTATGAATATTCATGAGTGATGGTAGTTATTCTATTTCTTATAAATTTATTTTATTTTCTGATTTGCAATGCTCCTAACCCATAGTGATAGATCTCATGTTTAACTCTTTCCTTGCTAGTGGCTACTTGTCGTCTGCTGATAACCTTTGCAAACAATTTAGACACAAATCAGGACTGACAAAACGTTGGCCCTGATATGGATCAAAAAAGTTTGACACTGAAGTAGTATTCATGAATTTTATTTTTTAAAATTAAATTTGAAAAAAGTTTGCAGACATCAAAGCATTGAAAATTACCCAGGATGCAAAGAATTAACCAAAGTTTGAATCCACTGTACTCTGGACTAATCATTCCAGTACATGTAGTGTCTTATTGGAAATGATGTTATTATGGCTTAGCTGTTAAAATTTTGTATATTTGCTGAAGTTTAGATACTCATTATCTCACACATGTCTAAATATACGAGGGCTGATTGATAGGTTGTGAGCCTTGCATTGAACAAGTTAAGCAGGGATGTCATTTTCACTTTCCATTTGCTAAATCCTCTTTTTGAATTTCAAAGGACCATAACTCAAAAAAGGCAATCCAGAGTTATAGTTCTTGGATTCCGCACATTGCCTAATTTTGGATAATATTATTATGAATTTCATGAAGATATTTTACACATTTTCTAAGTTACAGGGAGGACAACAATTTGGGACGGACTGACAGATGGCCAGGACATAAACAATGTCTCCCAGCCCTAAAGGGAGGGGGTAGAGGAGTTATAAATATATAGTATGGACTGAAAATGAAATAGATTTAAAGAATATGAGGTAAGCAAAAAAGTCAGAACTTTTCTCTCTTTTTGTTTGTTTGATTTGATTCTTTACGTCTCGGTCAACAGCCATGGTCATGTCGAGACAGTCAGTTCTCTTAACAACATTTTTTCCTGGGCAAGCTTGACTAAGCGGATAACCAGTACTTCATGTACATACTTTCCCCTGTAACTGAAAACAACCCGTCTTCAATCAGTGGAAGTAGAATCATGGCTGTATAAATCATTTCATGATCTATCTCCACGAAAGTATTGGACTGGACCGGAATCAAACTTGGGCTTCCTGGATCTGCAGTCAGACGGTTACTAACGGGCCCAGTTAACTACTCTCTCTCTCTGTCATCTGGCATGTATCAGTGTCTTGGACTTTAGCAGGTACTTTGACTTTTCAGGATATGTTATTATGAGTTGGTGTGTATCGGAGAATGTAAAAATATCAACAATGGACCAACATAAAATATCAAAACAACTACATTACTAAGGCTCTGTCGTAAAAAAAGGCATCTAGAAAAAAATTGCCTGTGCAGCTACAGAGACTAGCTAGAATATTGTGACAGCTAAGCTATTATACTTTCTAGAAAGTAAATAACAAAGACACTGATCAGACTGCAAGAACCCACAGGCTAGTCTGTGCCTATGTTGTTTACATGCAAGTCAGGTTTGCTCACAGCAAGGCCAACTATATACGGTGAAGGCCCCTAACATTGCGCACTTAAGCCTTTAGCCTCCGTTCGATATAATAAGAAAGAAACAAACTTGAAATATTTTGCACAGTCAAATAAAGTAATCAATATGTTTTATTTACACAGAGTTTGAAATGAAAAATATTTTCCCAATCTCTAGCAATTTTGATTTGAAGTGCACAACCCCCTGTTTTAGAATAACAAAAATAGTCTCCTAACATTGCGCACTTTCTGCAAAATTTTCAATAACTTCTAATTAATGAATTGCTTTCACAAAATATACCAGGGAAAGTAATACCAGATTGTTCTCAGCAATTTACTTCAACAAAAACTTGATTCAAAATAAATAATTTGAAGACTGGGTCATTTGAAATTTAGGTCTGAAAAATATTAACAATATTTGCCAATTTCCCCCGAAATCCATCCCTGCTCAGCCGTGAAAACATAAAGTGAAAATCTTTTGCTGTTTTTCTCTTTCCAAAAGCAACATGATATTAAAAATCAAAAAAGATTTTATCTGATTAAATGTGGCATAGTCACTTGGACTAGTGCGCAATGTTAGGGGCCGCGCAATGTTAGGGGACGTGACTGTACTGCTAAATTATACTCACGTTTTACCCTTTCTATAACATGGCCACCAATCCATCTCCTTCATTGCCTATACCAGTTGGATTAAACTTTCTGTTTCTTAATTTTGACAGCAAAGTTTAGAAATCGGGCAATGCTATTCGACTTTTTGACATTGACATCGGTTTTAAAAGGATTTTCTACTTGACAGATTAAAAAGGTTTGTAGTGAAGAAAAATGGCATTTTTTCCAACTCCAACACAGATTCTAGAATCAGTTTATGTGTCAGGGCACACTATTTAATGTATGTCAAAGGTACACATCAAGGCCATCGAATAGCATTTTCAGATTTTTAAATTCTTGTATTCGTTTGAAAAAATAACAATTTTACTGAAATTTAAGTCCCTCTCATTCATAGGAAACACGTCCCTCTTCTTCATAACACAGTATTGATTTTATGCGATGAAGGAGATGGATTGGTGGCTGTGTATACAGGAAACCCCTAAACGGGTCCTTTTTACAAACAGTGAAGACCCAGATGAAATGCCGCATCTTCTCAAGAAGCTGTCTGATCTGGGTCTTCCCTGTTTGCTTTTCCGAGAAATATTTTGTCTGTTCCAGCCCTGATAACATATTTTTTAGAACAGAAAGAGAAAAGCGTTCAATTTTTAGAACATTTAGTGTAATGCCTCCACAGAATGGTGTCACAACTGCTTGACAAGGTCAACATCTTTTACATAAAGTCAGCTTAAATGACCTGAAGACACTGTATACAGTAAAGTCCCTTTATAACACATATCATTATAACACAGATTTGAATATAACAGTTATGTTGTGGCTCCCAAGTTTTTGCCATGGAATTTTAAAAAGGAAGTATAGATAAATTATCATAAAAAGGGAATTTTCCTATAATTCCTTTGTCAAACTGCCCCTTTATAATAGCATTCACATATAGCACAACCCATTCCTATGGACCCCAAAATATAGTGTTATAAAGGGGCTTACTGTACATGTTATGCATGGTTCATACAGGCAAGTTTGTGTAAAATTCAAGGACTTTTCAAGGACTTCTTAAAGATTTAACTGCTGTTTTCAAGGACTACAAAATTATGATAAATATTGATTTACACAATGAAATTCTACTTCAGGAATGCTAGACCGAGATAATGAAAATTTTATCATTAGAAAATAAGTATAAAATTGCTGTGCCTTTATTTGGTGAAGCAAATGCTGCACCAAAAGCAGGCACAACAATTTTATACTGATTTAAGTCTCCATCAACAGTGTTAAATCCTACAGTAAATAGTAAAATTCAAGACATTTTCAAGGCCTTCAAGTGATTTTCCAATACTTTTCAAGGCAGATTTATTTTCAAGGACTTTACAAGACAGCCCTGTATATTCAAGTACTTTTTAAGCCTGTGCGAATCCTGTTTTGGCTTCAGAGACTAATGCATTCAACTTCTACAGTAAAGGATGGGATCAAAGTAGACTGATGGATATGTTATGGCTTCAGAGACTAATGCATTCAACTTCTACAGTAAAAGATGGGGTCCAAGTAGATTGACAGAAATAAAATTTATGTATTAATGGATAATAACAAAAGTAAACATGGCACCAGTGACCTTTACATGGGTTGAATTTCCTTTAAATGAAAAGTCCCTGATACCCAGATTGACAATCCTACAACAACCATTCTGCTAATAGTTAGTTATGTCTATTTTCAAGGTAGACTGAATGACCTTCCAAAGATATGTTATAATCTAATGAAGCTACTATAAAGGCATAATTCAGGATTTTAGGGGCACTTATTGTGGAAGGTCAGCCCCAAAATCCTGAATTCAGCCACTGAAAGTCAGCCCAAAAATATTGACTTATGCATAATCAGAAAGACAGAGCTAGTTAAGAATCTGTCCACCATTTCACCTCACCTATACTTCCAGAATTAGACGAACTATAAATACATCCAAACATAATCCTTACCCTGCCCATCAATAAAGGAATTTATTCTTGCACACCGGATAAGGATATCTGATATTTTACCCTGGAATAGAAAATCTTATCTTACCCATGTTATCTTACACAGGCTGTCATGTGAGGGTTGTACATTTGTTGTATTGGAACTCACGCACATGGTTGTCAAGTGACATCATTGCTATGTTAAAGTGATGTCATTATGTCATGTTGCATCTCAGCCTATTCAAGAACTTCAGGGAGTCTTTTTTATAATATCAAATGCAGTATTTAAGGTCAGCAAGAAAAATAATCCATTATTCATATGAGGGTGGGATCTAAAAAATCAGTCCCTCAAGATCACTGTTTGTCATCTCTCTGCAAGCCTCATGATGCCTAACGGTGATCCTCGGGATGGATTTTTCTATCCCACCCTCACACTCATGATAGATTCTTATAATCCTAGATATTACTTCCAAGTATTGTATGTTCAAGGACACTCATCGCCTGGATGAAACAAATACTGGCAGACACATAAAGCATTTAACCCTTAAAGCGCCAAGAAAAAAATGCATCTGAAAATGTTGGCTGCTAAAGTCGTCTGCTGCAAATAATTGCCTAGCATTACTGATGAATTAAGTATAGAAGCAAACAGAATGGACCCAGAACAGACTGCTTTGGGTCCACACTGTTTGCCGTAGGTTTCTTAAACATTTCAGCAGACGGTAAAGCAGACGACTTTTGTTGCGATTGGCACTTTAAGAAGCCATTATACATGGGGCACACAATTTCTTTGGTGTTTATTCCATATGGGCAAGTCTCCTTTAAATACCCATGCTGACATATACCCAGTAGGGCTAGCAGGTAAAAGTTTTATCTCAGGCTTCATCTACATTCAAACTTAATGTGAGAAGAGAAGACTCTGACAAAACTGTTCATATGTGTCTCCTCTGCTAGAGCACATTCATTAAAATATGTGAAGAACAGTGACTCACATAAAACATGCTTTTCACAACAACAACCTTTCTATGGAAAGTCAGCTTCAAAATCCTGAATTCAGAAAAAATCCTGAAAACATTTATCCATTTAATAAAATGGTTTTACAGGTCTAAAGAGACCTAGTCTGCAACTATGAACATTTTTCGATTTTTTTTCTTTTTAAATCATTTGTAAAAGTAGAATTAAGTTATGTTTTCACAATAAATCTTTTCACTATAGCTGAAAACTGCACGGAAAAGTGAATTATCTTACGAAACAGGTGTGTTTTCTCTTGTTGGTAATTATTTGTGTCCCTCCAATAATTATAGACATTTAATTTTAACATAAATGCTGTTGTTTTGATACTGATAATTTGTTAAGATTTACGAAATTGGTAAAATGTTCACCTGAATTTTAGTTATCTTACTGTGTTCTTGAAAAAATAGAAACATTAGTTCTAAAATTAAAAGGTTAAAAGTTACAGACTATGCAGCTTTAATAGAAATCAGTGTTTTAAAAATACCATTTATACTGGTTCAGTGAAATGGTATAAAAACAAACTAAAGGACTACCTCTTATAGAGATTTCACCTACTCTTTGTGAGAAAAGTCGAAGATAGAATTTCATCTGGATAAAATCCTACATAAAGGTCTAAATAAAATAAATGCTAAAAACATTTCTTAGCTGTGATCAGGGTGTTTTAAAAATAAACAATATAGGTCCTTAAAAAGATGAGCCGCAACATGAGATTTCCAACAATGTGGTATGTGCGACCAACAAAGGCTCAGACCAGCCTGCGCATATGCGCAGTCTGATCAGAGCCTTTGTTAGTTGCTTGAATATTCTATGACTGTTCAGCTACTGATGGAACAGCATTTGAAGTTTCTAGGCTTAAAAGGAGGCTGCACAGGCTTGTCTGAGTCTATTCAAGTCAAAATGCCACATCGTTAGAAATATCATGTCATGGCTCAGATGTTCTTCTCAATTATGGTCCAACCACAATAAAAGATAAAACTTCTAAAAGAGTTATCTTCTCCTTTTCTTTGAACTTGGTTCACTCTCTGTGGCGGGGGGCAACTTTCTCTTTTCACTGGCAAACAGACGATACGTATCTTCGTTAAGGAAAAAACAAGCACAATCTTTCGTACCTGAACTCATTATGGTAGTTCAGTTGACATAAATTGAGATCAGAATTTTCAGTTTGAATGATTGGAGCAGACAGGAATTTGTCTGTTGATTCTTTGCATGCTGGGTAATATTTCATGCTTCTGTTGATTTCTGTTTGTTTGATTTGATTCTTAGCGTCCCATCAATAATATTTCATTTAAACAGGGATGGGTCTTCCTGGATTGAACAAGTACAGAGCTAGGATAAATGTGTCTTGCTCAAGGACCACAACGCAGTGAAGCCAGTGACGCTCGAACCTGCGCCCTTCGGTCTCGAGTCAAGTACTCTACCACTGAGCTGTTGTCTTCTGTTGATTTCTTTCAAAAAATTCTTTCAGGAGCACTATCTTACTTATTGCCTTAACCATTGTGTCATACATCAATGTGTGTGTGTGTGTGTGTGTTTGTAAAACGCCGGTGAATATGTATTTATACGCAGAATTAGGCGGTTAAGTAAATAAACAAGCTGCAAGTTTCACTATCAGAGTGCCAAATGGTTTGGATTCAGATCAGGACCGACAAAATGTCGGTCCTGATCTGGGTCCAAACCGTTTGCAAAAGTTATCAACAAACAACAAAAGTCGCTTCAAGGAAAGAGTTCAAATATGCCAACCAAAAATATCTAGTTTCCACCTTGCTTCAGTCATGTTGTAAATGTCCTCCTGAGACAGTTCTTCTTAGTACTACCCACAACTACTGTCGTACCAACCAAGAGTGACAGAGACGTAATACTTGGTTTACACTTGCTAAGTAAATCACTAATGTGTACACTTCACTTGAGCTAACGTGAATCGATAGATCACTTGTGTATTAATCCTATCCTGTCAGGATAGGATTAATACTCAAGTGATCATCAATTATAAGTCAATGACAACTTTGTAAACAAAACATGAGGTCACTGTCACTCTTGGCTGGCAGGACAGTATCTTTTGACAGAGAATAATGAATATACATAGGTAGAGATAAAAAAAAATTGTGGCCGATTTCAAATTTGGATAAGCGGCTCAGTAGATGTCGTTTAAAGAACAAATTTACACATGACGGATAAAGACCAATCACAACAGAGGTGTGATCACAAGAGTGGGCTCTCATCGAGTGCTTGCTTGTTTCCTATCTGAATGCAAGTGATTTTCTAAGTACCGTACCCATGATACAGACATGAAGAAGTTTCACTTTGCTTTCAAAAAAAAGTGGTTGCATTGGATACCACTTTTTTGAACAGACCACTGATTTCAGCCTGTTCAGTTGTGCAATTAATTCTGTTGATAATATAAATTCATCTTTTATGTTCACAGAACAGAACCTAATCAGTTGGCTTCCTCAAAGCCAACTGATCCAAATCTATCCATAGAGGGAAAAGAATATTGAAGTTATGCAAAGTGCCTTAATTAGGTCAACTACATTAATACATTAATGCTCATAATTTTGTGTGTCTGTACCTTATAACAGCAACATCATTTCATTGATATTAAGATCTGACAGGAAAACACATAAAAGTGTGAAAGTTCAAAAATTCCAAAATCCTGAACTTTCAAAGTTCCAAACTTAAAACTTGAGGTACTAACTACTCACAATTTCAAGTTTAAATGGCCAATTTTCTTTAGACAGACTGACTATAAATTAGAGAACTTATTATAATCTCCCTAATTCAGCATTTGAGGCTGACTTTCTGTGGAAAGTCAGCCTCAAAATCCTGAATTAAGGAATAATCCTGAAAAACTTCACCAATGACACTAAGGCATTTGGGTTAAAAGGATATGAGTTGATATCAAGGTCCTGTCTGAGTGCCCCTGTGAGGATAAACTCAGCACTGACAACAGGTATACCAGCCTTTATGGCAGCATCACACAATCCTTTATCATCTTCACAAGATATCACTACGGTCTCATCAATATAGCTCTTTGGTGCTGTAGTCAAATACTGAAATATTATATAAATACAGGAGTCACAGGGCCTTCAGATAGGGCCAAATAAAAAAAAATACCTGTGTTTAGGGTAACTCTGCCCTACCTTATTTTACTGGTGAAACCTAGAATTTTTTTCAGGTTTTCTAGGAAAAATATAATTTAATGCATTTTGAAAGGCAAATGCATAAAATCATATTTTTTTCCAGAAAAAAAAAATGTGTGTGCCTACCCTACCTAAAATTTTCAGGACCGTTACCCGAAACACACTTATTTTTTTACTTGGCCTAAGAGTGCATAAGGTAAATCTTGTATTAGTTCCTACACTCGAATAGTTCGTACACCATAAATTATTCCACAGTGGTCGGACCAAAATGTCATGTATTGGTTCGTACAGTGATCATTTTTCCGAATTGTAATTTTTAATAGTTCGTACACAGCGTTTATTTGGTACCTCAGTGTGTCAGTCTATGATACTTTCGTTTTCCTTCCTTCAAGCACGCCAGTTAACAAACATATCAGCAGAACAGGAGGGTTTCGCTTGTCAGTGTGACCGTCAGTGTCGAGCATTGATGCATGCCAAACTTTTAGTCCCTGATAAACACTAAGTTCAATGAACGTCGCACTGATGCAAATTTGCACGCCTTTGTCGCCATCATCGGAGATATTTTGTCCAGTCATGACAAAAATCAAATACATGTACACAACCACGTGTGCGTGCACACAGTGTCCTAAATTGATTGTGAACGTGGCCTCTCGAAATGGGAATCTAAAGCTCTTTAATCCTTATACCAAACACCACCAATGTTAGCATATTTCCTCCTGCCGACTATTAAATCAAGAGAACGCACATGTACATGTGTGCGACACAGAGAACTTCTGCGCAATGCCCATGCATGTTTTTTAATCACTGGATCTGAGCATGATGAAACCATAGGGCCTATGGACTGGTGCTTATCACAAATGTGATCAGTGAAGACTCAGGAGAGCCTGTGCATTTGTGCAAATTCGTCAGGGTCTCGCATCTCACTAACTCAAAGTTTTGAAGTGGATGAAGACTAAGGCCGAAAACTATCTAGACATCTACGTACTCCCACTAATAGGCTGTGCTTTAAATATGCGAATATCAATTTTATACGAGTTTGATGGTTTTCTAAGTTGACCAAAACGCGCACGCAACATGTATATCCGATCTTATTCACAAACGGGATTTGACACTGGCGTATTATATTTCCCAGCTTAAAGACTAAACACATAAAATGATTCCCGTGGATCATAACACGTACATACAGACGCATAAACCAAGATATAAATTGATTTTGCATGCTTCTGTATCATGCTTTACATTTGGCTGTTAATGAAACGAGCCAGTTCATGAGATTATGGTACCTCTCGCACTGGCATGCCACCAGCGAAGGCTCAGACGAGCCTGCACATCCGCACTATCTTGCCAGGTGCATAACTGCTCACATACACTTAAAAGGATTGTAGATGAAGGTGCATTGTCTAAAGTTAGGCTTATAGTCCCACTAGGTGGCTGTATATAATACACCAATGAATACCACAACAATTATTTGCTTTGAGATAAGAAAAAAAAAATGTTTGAGAAAGCATCTGTTTATGACTAAATAAATTTATACCGTCCATGTATGTATACTTAAATTTGCGCTTTAATTTATTTAAAACTAAATTCCACACAATTTGACATCTGAACACGGGAAAGACCTTGAGATGATCGCGTCGTCTTATTTCCCGATTGCGTATGTACCTTGTTGCGAGAAACTCGACTTTGTTGCATGCAAACAACAAAGGCGCAGATCAGCCTGCGCATTCGCGCAGTCCTATTAGCGCCTAAAATTATTAGCTCTTGAAAGTATGATGGCTAAACCTGCTACATGCATAAAAAAATCAGACATGCGTGCGCGGATCCAGACAATTCCAACCAGGGGGGGGGGGGGGGGGGGGGGGTCATACCAGTTTTTCTTCCAGGAAGCAAATGTTTCCCCTCTGTCTCCCCCCATATCAGAGTTTCAAACAGATTGCGGGCCTGGTCAATTCACAAACTGTCTGCTAATGATATCACCTGACGTCAAAGGCAAAGGCAGCATGATTCTTTTTAAGATCAAAGAGACCGCTCACTTCAACCGGCCATGTGTTGTTCTAAGGATTGGGGTCGCACGTGGTGGCAGGTGGTCAAACCAGTTTTTCTTCCAGGAAGCAAATGTTTCCCCTCTGTCTCCCCCCATATCAGAGTTTCAAACAGATTGCCGGGCCTGGTCAATTCACAAACCGTCTGCTAATGATATCAGCTGACGTCAAAGGCAAAGGCAGCATGATTCTTTTTAAGATCAAAGAGACCGCTCACTTCAACCGGCCATGTGTTGTTCTAAGGTTTGGGGTCGCACGTGGTGGCCTTGACGCAAGAAAATGCACATGACACATTAATAAGCTAA